>JAPPVO010000019.1:200488651-201066194 GCA_030407325.1 Camellia japonica | reverse complement strand
GGTTCCGAACAAATACTAAAACCCCGGTGGAGATCGACCAGTTATTTTCAATCAACATGGGCGACAAGGAGACCTTAAGATCCTACAACAGTCGCTACTGGGAGACCTTCAACCAGATTGGGGATTGCCCCACCAACCTCGCCATTGCCCAATACAAAAGAGGCCTTCCAGTCGGGAACAGACTAAGGGACTCAATCACCATGACGCCGCCCTTCACCATGGAAGCTCTGATGGAAAGAGTGCATCAGCACATCAGGGTGGAGGAGGATGGCGCACGTGCCAAAGCAAAGTCCGGCACGACCGTAGTACCAGAGAAAAAGGCCTCAGCAAAGGTCAACGCGGTAGACCGTCCGAGTAAAAATAGATGAGGCAGGCGAGACAAGGGAGAGGACCAGGATAAAAGATGGTTAAGAGTCCGCACTGCCATAACCACGGTATTCAAAAAGCCGATCTATCGAATTATAACTGAAATAAGGGACGAGCCTTTCGTCAGATGGCCAGCCAAGCTAGGGGAAGCCTAGAAGGACTACGACGAAAGGTCACGGTGCACCTTCCATAAAGAAAAGGGGCACCGCACTGAGAATTGCACGCCATTGAGACAGCACCTGGAGGAGTTGGTGGCAGCAGGTCACCTGGATAAATACATTGAAGGAGGGGCACAACCAGCCCCCCAAGACCATAATAACCCCAACGGAATGCCAATCGACGCCCCACCTCAAGGCATTATCAATGTGATACATGGAGTTTTCGAACCTGAGCGTGTATGCGAGCTCAGAGGATTAATCAAAAAGGCTGAGCATTTAAGAGAAGTACTAAGTGCCCAACCTGCCATCAAGAAGGGGAAGACAGAGGCCACGAACGTCATGTCTTTTTCGGATAAAGACTTGGCAAGGATATATTGCCCTCACAATGATGCCCTGGTCGTCACTCTTCGAGTCAAGGATTTTGACGTCAAGCGCATTTTGATCGACTAGGGTAGTTCATGTGAAATAATGTACTACGAAACATTTAAACAGTTGAAGTTACAAGATAAAGACTTGGCACCTGCCGTATCTCCCCTGATTGGATTCAACTCCATGCTAGAATGGCCCGTCGGCAAAATAATCCTCCCAGTCAAAGCAGGAAGCGTGACGAAACAAGTGGAGTTCTGGGTATTGAAAGTCCCCTCCACTTATAACATCATCTTGGGCAGAACATGGCTGCATGCCATGCGATCGGTGGCGTCATCCTACCACCAAGTAATGCGGTTCCCCAACGACGCCGGTGTAATTGAAGAGGTCTATGGAGATCAAATTATGTCCAAACAATGCTTTGTCACGGTGAATGGCAGCCGCGCTGCCAAAGGATACGTTCATTCGGTAGAAGAACCTGAGAGCAATGAACTGTTCGCAGATGTCAGCAAAGCAGCTAGTCAGAAAGCGGTGGAAGACTTGGTAGAGGTAAGAATAGATGAAAAGAACCCGGATAAGTTTTTTTTGCTCGGTTCGTCGTTGTCCAGCACTGAGAGATTAGAGGTCTTGGAATTTTTGACCTCTAATATCGAAGTGTTCGCCTGGACACCATACGACATGCCAGGCATTGATCCCAACTTCATCTGTCACCAACTCAATGTCCACCCATCTGCCAGACCAATCATTCAGCGCACACGTAGATCGACACTCCACCATGCCGAGATAGTGGCAGAAGAAGTAGGAAACCTGCTGGAGGCAGGAGCAATCAGAGAGGTACACTACCCAAGATGGATCTCCAACACAGTCGTAGTGCCAAAAAAGAATGGCAAGTGGCGTGTCTGCATTGACTACAAAACAGTCAACAAGGCATGCCCAAAAGACAGTTTTCCTCTACCACGGATAGATCAACTGGTAGACCTAACGGCGGGACACAACCGACTTAGCTTTCTGGATGCATACAGAGGCTACCACCAAATTGCCATGCATGAACCAGATCAGGAAGTCACATCCTTTACAACTCCAAGAGGATTGTACTGTTACAAGGTTATGTCCTTTGGCCTAAAGAACGCAGGGGCGACATTCCAACGGATGGTCACCAAGATGTTTGAACCGTTGTTAGGTAGAACAATGGAGGCTTACATCGACGACATGGTGGTCAAGAGCAAAGATGAGAATGACCATCTCAAGGACCTAGGTGAGATGTTTGAGATCCTAAAGAAGCACAAGTTGCGCCTCAATGCGTCCAAGTGTGCGTTCGGAGTAGGATCTGGCAAATTCCTAGGTTTCCTAGTGACCAACCGGGGTATCGAAGCAGACCCCTCCCAGATCAAAGCAATCCTAGAATTGGAGAGACCAAACTCAGTAAAAGAAGTGCAGCATCTCACCGGCATGGCAGCTGCGCTCAATCGGTTCATAAGCCGGTCGTCAGACAGACTGCGACCATTTTTCCATGCTCTAAAAGCCAAATTCGAGTGGGACGAAGAATGCGACCATGCTCTGGAAAGCCTGAAAGAATACATGTCTTCTCCACCACTACTCGTCACCCCAATACTTGGAGAAGAACTCTTCCTGTACCTGGCAGTCTCTTAGCACGCAATTAGCGCAGTGTTGGTCCGCGCAGATGGAATCCAACATCTGCCCATCTATTATGTCAGCAAGACATTACTAGGCGCCGAAACAAGGTACTTGCCACTAGAGAAACTGGCATTGGCCTTAATGATGGCCTCAAGAAAGTTGTCACACTACTTTCACGCCCACACCATAGTTGTCCTCACAGCCTTCCCACTAAAGGCTTTGTTTGAAAGGGCAAACTTTTCTGGGCGAATCCTGAAGTGGGCAGTAGAGTTGGGACAATACGACATCAAGTTCCAACCCAGGACCGCGATAAAAGCTCAAGCTTTGGCAGACTTTGTCGTAGAATTCACACCAGGAAGTCATCATATCTGCCCAGTCGACCTGACTGAAACAACCGAACTAAGGATGGAAGTTGACGCCGGAATAGCGCAACCCCTGGTACAGGATATTCAGTCAGACCCCAAGGCAGACCAAAGCAAAGCAAGGAAGGAAGAAGCAAACCATGCTACACCAAGTCTAGACTCACCAACAAATAAAGACTTGGTACAATCAGATAGCAAGGGACAGACAGCAAGCATGGACCTTGAAGAAAACACCAGCAACATGGAAGATCCGAAGGCATCATCCGATCCCTCCACTTGCTGGAAGTTGTTCGTTGGAGAGATGTGGAAGCTCTTCATGGATGGAGCATCCAACCGGCATGGAGCAGGGCTTGGTATAGTCCTCATCTCTCCAGACGGCCTAGTAGTGGAGCAGGCAATCAACCTTGGCTTCCCAGCATCAAACAACGAAGCGGAGTATGAAGCGCTTCTTGCAAGCCTCAAATCAGCATTCTTCATGAAGGCCACCGAGCTGATGGTTTACAGTGACTCACAGCTGGTGGTAAACCAAATATCTGGCGACTACGAAGCAAAGGATGACAGGATGGCCAAATACCAAGAGCTGGTCAGAACAGAGATCAAAAAATTTGAAGTAGTCAGGATAGAACAAATCGGCAGGGAAGAAAACAGCAGAGCGAACGAGCTAGCAGGCTTTGCCTCAATGGCAGATACTTCCATCCCTCATCCATTACTGATCGACTACCTACCTAGACCAAGCATTGAAGACCCCGAAGCAGAAGAGGCATGTTGCGTAGAGCTAGGCCCCTCTTGGATGGATCCCATCATCATGTTCTTAAAAGACGGCATCTTACCAGAAGAAAAGAAAGAGGCCAACAGAATAAGAGCAAAGTCGCAGTGATTTTGGCTATCCCCATCTCTAGCATTATACAAGAAGTCGTTCTCAGGACCCTACCTAAAGTGTGTTCATCCCAGCAAAATAGAAGCATTCTTATTCGAGATACACGAGGGCGTATGCGGAAGCCATCAAGGAGGAAGATCACTAGCATATAGAGCAATTTCGCAAAGATATTGGTGGCCATACATGCAGGCAGACTCAGAAAAATATATCAAAAAATGCGAAAAGTGTCAAAAGTTCGCGCACCAAATACACCAACCTGCCAGAGAACTTCTACCCCTAACTAGTCCATGGCCCTTCGCAATGTGGGGATTGGACATAGTAGGACCACTTCCAACAGCACCAAGGAACATGAAGTTCTTTCTTGCAGCAACCGACTACTTCACAAAGTGGGTGGAAGCAGAAGCCTTGGCATCGATCAAGGAGAAAGATGTGAAAAAGTTTGTCTAGCAGAATATCATCACTCGATTTGGCATACCAAAGGCACTAATATCAGACAACGGCACTCAGTTCGACGGCAGAATCTTCAGAGGCTTTTGTGAAGAATACAAGATAGAGTTCTACAATTCTGCACCGGCATATCTCCAAGCGAATGGACAGGCAGAAGCATCAAACAAAGTAGTCTTGGATGGATTAAAGAAAAGGTTAGAGAGAGCAAAAGGCAAGTGGGCAGAAGAGCTCCCTCATGTTTTATGGGCTTACCACACCACACCTCGGCGATTAACAGGAGAAACACCATTCTCCTTAGCCTATGGTATGGAGGTAGTAATCCCACTGGAAGTTGGCCTCCCCACAATTCGAAGTGAGAATTTTGATCCAGACTTGAATGGCGAAGCCATAGCATTAGAGCTCGACCTTGCAGAAGAAAGAAGAGAAAGAGCACTGGTTCACATTGCTTCATATCAACAAGAGTTATCCAGGAAATACAACAAGACAGTTCATCCAAGGCAATTCAAGGTCGGAGATTGGGTACTGCGCAAAGTGATGGGAAATACCTTGGTACCAGGAAATGGCAAGCTAGGGCCCAATTGGGAAAATCCATATAAAGTGGTAGGATTAGCAGGCAAAGGGGCATACCACTTAGAAGACGAGGACGGCAAGGCAATCCCCAGGCCATGGAATACCGCAAATCTCAAGTCATTTTATTTTTAGCTTTTTTCTTATTAAAGAATATGTAATTTTTCCCTTTCTCAATAAAACAAGTAGTTTTCTTTTCAGTATAATCGTTTTCCTCTGTAAAAGTTTGTTTTAGCAAATTAATGAGTTAGGGGCATAAAAAACACATTTGGTTGGAAAAACTAACTTAGAGGTTGGCTGGATTAAACCAACACCCTTCCTAAGCCCAGGATAAGGATCCAGGCTGCAGGACGTTTGGTCGGAATAAACCAAACATCTTATTCTAAGTTGGTTGGAAAAACTAACTTAGAGGTTGGCTGGATTAAACCAACACCCCTCCTAAGCCCAGGATAAGGATCCAGGCTACAAGATGCTTGGTCGGAATAACCAAACATTTTATTCTAAGTTGGCTGGAAAAACCAACTTAGAGGTTGGCTGGATTAAACCAACTCCTGTTACTCTTCAGCCGAAGTAAGGGTATGGCTGAAGAGTGGTTGGCTGGATTAAACCAACTCTTGTTACTCTTCAGCCGAAGTAAGGATATGGGCTGAAAAGTGGTTGGCTGGATTAAACCAACTCTTATTACTCATCAGCCGAAGTAAGGGTATGGCTGAAGAGTGGTTGGCTGGATTAAACCAACTCTTATTACTCTTCAGCCGAAGTAAGGGTATGGCTGAAGAGTGGTTGGCTGGATTAAACCAACTCTTTGTACTCTTCAGTCGAAGTAATTATATCGGCTAAAGAGTGGTCGGCTAAGTAAGCTTAGTCAGATTGACCAGCTAAAACCAGAATACGGTATCTCGACCAAAAAATATTTCAAATTACAGTTAGAAAGCAAGCACTAACAGGAATACAAACTGAGATTACAGTTGGAGCAAGAAAATTCATTGAAAAACTCAGTACAAATATATAGATCAAAACCGAGATAAGTGCTGAGCATAAAAGCTGACTTTCATTGATCAAAAGCAAATACAAAGGAGGGGCTGCAGCCCGGTTACAAGTCCAAAACAAAAGAAAAAGAAAAGTACAGAGTCAGTTAAAGAGATCTTCAAGATCGGCATCAATGTCAACTTGAACACCGGTTGCAGACGGAAGATCGGTCTCTGTTATGAGCTCGGTATCAATTGGCAGAACGGTGTCAGTCGGCGGCTCAGCAGTCAGGTCTTCAACTGTTGGCTCCAACCGAGCTGATTGTTCGTTGACTTGTTCATTGTCAACCGGAGTATCAGTTGGCTCATTTTCTTCATCATCATCAGACGCTTCAAGAAATTGCTTCTGAAGGTCGGCAGCGTACTCCGCCAGTGAGGCCGGGATAAAATACTGAGGATCATTGTAAACCTCGGTGTCGGGCCCACAACCGAGCTGCTCCACAGCACCCCTCCAGCCGCACTTGAAGAACAAGTCCTTCACAGCTTCACACTACTGGATGTATGCAGCTTCGCCTTCTTTAAAACCTTTGAGCTCGGCGTCGTCTGCCTTCTTCTTCAGCTCTGCTATTTCGGCGTCCTTAGCGCCCTCAAGTTTTGCAAGCTCCCGTAAATATTTGTCTTTCATTACGGTCAGAGCTCTCCGTTTATCGTCGTTAGCCGAGGTAACTAGTCCGGTTAGATGAGTTACCTCGGCCTCCAGCTCAGCCGTCCTCTGTTGGGATTGTTTTAGTTCAGCGGTCTTGGCTTCGGCTTCCGCCATGGCCTGCCTTGTTGTTTTCCTGAGCTCTAACACCTTTTGATGGGCAATTTGGCTCTTTTGAAGAGACTGAAACGGATGGAAAGAAATCAATGACAAAACTGAACTGAAAGTTTGTAAAATTTGAGAGACAAGAGGGGCATCTTACCAGGATCATGGATTTGGTGGCCGATCGGATGGCCCTTAGTTCGATCAGGTGCTGGTGGTGTTCTATGTCTGCTGGAAGGCAAACACTCTTGGCAAGGTTGAATGCCATCAAGTGATCCTTCTCAGCAACCACCGAATCGGTATCCTGAATGTCTCGGTTCTGAAAAGTAAGTTTGGGAGCCCATTTGGAGGAGCTAGCTCGGTCATAGCGCTCCGGTTGAGGGCTTGGTTGAGGGTTGGGTGGAAGGATGGTCTCATCCTCGTCAACAAGGCGCTGCTCGGTTTGGCTAGTCCGGGCGCGCTTGTTCGCCTGAGATGTTGAGGGCCGTTGAGTTGGGAGAGCCACCACGGTTTCGGTTGTCTGGGTTGGTGGTGGTACTTCGGGTCTGTTGGTTTCGGTCAGAAGAGCCCTCACTCTATTTCTTTTTGCCATCTCTTGTTCGGCGGTCAGGGGGATGAGGTTGATTTGGGGTAAAGTGGAGTCCGATTCAGGGGCGTCCTCAAGTAGAAAGTCTGTTACTCTGGCTTTTCAGCGACCGCTGTACCGGTATGTCGGCTCAAAACTAAGAAGTTTGGCCCAACTTCTTTCTAGAAGACGTAGTGCGGCGCGGAGAGTGTTCAAGTTGGGGTAGCTGTACAATGAATATATATGGGCTGGATCTGCATGAAGAAGACAACTGTTAGTTCGGTTCGGAATAATAAACCGAAATAAAAAAAAAAACAACAAAAGAGAGAGAATAAAGGTAAACCGAAGTGAAGTATACCAGGGATTCCTTTATTCCAATTTATACTTCGGCCTGGGATCTGGGCTGGGTGGTCTTCGAAATTCCCAGACACCCAGAAAAAATCGTCATCATTCAAATCTTTGTCCGGTGTATCTTTTATTATTTTCTCTCGGCGACGACGTATTCTTAAGTAGTAAACCCAGCCATCATCTTTGGATCCTAAGGAGTATTGATGGAAGAGTTCGGCCAGACCTAGGTTAATGCCAGCTCGACGGTTCAGTTCGGCTATGCCCATTATTATACGGTATGAGTTGGTGGAAAGTTGGGTAGGACAGATCCTAGTTTGCCTAAGAAATTCACAGAGCAAAGGTTGGACCAGAAATCTTAGACCGGTTTCTACTATGGACAACAGGGTAAAAGGTACGAAGCCCTCATTTCCCCAAGGAATGGTATCTTGTTCGGCTAAAGTCAGATGGACGTCATCAGGTATATTGTAATCTTTGAGGAATTCGGCTAGGCCGCCAGGTGTGTTTACTAAGAATCTATACTTCCCCATTTATTTTATAAGTTACGAATAAATTAGATCGGTGGAAAATTTGTGCTCAGTAGTTCGGTTGAGCGCTCAGATGAGTGCCTGGGCAACCTAAGTCTGCAAAGTGGAAAACAAAGGTGTTAAGCACAGATCGTTGGACCGTGCTACAAAGTAAAAAAAACAAGAAAATGAAAAGTCCTACTTCGGCTATGTAGGATGTTACAGGTTCTATCTCGGTTACAACGAGGCGCTTGGTAGCTCGGGTTGAACAAGGGGTTGGTTAGCTCGGTCTTGGCGAGCGATTCGTTATCTCGGTTAAAGAAAATGTTTTGTTAGACTGGTTGAGCTTCTAGGGGCAGCTTTCTGAGTTCGGTCTAAAAACTAAGAAAACTGGTTTAGCCCCAAAGACCTAGCTCGGTTAAAATTAAGGTTTCCCAGTACACTAAGTTCAGACTTAGTTCGGTTCGTTTATCTCGGCTAAGGAAAATCAAAAGGTGGTGTCTTATTAAAACTACTGGTGTAAAACATGCAGTGTTAGTTCGGTTATGAGCTGACTAGACACATAGCACAAACTACTTTTTAGTTCGGTTATATTGTAATTTTGGATCAAACACAGTGTTCTACAGACTGCTTCATGAAGTTCATGGGGTTCTTATGAAGTATTTTCCAGAAAACGCAAGGCAGAAAAAGAAAAAACACATGAACAGTATGTTATGGTTTAGACAAGATGCGGCAACAAGGAAAACAAAAGAAATCAGAGTAACTTACCAGGTCAAGAAGCACAAAAGGATGGAAACAACACTGGGAGGCAAGAGCTTCACTGTTGCAAGATTAAAGAAAACAAAAAGCACAGAAACGCAGAGAGTAGAGGAAATGAAAAGATGTAGTGGTGAATTCAAAAATGAGAAGTTCGTTTTGTGTAAAGGACGAAAAAGGTGGGACTGTTCAAATCTCGCGAAATACGAAGACGGTGAAGGACCAATTAGAGCTTGCCACGTGTCGCTAGAATGGGAAGCGATTCAGTTTCTATCACTGAAAAGACGTTTTGACCGGATAAGGATAGCTCGGCTAGAAAGGCTTTAGAATTTTAGCTCGGCTGGAAAGGTTAAAACTTTGGCCCGGTTCATAGATAGGTAATCCCTATCATGCTGCGTAGATGGAATTAAGGGGCAATTAAGAGGGTAATTTATATGCAAATTAGGCCAAGCTGGGCCGTTATGGGCCTCAGTGTGAAGGGCCGAGTAAAAAGGCCATGAGTTACTCCGGCCTTGAAGCGGCTTAAAGTTAGTCCGGTTTCAAGCCCATAAATTAGTCCGGTCCGAGGGAGGCTTGGAAGTTAGTCCGGTTCCAGAAGGCATTAGTTCTAGCCCGGTTCAGAAGAGTGCAACGGACAGTTCGGTTGCCACATTTAGTTCGGTCACCGCATTTAGTTCGGTCATGGCGTATGGAACCGAGGTATACTGAGTCCTCTTGAGGACTCAGTGTTGGGTTAGTTCGGCTTAGACTCTTCTATGGATAGCTCGGTCTTGGTATGTGAAGCCGAGGTAGGAGAAAAGCAAGGGAAAGCCGAGCTAACAGTTAGAACGGTCACTTTAGTTAGCCTAGCATGGCAATGTTATTTCGGTCGTATGGTAGTCTGGCCATAGTAAAACCATCTCACTTGGTTTAAGCAGTGAGGGGGGTGTTGAAGGATAAGCATTATCTTTCAGGAGTATGAATCCTAGGAGGACTCTACATGGAGGAGTAAGAGTCCTACTTGGATTGTGCCACACGAAATCTATAAAAGCTCGCAAACATCACCTATGGAGAGGCAACGCAACTTTGATTCCCGAATATACAGAGCTTTTGTCTATTTGTCTAGTTTACTGACTTAGGCATCGAAGAGGTTTCCGGCACACACCCGCCGGCTAGCTCACGTTTGTATTTTCAGGCAGTAGAACGACGTCGTACGGAGGGGTGCAGACTTGATCAACAGGATTATACGAGAAGGTTTATTTCTTTCCCGTACAATATATATATGAAAATGGTGACTCGTGAATTGTTTCTAAGCACAAAAATAAAGAAATAAATAAAATTAACTTTTAGATTTTTTTTGTTTGTTTGTTTTGCTTTTGTTTTCTTTTTTTTTTTTTTTTTTTTTTTTTTGCATTACATGTCTGTCAGCCATGTGTCCCCTGTCACTATAATCATGGAATTGTTTGAATTGCAACTGGTCGACTTGGACATCCGCCCTTGCACCCGCTCAGTCCGTCAGGTTGAATTTTATTTTTTAAAAGAGTTTAGAAAGATTATTTTATCTTATAGAATTAGGCTAAACTAATATTTTTAATCCCATATGTTAATAGGTTATATTTAAAATTTATATATTCAACTTAACTTGACTTGTCCTAACATGTTATTAAATTAATTAATTATAATATATGAAAAAAATATTTTTTAAAAATCTACACTTTATATTTATTGATTTGATTAAAACTCATATTTGTAGTGAGTGTGATTAAATTTATTTAAGAATTTTTTTAATTTATACATAATTTTTTTAATTTATAATCATAGCAGTATATTTATTTAAGAAATATAATGTGTGATTGAATTTAACTATAAAATGTTTTAATTTTTTTTAACATATTATCCGATGGTTGGATTTGTGATTTATATTTATTTTTTGAACCGAACTTAAATAGATATAGAGACCCGATGTTATAACCAAGTCCGGTTTAGATGGACACAAAATTTCTTATTAGATAATGAGTAATATTAGAAACTTTAAATATTTTATCAAATGTTTTACAAAATATTTTACCAAAGGTCTCATATAAGTATAGAACCTACATAAAACTTACATGATATGTATCTCATATCCATATAAGAGATTTAATATAAAAGGGCAAATTACATATATCTCCCTCGAGGTTTAGCTAAATTATAGATACCCTTGAGGTTTCGGAAATTATAGATACCCCCCAAGGTTTATATTTTCATAACAAATTACCCCATGAGGTTTATATTTTCATAACAATTTGCCCCATAATTTGTTATGCAAATAGTACCTTCAAGGGGTATCTGTAATTTCTCAAACCTCAGGAGGGTATCTGTAATTTTGTTAAACCTCGAGGGGTATATGTAATTTTCCCTTAATAAAATATTTAAAATTTCTAAATTTTGTTTTAGATAATATCGGTCTGATCCAACAAATGTCCACCTCTATTATCCACATTTTGATTCCTCATAATTGTTGTAGTAGCCATGTGTCCCCATGAACAACGCGTGCTATGTTCAAATACCATCAAAAGCAATATTTATAGTTGGAGAAAAATGCTTGAGAGCTCGAGAAAGCTCCAGCTCGAATCCCCCGAAAGAGAGAAACAGAAGAGAGAAAGGGAAGAGGAGAGAAAGAGAAGAGAGAAAGGGAAGAGGAGGAGATGAACAGCCCTCCCCCGCCGTCACCTCGTCGCAGTAGCTCGTCGCAGCCCCACCCCTCCGCCTCTGCCTCGCAGCCTCTGCCCCTTGCCTCGCAGCCCCGCCTCCGCCCCCGCCCCCCCCCTTGCCTCTGGTTGATGCCCCCTCCAGTCCTTCTTCTTCCCTTCTTCTTCCCTTCTTCTTCTTCTTCTTCTTCTTCTTCTTCTTCTTCTTCTCTTCTTCTTTCTTCTTTCTTCTGTCTTCGTCTGCTTCTTTTCTGATTGAACAAAAGAATGACGTCGTTTTTCATTTTCGGGGGATTCGAGCTGGCTATTTTCGAGCTACCAATCACGGCCCTACTTGCAAGGAGGGAAAGACTATGGTATATTCCATATACCATATATACACTTTATAGTTAAAGAAAAAACAGAAGGCTTTTTTTTTCTTTTTTTCTTTCTTTCTTTTTTTTTTTTTTGGTGTTAAATCCTCTTTCTAAGTATTTTATTCCATCTAACTTATATTTTTTTTAGTATTCCATTAAGTCCTGTTTGATGTAATATGACCAAACCATCATTTCTAATTTTTTGCACATGTTTCTATTTTGAAACTAATACATAACAATAGTCCATCATTCTATGGAAAAAATCTCTCTCGCATTCTAAAGAGAAAATCTTTCCCTTATTCTAAGGAAAAAATCTCTCATGCATTCGATGGAGAAAATCTCAAATTATGAATTTTGAACCTTTTTATAATCTGAAAATTTAAAAAATAACCCAAAAAAAAATCTGAATGAAAATTAAAATATAATGTGAATGTTCATAGTAAATAACATACAACTAACTTTTGAAAAAACAAAACGTATACTAAAGTAAAATGTGAATATTCACAATAAACAACAAATAATAAATATACAACTAACTTTTGAAAAATAAAATTCATATCAAAATATAATGTGAATATTTACAATTTATAATTAATATACAACTAGCCTTAAAAAAAATAATTCATACCAATGTAAACATTTACACTGCAACATGAAAACATAAAACAAAATTGAAAAAGTAAAAATCGACTATGTCAATTGTTTAATGGTAACAAAAATGATTGTTCAACTAACAAGCATAGCAACAAAAACAACAAACATACAATTAATTTTCGAAAGAATAAAACTTATACCAAAATACAATGTGCATGTTCAAAATTTACAATAACTCAAACCAATGTGAACATTCACACTGCAACATGAAAATATAAAATAAAATTGAAAGAAGTAAAAATCGACTATTTTGATTGTTCAATGTTGACAAAAATGATTGTTCAACCAACAAGCATAGTAAAAAAAATAACAAAATACAACTAATTTTCGAAAAAATTTCAAAAAAAAAAAATAATAATAATACCAAAATACAATGTGAATATTCACAATTTACAATTAACATATAACTAACCTTAGAAAAACTAAATCATGCCAATGTGAACATTCACATTGCAACATGAAACAAAATTAAAAGAAAAAAATGACTATTTCAATTGTTTAATAGTAACAAAAAATGATTGTTCAAACAACAAGTATAACAACAAATAACTAATAGATGTTCAAACAACGTGAAATGTGAACATTCACACTGATTGACAAAAAAATAAAAATAAAACAAATGCAGTAATAAAATTAGAAATCCAAAAAAAAAAAAACTCAAATCACCTTAAAAACAAAAAAAAAAAAAAATCACCTACATCCTCATCTTCATCATCATCTTTATCATTATCACTATTATTAACAATTTATGCAATTTCATCATTCTACCAATCCAAATCAAACCAAACCCACCTTTGAAGAAAATGTTTAGAACAAAAATGACTGGACATATATAGAGTTTCGACCTGCAATAATGGAGAAATATAGAGTTTTGAACACAGAACAACAATGGACGCACACAAAACTTCGAACACAAAGTGACAATGGACGAATACAAAGTTTCACCGCAACAATGGAGGAATATAATATTATTTCACCACTATGTGTAAACTAGAGTTTTTAAACCCTACCAAATAGAGACCTTTGAAACCCTAACATAATGAAACAATACCATAAAAGTGAATGAAACTAATTAAAAAGAAAAATGTGAATAATAATAACTACCAAAATAGAGATCGCAACAAAAAGGAAAACAAAAAGGAAATGTGTATATTATTTTTCAATGTAATACATATCAACAATAGACATAAGGGTTTAATAGTCCAACAAACAATATAAATTAGGAAAAAAAGACCTCATGAAATAAAAATATAAATACCTGGGACGAACTAGGTTATAATTTTCCTTGATGGACTTATTGGGTTAAAGCACCTCTAAATGAGATTTACCAATAAAAAATCCAAAAAAGAATGATATAACTTCTTTTTTTTTTAGTTATAATTAAAATATTAAAAAAAAAGAAGAAAAGAAGTCATAACAAAACATTATATGATACATGACTAAATCTCAAAATAATGTTATAATGAAAGGAAAAAAATAGTTATAACTTTAAAAAAAAAAAAAAATGGCATAACTAATAGTGTATATAACAAGGGAGGTATATTGTAGATTTCTCCTACTAAGCTGCATGAAATTAACAATCTTACAAATTCTCACTTAATAAAATTGCATATATCACTGTTATAGCGAAGTTCGTTTAGAAATTAATTATTTTCATTAATTTTTTATAAAAAATTAAAAATTAAAAAAATGATGTAATAATTTATAATATATTTTTAATTTATTTTTTAACTATATTAATCCCATCCTAAAACAAGGCCTAAGTTTTATTTTATTCTAGAAGAGTAGAATGTGAGTGAGAGTAGGGGAGAAGAAAAATAGTTTTGATTGTTGGTAAGTTGATTTTACATTTTGGTCCTTGCAGCAATGATGCGAAGTTAAGTATTTAGCAAAATTCTATTATTGTTGTGGATATTTTTGGGATAAAAAAAATACCTGACAATGTTTCAAATTTAATAAATTGTGTATTTTGTATAATAGAATAGGTATCAAAATTTTGTTATTAGTTGTACATAAAAAATAATAATTGCAAAATAAGTTAATTTGCATAATGATATTCACAATTTCTCGCATTTGTAATCCAATAACTATGTTTTGTGTATTATCAATAACTTTCTCATAATTCAAAACACTTAACACTGGAAAGTATACTCTTATTTTCTTGAAACACTATGCAACTTTGTGCTTGACTAATGGTTGAGAATTTATTTCATATATCTAATACATCATGTGATCATGTGTCTACTCAATAATAGAGGTATGTCATCATTATTAAGAAAAAGTAAAAAGAAAATAAATATTTTAAAGTAATTGAATAGACACACGACCACGATGTTATTCTTAACTCAGTTGATAATTTTTGCTCTCTGAGGACATCCAGCACCATCTATCAAACCCCTACCACTTTACTAACCATAAACTTAAATCACAAACATAAATGAAAATGAGGTCTTGGCCTTGGCATTTCTCTCTTTGTTGGCCATACTAGATTTTTATTTTTTATTTTTTATCAGCAAAAAAGGAATTTTATTGATGAATAATGAATGACACCATACATCAATAAAGAGGATGGATGCACAAGTATCATAACAAAATAATATGATCCCAATTAGGTTGGCACCGTAGAACAAGCCCAATCATCTATAGCATCTCATCAAGTTGGTGAGCGACCAACCAAAACAGAACAAAACCCACAAAATACATCAAAAGTAACAATACCAATACACCGCAGCCATCAGCTGCAGCATTATCCATACTCAAATAAGCCAAATCCTTGCAACAGCATCTGAAAAATCTAGATATCCCCTAGATGTTGATTTGTAATTATATATCAATTTTAAGCAGTATATAACAATCCCAATCAAACAATCAAGACAAATCGACACAACGATTTTACGTGGAAAAACCACAATTGGACACCTCCAATTGTGATAAAAAAATCACGGGCTAAAGCCACAAAACAATCCACTAAAAAGACATAAAGGAATTACACAGGTACACTCTCAATTTCCTAGCGAATCCATGCCCGAATTGAACCAACCCCTATGTGCCTCTTCCAACCCCGTCTTCCCCTCGGAATTGTCTTGACGATGAGCCACTCCAGAATCCACCAAAGCTTCAGGCTCGAATTCTTCAGAATCCACCGAAGAACAACTCTCTCTTTTGTATAGAACAAACAAATAATCCTTTGATGTATACTCTTTAAACCATGAGTTGAATACTCAATCAAAACATCAAAGAAAACTAGCAAAATATTCCCAGATATAAACCCTAAAACCCAAGAAGAAGATCTGGAGAAGTAATCCTAGATTTGGAGCAACTTATCAATTTATAGAATCTGAAATCACGAGGTCCGCTCGAGCGTGGGAATTGACGCTCGAGCGTGGGAATTGACGCTCGAGCAGGGACTCTATATGACGTGTTCCGCACTAGGGTGTACGCTCGAGCGGGGAAATGGACACTCGAGCGTGAAAACACGGATTGCAGTATATTTGCAGACTCACCAAACTTCTGAAACTCAGCATTCTCCGCTCGAGCGGGGGAATGTCCGCTCGAGCGGACAGGTAATTTTGAATGCATTTTTACATTTTGCTTCGGGGGCGCTGCCCCTCGACCCCGCGAGTTGACCGGGCAGCTCGACCCCCGTCATAATCAGCGAAGTGGCAATCTTGAAAGCATTAACATCACAAACTTCTCTGCAAAGCTCAATTCGGGTTGGATTCGCATCTAATAAACTCATAGCCTCACTGAAATAAAAAGTGTGAAAACAAATAAAACTGAAAGTAGTTTTGTCAAATGGGGTTGCCAATAATAAAAACCTAACAATCTCCCCCTCTGGCAATGCCGTGACAAAACACATCTAAAAAATAAAATCCTAAACACCCCAACCCATTACAGCCAACAAAAGCAAACTTCTTTCTCAAGGTCATGATCTGCAAAACAACTATTAGTGCCACAATCTCCAAAACAACTATAAGTCCCCCAAGAGTATATGAAAAAGCAATAAACATATGGCTAGATTATCTTGAAGCATGAGACGGAAAACATGAATAGATGCGACTTGGAGATTTTAAGAACATGTAGCATGAAAACCTGACAACTAAGACATATGCACCCGACACATGACATGAATACATGAAATCCTAAGACACATGAAAAACAACTTTCTCCCCCCTTTTTGTCACAAATTTACAAAGGAAGCTCAAACAACAAAGGCAAGATCATAAACCACACAAGCAATGACATGATAACGATTAACCGAACTCCTCCTCACTAAAAGCAATCACAAACACTGAAAATAGTGAACAAGAAGAAAACGACAAAAATAATATGGTGGAGCAAGCAAGAAGTCTCAGATTTGTACTTTAGAACACACAAGATTATCCAAGAAACACAATTAGTTGAAAACACAAGGTGCACAGTCTATAGAAGATTCTTCATGAAAGAGAGTGATGCATTATGTGAAAAGCACAGATCCCATGATAAAAGTGTGTGTGTGACTCTTGGAGTTCGACAAACACAAGATTCAAATCCTAGTAGTGATCTGATAGCTGGACCTCCGGTATGATAATCTAAGCACAACAAAGTAAAGTCAAACCATTAGGAATCAATGGGTATTTGGTGAGTAAAGGCGGAGGCTCTTCCTCAATCAATGAATCCTTTATATTTTTCCTTTTTTTTTTACATCTTTTTCATTTCTTTCTTTTGCATATCTTTTTTTTGTTTCTTTCTTTTGCACATTTTTTCTTTTTTTTGCACACTCATTGGCGGCTGACACGCTCAAGAGTATGGAAACCGAACCAGAGAAGCATGGATATAATAAGGATAGCCTGGTTGGTGACTCTGAGGTAGCCTTTTCCTTATGACTGGACTCCAAAGAACAGAGGGGAAAGCCGTGGAGATGCAAAAAGATGGAAGGTGGTTAAGAGACTCAACATCACCCAAGATATGCTAGTATCGGTCAATTCCTCTAGAAAAACAAAAGATACCATGCTAGAAGTCCATAGAGAAAAAAGATCACTGAGGCGGAAGACTCTAATATTTGCTAATCCAAGAGTGTGTACAGAATGAGACATACTAATCAAAGAGCACACACTCCGAAATGAGTAATGACCACAGAAAGCACACACATATTAACATGTAATGGATATTCTCATCAATTCCAATATGCACCAAGGACCACTCAAAAATTTCAAGCTTGCAAAACCATACTAAGAAAATCTTTTTGGGATTTTTTGTTTATTATTTATTTTTTTCTTTTTCTAAACAAAGTAAGACAGAAAACGAACATGCACACATTAAATGGCTCAAAAAAAAAAAAAACACACAGAAACCCAAAAACTAAAATGAATAGACAAATTAACACAAGTCAAGTTTTCTCACCCAAACCGCTTTAGTATGAACAAAGTTGTGAGAATTACGGTTCTTGGGTGGTGTCTTGACGTTGTGGTTCCCTTCCTTTTCAATGGGAACCCATCTCGACGTGGTTTCCAACTTCCTATTTATAGGTCTAGGCAAATGCAAACTCGTTCCATGTTTGGTCTCAAGCACATTTAAATAACGAGATCTATTATGACCCTTAACCTCATTACCACAAATGAAGTGTCTCCTACCCCACGAGATGTTGGAATTTCTTCCATCTCTATGAGACACTCTCCCATGCAACTTATAACAATAAGGGCGAATATGACCATGCATACCACAATGATGACAAATAAAAACAGGGTGTACCTTCTTTTCTTTTATCTTACCAACTCTAGGAAGTTTGAGAAGTCCATCCTTATGTTGAATTTTTTGTTCTCCTTTTCCTTGAGTTCTTGTATCATGAGATGTAGATGCACTCTGTTTTTGCTCTCTGTTATCACCAAAGCCAATGCCACTCTTGTCACAACACATTTGTTGAGACCCAATGATATCCTCCAAAGTCTTTGATCCTTTGTTGCCAAGACCAATGGTAGCCATAGCACACTTGAGCTCTTCCTCTTTCTTGATCATTAGTTCTTCCAAGGCAACTTGAGACATCTCGAGAGATTCAATCTTTTCTTCGTACATTGCATATATTTGCTGTAGCTCATTCCTCTCTGTCTCACAAGTCAAGAGTTTTGCACAAAGAGCTTGTCGATCATTAGCTATCTTGATGGCATCAGTCCTAGCCTCAGAAATCTTCTCCTTAAGTTTGACATTCTCACTTTCACATGCTTTGAGTTTCGTTGTGAGTTTTTCATTCAATTTGGATAAGTTAAGAGACTCCTTATACAACTTTTCATTAGCTTGCTCAAGCTCTTCATCATCACTCTCCGAGGATTCATCATCAGTGGCATTCTCAACCGACGTCTTCGGATACTCTGTTCGTCCTTCAGTTTCGGAAGCCGCCATGAAAGTAAGGAATTGTTTATGTCCCTCTTCGCCTTGATCTTCGTTGTCACTTTCATCTTCATCAGATTCTGATTCATCATCCCAAGTGATAGCGAGAGCTTTCTTCTTCTTCAAACGAGTGGGGCATTCTGAAGCAAAGTGGCCAAATCCTTGGCATTCATAGCATTGGACTCTTTCAGAGTTCCCTTGTATCTTTCCTTTCTCCTTCTTGGCTCTAGAATTAATTTTGAGTTTATCTTTGCCTTTAGATTTATGAGTATGAGTAGATTCCAAAAGATTAGGATTCTTTTTCAAAAAAGATTTTTTAAATTGTTTAAAAAAAGCAGCCGTAATCTTGGAATCTATCTCATAATCCTTATCAGAATCCTCTCCAACTCTATGAGCACTACTAAAAGCAATGGCATCTTTTTGTTTCTTTTTGAAATTCCTATGTGCCTCATAAGTTTGGAGATTTCCAACAAAGTGATCAAGCTTGAGGTTGTCAACATCTTGAGCCTCCTCAATAGCCGTAACTTTTGGTTGGAACCGATCGGGCAAGGACCTCAAAATTTTTCCCACAACTTTGGATTTTGGTATTTTTTCACCTAAATTGAAGCTGGAATTTACAATGTCACTCAACTTCGCATAAAATTCATCAAAGGTCTCACTATCTTTCATTGAAAAGTTTTCGAAACTAGACGTGAGCCTTTGAAGTTTTGAGCGTTTAACAGAAGGAGTGCCCTCATGAATAGTTTGTAAGATATCCCAAGCCTCTTTTGCGACTTCACAATTACAGATACGACTAAACTCTTCAGGTGTGACACCTCAAAAAAGAGAATTGATAGCTTTACTATTCCAGCTACTATTTTGGTAATCAATTGTGTCCCACTTATCAATTGGTTTGGGGAAAGTTACTCCATCAACGGTAATCATTGGTTCAGTCCACCCATACATGACAGATTGCCAAACTTTTTCATCAATAGATTTTAAAAATGATCTCATCCGAGCTTTCCAAAACGAATAATTGGATCCGTCAAGTAAGGGTGGTCGAACCATAGAATTTCCCTCACGAATTGAATCCATTATCACAAATCAAACAAGATCTCGTTCTAAGAGATTTTTTTTAAAAAAATAGAACGACCCGCTCTGATACCAATTGAAAAATCTAGATATCCCTTAAATGTTGATTTGTGATTATGTATCAATTTTAAGCAGTATATAACAATACTAACCAAACAATCAAGACAAATCGACACAACGATTTTACGTGGAAAAACCACAATTGGACACCTCCAATTGTGATAAAAAAACTACAGGCTAAAGCCACAAAACAATCCACTAAAAAGACATAAAGGAATTACACATGTATACTCTCAATTACCTAGCGAATCCATGCCCGAATTGAACCAACCCCTATGTGCCTCTTCCAACCCCATCTTTCCCTCGGAATTGTCTTGACGATGAGCCACTCCAGAATCCACCAAAGCTTCAGGCTCGAATTCTTCAAAATCCACTGAAGAACAACTCTCTCTTTTGTATAGAACAAACAAATAATCCTTTGATGTATACTCTTTAAACCATGAGTTGAATACTCAATCAAAACATCAAAGAAAACTAGCAAGATATTCCTAGATATAAACCCTAGAACCCAAGAAGAAGATCTAGAGAAGTAATCCTAGATTTGGAGCAACTTGTCAATTTATAGAATCTGAAATCGCGAGTTCCGCTCGAGCGTGGGAATTGACGCTCGAGCGGGGACTCTATATGACGTGTTCCGCACTAGGGTGTACGCTCGAGCGGGGAAATGGACGCTCGAGCGTGAAAACACAGATCACAGTATATTTGCAGACTCACCAAACTTCTGAAACTCAGCATTCTCCGCTCGAGCGGACAGGTAACTTTGAATGCATTTTTGCATTTTGCTTCGGGGGCGTTGCCCCTCGACCCCGTGAGCTGACCGAGCAGCTCGACCCCCGTCATAATCAGCGAAGTGGCAATCTTGAAAGCATTAACATCACAAACTTCTCTGCAAGGCTCAATTCGGGTTGGATTCGCATCTAATAAACTCATAGCCTCACTGAAATAAAAGTGCGAAAACAAATACAATTGAAAGTAGTTTTGTCAAACGGGGTTGCCAAGAATAAAAACCTAACAGCATCACTAACAAATAGACAGAGCACATCTACCATCCACTAGCAGTAGCCACTAACAGCAGCCATCCAAATCCAAATCCATCAGCAGCTGTAGACGTCCCCGAACGCCCCGGGAGGGTTAAGTCTCGTTCTGTTCATATTGGGGTCACTACAGTTCAAGGACTCAAATGTCACGGTTCTTAATCTTGAACCAAAGAGTCCAAATCCGGCAAATCGTTTTGGAAAACAGATTTTGAAAGAAGTGCCAAACATGGACTGCTTTGCCAGATACAGAGTCGCCACCTAAATATTTTTTTAATGGGAAATTTAGGAAACCCTGACTCGGTGCCAAAGGCCACGTGTCCGTCATCACCAAAGTTGCCTCGGCTTGGGAACTTGGGTACGATTGGGGAAGGTCACTTCGTGAGCACCCCCGCTCGCCCGGTCAAAGACCGGCCTCTACTAACCATGATATCTTATTTTGAAAACATTGTGAGTTCTTGTTCCGGTTATTAGCCTAAGTTACTATGTGATGCTCGCGGCAAACAAATGTAGACTGAGTCGCCTGAATTGGAACAAAACATTTCATGTTTGTTTGTTTGAAAATGGTTTGATGGTGCTACTCGCAAGTAGGCTAAGACGTGGATTTGCCACCCTCGGGTGGGCTTAGAAAACATGGTTTTGCCACTATCTAGTGGGCTTAAAACAAACAGTCAACGCATTGTCCCAATTCAAGTAACACAACCTCCACCCACAGGCATTCAAGACAGTTATATCACATAAGCAATTAGCCTCATGGTAAGCATGCTATTCATGGCAACACTCACACGCATGCAAGGATGCTAAAGCATAAAACTCACCGAGTACTCCAAGCCAAAAACGGAAGCTTATTAGAAATCATGCATGATCCTAATTATACAGGAATGCCTAATGCAACACATGCAATAATGCAACTATAGCAGGCTCGGCTATTCTAAACATGGCATATGGAATGCTACAACTATCACGTATTCAATTTGGAATTGAAATACAAATGCAGTTTGTATGATGTGCCGAGCCCGGTGCATGCAAAACAGATGAATGATGCAAACATGCTGTCATACTGTATGCTAATCGAAATATGCCCTATATCTAACCATCATAAGCGGATAAATAAAAGGGAAGAAAGACGTGGGGTTGGAAGACATACATCACACTCACCCACACTTATTACAATTTATGCCCTCGCGCGGAGGGTCCGAATAAATAATACAGTCCGAATGAAAGAATAGTACAGTCCGAATAATACAGTCCGAATTAATATACAAATTCCTAATTAATTAACAAATTAACTAAGAAAAACTACAAACTGGCATGCAAGCCAGGGGCTGCCTCACTTCTGATGAATGATGTATGCTGGGCTGCATTGCGCGGAAATCCACTGGGATGCCCCAACTAGCCTCTATTTGCAATGTTTCTCGAACTGCGTGCCAGACTCCGAAAAGTTGCTGATTCTTCATTTTGCTGCAACAGAGAGCAGGAAAGGGGCATAGCAATGTATTTCACAAATATATGCATGCCTCGATCCTCGTGCCACCAATCACGCATCTCGATGCATGATGGCCGAGGAGTCGGATTGCACAACTCAATATAGGATGAATGCAGATGAATGCTACAACAAAACCTAACTCCATCATGGGTAATCCGGAGTGTCGGTGACTAGGGAATTGAGACCCGTTCCGTCACTCGGAGTACGAAACGTGCCTCGTTTCCCGTGCCCGGGCTAACTCCTATCCCGAACACGATGCAATATGCATGATATGCATGAAATGCAACTAAAATACAATCCTAGCATGCACAATGCTATGAAAATGAGATGCCTCGAAATGCGCGCACACGGGCACGTAAACCGAGGCGATGACCCTAAGGCATGAAATGGCATGAAAATGATATGCAATGAGACTAAAATGAGATGTCTCGAAATGCGTACCCACGGGCACGCAAACCGAGAAAATGGCATACGGAATGCAATGGGACTAAAATGAGATACAGAATGCAGAATGGACTTATACCAACATGAGAGAGCCTCAGCCACACTCACACGGGAGGCCGTGAGATGAAAATGAAGCGCCTCGAAATGCGTGCACACGGGCGCGCAAACCGAGGCAATGGCATACACGGTGCAATGAGACTAAAATGACATACAGAATGCAAAAATGGACTTACACTAACATGAATGAGACTCAGCCACACTCACATAAGAGGCCGTCGGATAAAAAATGAGATGCCTCGAAATGCGTGCACACGGGCACGCAAACCGAGGCAATGATATAAAGCATGAAATGGCACTCCAAATGCAAATTGGACTTATACTAACATGAGAGGGCCTCAACCACGCTCACATAAGAAGCCGAGAGATGAGAATGAAATGCCTCGAAATGCGTGCACACGGGCGCGCAAATCGAGGCGAGGGCCGTAAGGCATGAAATGACATGGAAATGATATGCAAACATGCAAATGGAATTTCAGCACTCACAAATGATGTAAAACAGTCCCGAAAGGTGGGGAAATGACAACAAATGCACGGGATGGTCCCGAAATGCGATATTAAGCACCCGAAATGGCCTACAGCCATACTAAACATGCGTAATTGGTGCATGACATGAAAAAAAGTAGCAAGGCAGCCCTAAAACAAGCATTTTTCAGTCACAAAAAGGGCTAAATAGCAAGCATAGATAGGGCAACAATATTATGCAAAAATACGAGCCAAGAGAGGGGTATTGAAGCAAGTGATACATGAAATGATCAAATGGAAAAGTACCCTTCTACAACACTGAAGAGGGACAAAAAATATGAACATTTACAGTAGATTACATCCCCCAACTCAGTATGCAAACTTGCTAAAAATGCTATGCAAGATTAAGGATATATAAGGCTATAACATGAAGTACCCTAAACATTCATCAAAATAGAAAAGACCCTTAATTAAATATGTCAAGAAGATCAAAATATGACTCTTTTCAGTTCTGATGATGGCCGAAATAAGAAGCTAGATAAGCTTAAAAAGGCATGCAAGAATGAGGGCCAAAAGAAGAAATAAAGACAAGTATAACATGGAGACCCCCAACAAGATTGATCCCTTCTACAATGTTGTAGAGGGACACAAAATAAGCTTACTCACAGTTCATGACATGCTCCAAAACAGACCACATGTAGGTCAAACAAATCATGCAAATTTACGGTAAATATGAGAAATTATGAAGCAAGTGTATGATAGAGAGGCCAAACAGGGTTGAGCCCTTCTTCAATGTTGAATAGGGGCTCAAAATAGGCCCATTCAAAGTTTACATTATGCTCAAAAACAGATCACTCATAGGCTAGAAAAAGCATGCAAAAACAAGGCTAAAACATGGATTCAAAGCAAGTGACATATGGAGCATGAAAATAAGGTTGAGCCCTTCTTCAATGTTGAAGAGGGCTTCAAAATGAGCACAATATTAGTTCATGAGATGCTCCAATTCAGATCACACATAGGCCAAATATTCAATGCAAAATAATGGCATATAAGAGGATATTGAAACAAGTGCAAGATGGAGGGCTCAAACAGGGTTGATCCCTTGAACAAACATCAAGAATAGCTCAAAATAGACCTAGTTTCAGTTAAGGTCGGAGCTCAAAACAGTGAGCAAATAGGCTTAAGAAATGAGGCAAGAAAGTGGTGTAAAAGAAGGAATTTGAGACTTACCCTTGAAGACCTTTCTTTTGCTACCTCTTGGCTTGAGGAAAGTTGCTTCTAAGCCTCTCAAGAACCCTTCCTTGCTGCTGGAAATGGAGTGGTGATGGTAGTGCTTGATGATGATGAACAAAAGGCACCAAAACTTGAGAGTTTGAGAGAGATAGAGAGGGATATGTGTTCTTGAGCTTGAGAGCAATTTTCTAACCCCTTCTTCAATGTTGTACCTGCTGTTATATGGACAAAAGGAGGGGTGTAAAGTGGAGGGAAATGCACCCAAGTTTTCCCTCCCAAAATATCCCCCGGATACAGATCTTTTCTGGGGGAAACAGCTGTGCAGCTGTAAGGAACACATCCCAAGGAGCATGGCCGGCCAGGCCCTTTTTTTGCAGGTGGCCGGCCGGCCACCCCCCATGGCCGGCCGGCCAAGGGGTAAAAATGAAGTGAAGATTTGCTGGCCGGCCACCACACATTGATGGCCTCCCATGTGTGCTGAATAAGACCCTGTGGTTCAAAACTGGAAACTGTAAAACAGGAGAGAGAACAACCCACTTTTCAAAGAGGTTCAAAAATGAAAGGAAGAATTACTGGCCGGCCATAGCATATTAGGGTCCTCCCATGTGTACGACACAAAATATGTGGTTTTGGCTTGAAGAAAATGGCCCTAGGGTGGTCAACATTAGCCCGGAATGAGAAAAACGGGCGGCCGGAAGAGCATAACAGGTTGCTTGGACAATTACTAGCCTCCCACCCTCCAGTGATCTTCTGATGATAAAACAGAGGTACCTGCCAAATGAACGAAACCGATGCAACGAATGCTCGGAGACCAAACACACGCAGTCGAGGTCCGGAAACCGGCCGTTAAGCACCGAAAATGGTGTTTGGCCACAAAGTGGGTATCTAAAGACCCCAGTGTCCCTTGAAAGGAGTAAATGAGATGTGATGCAAAAAATCGGAGGAAATCGAATGGTTGGTTGGTCCCGAACCGAGGCACAAGGCCTGACGGCTCCGAAAACCGGGAACCGGGCTCCGAAACGGGCGAAATGGCCTACGGCCACGAAAAGTAGCCCAAGGCCCCCGAGAGATGGTCTACGAGACCTCTCCCTCCCCTCAGGAAAGAAAACAGAGAAAACCGAGTCTGGTTCGCAAACCGAGGCGAAGCACAAAAGAGAGTTCGGAAGTCCGGAGGCAGGGCGCACGGCCGCGACTCTGAGACTTCTGAACGAGCACAATATGCAACATCACCGAGCGCTCAATCGGTGACGTCTGAGTCTTAAGGTCGGTCAAAAATGGGGTGTCTACAACAGCCAAGCAAGCCAAACCCAACCCTACAACAGAGATGAAACATAATAGCAGAACTTTAACCTCCTCCAATACAAACTCTGACCTAATTGAGATTGTAGATAAAATCATCCACAGAGTAATGCAAATCATTGTCTGAGGTTTTAAGCCAAATTATAACTCTAATTTTTATAAGTTCACCTAAATCCCAAATGTCAAGTTTGGCATCCATAAACACACATTCATTTTTGAGTTTCCAGATAGACCAAAAGGTTCCAAGGAGAATAGCTCTTTGCATCTTCTTCTCCAATTTCTTAAAGCACTCACCCTTCCACTAGTGCAGTAATCCTTTTAAAGTACCAAGAATAACCCACTCTAAAACCCACCACCTTAACAAAGCTGACCACAAAACCAAAACAAATGGGCAATGTAATAACACATAAATCATTGATTCGTCAACCTCTTTGTAGAAACAACAAACTACGGAGAAGGTGGCACTGAGTACACCAATTCTCTAAAGAAACCCAACTGTTTTCACCTTATGCTTCCAAGCAAGCCAGCCAAAAAATTGCACTTTGCGAGGTAACGCACTGTTCCACACCAATTTGCTTAATTTGATATGCATACCCACATCAGCATTATAGAGGTTATATAAGGAATAAATAGAGAAAGTACCTGAACCATTAGCTTCCCACCTTGGATAGTCCAAGACCTCCCCCCCTTATAATAGCATCAAATGGTAAAATTGATAATAACCTCAACCTCGCATATCTTTCCCATTCAAACAAGTCCATTCTAGGTAGCAAATTCCACTCCCCTAAATCCTCTCTCATATTAGAGAACCTTCTAGAGGTGCCTCCCTTCTCCATTGATAGGCTAAACAACCTAGGAAACTCCACTTTCAGACAATAAGAGCCACACTAGGTATCCTCCCAGAACCTAACCCTATCTCCATTCCCAATTACTAACTTGAAATTATTCAAGAAATACAACAGCATATGAGGATTGTGATTAGCCAAAGAGATAATATCAGACCAGACTCTTGAGTACCTAGAGATAACTCCACTGGATGGTAGCCAGCTCTTGGTCAAGATTATACTTGCTGCAAATCACTTTTCTCCACAATGCCTT
This sequence comes from Camellia japonica, assembly GCA_030407325.1. Lineage (NCBI taxonomy): Eukaryota > Viridiplantae > Streptophyta > Magnoliopsida > Ericales > Theaceae > Camellia > Camellia japonica. Next base: position 201,039,182 of record JAPPVO010000019.1, on the reverse strand, counting down.
GGGTTCATTTGCAAACCTCCACCACCATTTAAACAATAAAGCTAAATTCACCTCTCTGATACTCCTAAGACCCAACCCACCTTGATCAACTCTCTTGGTTACCTCATTCCATTTCACTAATTGTACCTTCCTTCTTAGGTCAGATCCTCTCCATAAGAATGCAGCTTGAATTCTCTCCAATTCCTTAGCAACCCCCTCCGGCATCTTAAACAATGAAAGATAATACACTGGCAAACTACGTAATGCCCCCAAATAAATAGACATTATACTCAACTATAATATTGCTAACATGCGGAACACAACAACAATATAATTATGCAACATTGTTTCCAGCACATGCCTTTGTACATTCTTTTAGTTCTACAACATGAATTTTATCCACAATGAATAAAACTAAATTATTGCAAGTTAATGCCTTAAAGGCTACAAATTTCTAGGGCCTTGCCTAGTTACAGCAAGTGAGTCACAACTCAATACAAGAAGCCCATGGCTTAAATTACAACAAATAACCAAATAAAACAATAAATACGAGCCTCAAGCCCCATGATCCTCCCAGGTCATCACCTTGGCGGAGGCACACCGGTTTAACTGAAAGTGGTTTCCCTCGTAGGGTGAGCATAAAGCTTAGTAGAAATAAACTTAATGATATGTATGAAGCTTAACAATGTGATAAGATGAATGCAAGTGAAATGTCATGGTAAAACATGCATTTTCTTTCTTTGAAACAATGTAATGTAAGATTCCCAAAACATCTTTTCAAATCAACAATATTCTTTCAAAACAATCAAGTGCTAAATATAATGAATAAATCTCCAGAGCTAATATTCATAATACTATCAGTCATATATCAAAACAGTACTAACCAGAGTTCACTATGTGGTTTTAAGTCACATTAGTGAACTAGTACTAACCTTTAACCTTTGAACCTAGACATGTTGTTTTAAACCTTAACAAGAGCCAATTCTTTTATTTACTTAACAATCTTAATTTCCTTTAACACCCCTTTACAACTTCACCATTTTATTTACCCTTTTAGTAATACAATACATGCATCTGAAAACAACAATACGTTTTCTGAAATATTGAAATCCCAGTTACAAATCCATGATATGCACAATGTAATGTATGATTTGTAAACATTTCCAAACAACATTCACATTGCTCACGAGTCTTATGAAACTCAATCGAAAATATACAATTTTCGCAAAACTATTCATATCATTTCCAATGAAACCACTATATCAAAAGAGTAAATAATACTCAATATTTTTCCAATAATTCAAACATTTCTCAACCAAACCTCATTTCAATTAAAATCCTACAACCATTCCAATTCCTTCTTTTTCCATAAAAAGAACACCCAAAACCCTAGTTTTCAATTAACTTTTGAGAAACCCCTTTAAAACCCAATTTTATTCAAAAACTCATAACACAACAACCACTAGGCTACCAATCCCAAACCATAACTGAAAACAAGTCTTTTTCCCCAAATTTGTACATCAATAAATATATATCCAAAACTATTTTTTTGAAAACCCATAACTAACAAGAATAACAGATAACGAAGCTAAACAATATGCATCCCGTTAAGAAAATCCCTACCTCAATTCCGGAAGAGGAGAAAGCCCAAAATCCCCAAAATCGAACGTCGACGAAAACAGGAACTTTTCAGATTAGAATGAAACCCTCGATGAACTCTATCTTTTCTCCAAAGGACAAAGGTGCAGAGATCAAAGGGTGAGGGTGTATTTGAGGTTTAAAGGTGAGTTTTAGAGAGAGGGAGTACATCTAGGTTTTTGAAATATTTAGAGAGATAAAGAAATGAAAAAGTGATCTAAAAAGTGACTTTTACGGACTAATATACGCACAGACCTCTTGAGCAACCAAAACACTGCTCGAGTGACCAGGCACAATAAGTGAGACCACTCGAGCGCACAATGACAACCTCCCAGGAGTTTTGCAGACAGAAGCTAACCGCTTGATCACAAGAAGGACCGCTCGAGACATGACCACTCGAGTGCAAGAAACACCGCTCGAGCGAAGAACACCACACTCTCAGTACTTTTTTGCAGACCTACAAAAATACTGGAAAGTCTCAAAGACCGCTCGAGCACAAGAAAGTTCGCTCGAGCGAAGAAGCCAAATTCTGAACAGCAACTCTTTTGAAAACTAACTCCTAACTTGTTCCAAACACAACAACGACACTCCAACAACCAAACTCAAGAAGAAATAAGATGAATAAAGATATGAACAACCATTCAAGACAAGAAATCCGGGATCCAAAATAATAAACGGGTCGGGTCTAAACCAGAATCGTTATAACCTCTCCTCTTAAGAAATTTCATCTCCAAAATTTAAAAAATTAGTTCAATAACATAGTATTTAAATTAACTATTACAATGTGAACTAATTCAATTCATAACCATAACGTATCCACTGGTCATCCCTTCTCATAACAATGATAAACAAAGCTTTCAATACTGAATAGTACAATTCACTTTTTCGAGAACATATACAATGTTTACAAATAACAATATAATAAGGTACAAATAACACTTCAAGCAAGGAAATCCAAACACATATCACATTCGGTTATTTCGAACTCAAAAGCACCTCCACTCATAAATCCACCTCGAATGCTTTATTCACCCAAACTCTTCATCCTTTCCTTCTTATGACAACATAGATATTTCTAAAGCAAAACCCCTCGAAAGGCGAGATTCTAAACCACATTAACCTAACTACGCCAAGGAAAACCCCAACGCACAAAAGAGTATAAAACCTTGCCTAGCACCCATCATGAATTCTAAGTTACAACTTTTACTATATAAACAAGACTTACCACAATAGACACACCAAATTTCCAGAATTGAAAACAACCAAAACCCATCATCCCTTTGAAACTAAATAAAATGAAAGAACCCATAATAACTTTTGTTCTTGTTTGTTTTGTTTACTATAAAAACGACATCACTGATACACCATGACCCAAACCATAATATCTACAAGACAACTCCCGAAACTAACCTCGGCTATTATTAAATACCCACCACCATTTTGAAACAACCAAATTCCCAACAAGACAAAGTTTTAGTTCCCGATTTCCCTTCCAAAATACTTTAATTGATAACGCTCCCAACCGTCACTTGACCAACGATACTATCATTTCAAAAATAGAATGGTAATCCAGTTATGACATATAAATAGAACACGTTAAACATGACCACAAAAAGTTTTAAACAACAACTGAAATCATCCGAAAATTACATTCCATTACCACAACTATGATACCCGCCAACCACCCATTACTACACTCTCTTAAATAAAACAAACTACCACAATCACCCTTATCTAGGGAATAATAACACAAATCAAAATGCATACTCGGATAACACTTTGGACAAATGATCTTAAGATATACACAAGATTAAAACACCTAAAGATTAACTCACCCCGCTTCATGAGAATACCAAGAAGGACATAATTCTCACCCAGATAATGGTCGCTACATTGACCTCCCCAGTTAATAATACACTTGAAACTCTAACCATTGCTTACTCCATTTCCCGCATTCCCTCAAATACAATGTCTCCCAGAAACTTCACCTCGTGAGTCTAAAATCACACTTCCCAAACTTAATTAATCAAGAAGAGGTCTAAACAACGCAAATACTAATAAACCGTTCACATGCTTAAGCCAAAGGAAGTAATCTGTACCAAATTTAGAACTTATAATGGACCCTGTTAACCCAGGACAAAAGGTCACCTTAACATATACTTGGCTCTTATAATTACTTTTAACACTTCCCTTAATTCTCTTAGTGTCTCATTACCACCCAACTCAAAATATACCTATGAAATAAACTGCTCTACTACGAACTATCATACCTCCCGATTCTAATCAAACAAGGAGTCAACATTCTGGGTTCACAACTCGCACCGTACAAACACAAAGCACTCCTATTACAAAGATAAAAGTTGCAAAACGAACCCTACTTTCAGTACAAGAAACACATAACTAACCACATCAACACACTCTCGTATCCCGCCAATCCAAAACAAAATGTGAACCTCTAATTTTGATAACCATCACAAAATGAAACTAATTATCCTCAATGAATTGGGAATAATTTTTCATAAAAGAAACTCAAGTCACTTTCCCGCCAACTATTCTTGACTTCCCCTAACACCAACACTGCCAACTTATTTTAAAGGTGTACTAAAGACATCGATTCATCTAACCCACTTCTTGGTATGATAACAACAACACCTTACCCTACTTCGACCCATTAGACTCAAACACTTCATCAATTCAACCACTCTCCTCACTTAGCACCAAAACAACAATACTCCAACACCAAGCACCCTTATAAGGGGTTCTACCACCTCTCACACCCTCTTAAGTCTGAAGTAGACTTCTCAAGGCCAAAACTCATAATTTCTTTTGCAGAACAATATATACCCCCAACGCAAATCACATACAAAATCACGTACAACCTCACCACACCGAAGACAGATAAGGTCCATGATAGGTTCACTACCTACACCAATCCACATGCATCCGACAACAATCGCAACACTGCTCCTCTCACTACAAGACACAAACCTCATATTCTCCTAAGAAGCCTCCACTGCAATCAATTAAAACTTATACTTCTATCCTAAGTCAATAACCAACACCAGCCAAACTGAACATACTAACTGGTATAACTCCACCCTCACAATATTGCAACTAGTCACAATGACCTCAAAATACCCATCTTCCACAACCAACCCTACTGTCCACTCATTCTAAATCAATTTCAACCAAACACAAATTAGTTAACATAGCAAACAATCCCTAAGTCAAAATTAGGCTCTCTGGCCATCACATTCCCAAGTCAAAATGCAATAGTTCATACCCATCAATATGATAATTTCCAAATTCCACAACAACTCATCACATTAAGGAAAACTCAAAATTATAACATACCCAACTCATAAAAACAAACAACCCACCATATATACATACATAAACAAAAGTCATAATATTACAACATTCCACACCGTAGCGATTACAAAACAAAACATCACATAATACTTACAACCGTCTATCCTCTGGTCACAAAACAAGGTAACCAAACTAATTACCCCAAAACTGTTATCCCTCCGACAACACCACTATCACATTTCTAACCAAACTGTCGAGACTGGTCATGCTCAACCCCCGGAACACTCCCAGAATTCTAACACCAAAGACAAGAGCTACAGACGTGACCCAGCTGGCCACACTTGAAACAAACATGCATCTCCCCACTCTAAAGATAAAAGTTCGACCTCCAAAAGACATAAAATTCTGGCCAACTCGATTCTGGTATTGGTATCGCCCCCCCTGAACCCGACTAGATTGCGAAACACCCAAGGAAGTCCCCAGTTGCGTACAAAAATGCCTAGTATGACCCGGTTGATTACACGCATAGAAAATAGGTGATCCACGAATACATGGCTAGTTTGAAGTTTGAACTGGTAAGGATCCTAATGACTGCTCCCTCTGTGGGCACTCGATCGCCCCAAGTCCCGGTTGGCTAGATGATCCCATTAGTGCAACTATTGGTTGAAATAACAACCTTGCCTTTCTCCTTTGGTTCTTACTAGGTCTACCACGACTCCAAGCTGCAGGAGTTGACGAAATGACCTCCTCCTCACTATTTCCCATGACTAGGACTGCGGCCTCCACGTGAGCCGCCGCTTCCATAAGCGCATGATAATTCCTATGCCAAGACCCGACAATCCTTCCTCGAACATCATCACAAAACTTACTCTCAAACTCGGCACAACAGAGCTCCTCGGTTTCCATCAACTCTGAAGTGAACCTCAGCAGGTTTGTAAACCACACCTCAAATTATGCCAAAGGTGTAGTACCTTTTCGTAACTCTAGAAATTGTTATCTTAATTCTTCGTGTGGAATGAGGAAAGTCATCACATCCTCGCCTAGACATCCTAATCAAAAACAAACACAACAAATTTAGCACACATCTAATGGTGCCCCCGACAAAATCTCATACACTCTAGCATTAAACACACAATGCATTCCACATAAGCATTTAGCCACATAGTCACATATAAATCATGCCCTCAAGATAGGATTTTTTCCATGAAACCTTAAGAATTCTTATTCGAATGAACATTGATCAAGTGTCCTTCTAATAAGACCTCCAAGTGTTTAACGGACACAAATCGCATCCTAAGAATCCAATTTGATACCCACTTAGCCACATAAACGTGTTATCATTTAGCATACTGAGCAAACAACATCTTTATCAAACGAGACAAACCCATTGTGGTAAGAACCACTTCCCACGTATCCAAAGTATTCAAACTCGGTATGTTCTGATACCAAGTTGTAACGCCCCAAAATAAATAGACATTCTACTCCATTATAATATTGCTAGCATACGGAACACAACAACAATATGATTATGTAACATTGTTTCCAACACATGCCTCAGTACATTCTTTTAGTTCTACAACATGAATTTTATCCACAATGAATAAAACAAAATTATTACAAGTTAATGTATTTAGGCTACAAATTTCTAGGGCCTTGCCCGGTTACAGTAAGTGAGTCACAACTCAATACAAGAAGCTCGTGGCTTAAATTATAACAAATAACCAAATAAAACAGTAAATACGAGCCTCAAGCCCCAAGATCCTCCTAGGTCATCACCTTGGTAGAGGCACACCAGTTCACCTCAAAGTGGTTTCCCTCGTGGGGTGAGCACAAAACCCAGTAGAAATAAGCTTAATGATATGTATAAAGCTTAACAATGTCATAAGATGAATGCACGCGAAATGTCATGGTAAAACATGCATTTTCTTTCTTTGAAACAATGTAATGTGAGATTCCCAAAACATCTTTCCAAATCAACAATATTCTTTCAAAACAATTAAGTGGTAAATATAATGAATAAACCTCTAGGGCTAGTGTTCATAATAGTAACTATACAAGTCACTATGCCATTTTTACCGATATTAACCGGAAGGTTCGGTACCTACTACGCGAGGTTTTAGGTCTTAGATCTTGGACAAACAGGCTAACTTAATTCTGCTTTAACACCTCCTTACAACTTCACCATTTTATTTACCCATTCAATAATACAATACATGCATTTGAAAACAACAATACGTTTTCTGAAACATTGAAATCCCTAGTTACAAATCCATGATATGCACAATGCGATGTATGATTTGTAAACATTTCCAAACAGCATTCACACACCTCACGAGTCATGTGAATCTCAACTGAAAATATACAATTTTTCCAAAATCGTTCATATCATTTCCAATGAAACCACTATTTCAAAAGAGTAAATAATACTCGGTATTCTTCCAATAATTCAAACATTTCTCAACCAAACCTTATTTCAATTAAAATCCTACAACCATTCCAATTCCTTCTTTTTCCATAAAAAGAACACCCAAAACCCTAGTTTTTGATTAACTTTTGAGAAACCCCTTTAAAACTCAATTCTCTTCAAAAACTCATAGCACAACAACCACTAGGTTACCAATCCCAAACCATAACCGAAAACAAGTCTTTTTTCCTAAATTTGTACATCAATAAATATATATCCAAAACTACTTTTTCAAAAACCCATAACTAACAAGAATAACGGATAACGAAGCTAAACAACATGCACACTGTTAAGAAAATTCATACCTCAACTCCGGAAGAGGAGAAAGCCCAAAATCCCTAAAATCCAACGTCGATGAAAACAGGAACTTTTCAGATTAGAACGAAGCCCTCAACGAACTCTATTTTTTCTCCAAAGGAGAAAGGTGTAGAGATCAAAGGGTGAGGGTGTATTTCAGGTTTAAAGGTGAGTTTTAGAGAGAGGGAGATAGATCTAGGTTTTTGAAATATTTAGAGAGAAAGAGAAATGAAAAAGTGATCCAAAAAATGACTTTTACGGACTGATATATGCGCAGACTGCTCAAGCGACCAGGCACAATTAGTGAGACCACTCGAGCGAACAAGTTACTGCTCGAGCGCACAATGACACCCTCCTAGAAGTTTTGCAGGCAGAGGCTAACTGTTCGAGCACAAGAAGGACCACTGGAGCCATGATCGCTTGAGCACAAGAAACACCGTTCGAGCGAAGAACACTACAAAAATCCTAAAAGGTGTCAAAGACTGCACGAGTGCAAAAAAGTTTGCTCGAGTGAACAAGCCAAATTCTAGACAACAACTCTTTCGAAAAACTAACTCCCAACCTGTTCCGAATGCAACAACGACACTCTAACAAATAAACTCAACAAGGAATAAGATAAATAAAGATATGAACAATTATTCAAGACAAGAAATCCCACATCCAAAACAATAAATGGGTCAGGTCTAATCCGGAATCGTTATAAACTGGACAGCACTGACTTGATCAACGTTAACCTTTTTGCAAATAAGAGTATCCTTCTTTTCTAACCAACCAACCTAGCATTTTTTTTTTTTTTAATCAATGACTGATTTCTAGGTTTTCCTCCTACTGAGATTAGCCCCTAGGGGAAGCCCAAGATAAATAAAGGGCAAAGATTAAGTCTTACAGTTCAGTTGAGCAGTAAACTCAGCTTAAAAATCATCTTCTATCTCCACCCCCACAAACCACACTCCTATGGTAATTGATTTTTAGCCCCAATACGAGCTCAAGGCACCTTAATAACATTTTAATATTAATAACATCTGCCCACTCAACCTCACAAAAATAGAATGGAATCATCAGCAAATTGTAAGTGAGACACCAACACCCTATTTACCCCTACTTTCACTCCCTTAATCAACTCCAACTCCACTGCTCTGGATAGTAACACACTAGGGCCTTCTACCACTATGTTGAATAAGAAAAGGGAGAGTGAATCTCCTTGCCTTAGTCCTTTTTGAGGATGAAACTCATATGTTGGTGAACCATTCACCAGAACAGATAATTTGGCTGTGGACACACGCTCCTTGATCCATAAAATCCACTTCTCACCAAAACCAAAACTACATAACATAAAGAAAAGAAACTCCTAATTAAAAGAATCAAAGGCTTTCTCAAAGTCAAGCTTAAGTATCACACCCCTCTTTTTTAATTTTTTTCTGCCCCTTCACTACTTCATTTGCAATCAACACACCATCTAGGATATTTCTACCACTCAAGAAAGTAGACTGAGCTTCACTGATAATTTCAAGCATAACAAGTTTCAATCAACACACCATCTAGGATATTTCTACCACTCAAGAAAGTAGACTGAGCTTCACTGATAATTTCAGGCATAACAAGCTTTAATCTGTTAAAGAGTCCCTTAGCCAAAATTTTATACATTGATCCCACCAAACTAATGGGTCTATAATCTGCCAAGCTAATAGGGTTCTCTTTCTTTGGGATCAAGGTTATAAAAGAGCTATTAATTCCACTGACCAACTTGCCATGTGTGTGAAATTCCTTCATAAACTGAATGAATTCCCCCTTCATTACTTTTCCAGTGCTTTTGAAAACACACCAAGTTAAACCCATCTGGGCCTGGGGCCTTGTTACCTTCACAACTTTTAATAGCATTCCAAACTTCTACTTCTAAAAACTCTACCTCAAGCAAAACACTTGCATTGTTATTTCTAGTAAGACTTAAAGTTACCTTCCAAAGTAGGCATGCTTCTCAAGTCCTTAGTGAAATGCTTGTTGAAATAGAAGTAGACTTCTTGTTTTACTCTCAATGGATCCTCATAAACCTCTTCCCTAATAGTGATGGTATTAATATCATTCCTACTTTGTCTATTGGTTGCCATGACATGGAAGTATCTTGTATTCTTATCACCTTTCAAAGACCAATCTAATCTAGCTTTCTGGAGCCATATCCATTCTGACACTCTGCTCAACCTCCAAGCTTCACTAATCACTTATCTTCTTTTTACTTTTTCTGCCTCTACCAGGTCTTTTACTTCAGCTATGAGATCAAGATTATTCACTTCATCTTCAGCTACTTTTAGTTTGCTTGAGACATCCCCAAACACCTCTACATTCCATTTTTTCAAAGCCATCTTGTTAATGGCTCAGCAGAGCAATGTGGTTTGCAAGTTGGGGGTGCACTTTGTCTAGGAGGGCTTTGCTGCAGTTAGGAACGGATTCATGATTTTCATATCAGGGGGCAAAAATATACATACTAATAAAAATTTTAAATAGAAAGCATGGATTGCAATATTAATTTTCTATCAATATATTAAAAGCGAAAATGAGATGAAAACATATACAAATAAGTATTTATATATATATATATATATCTACAAAATAGGGCTTGTTATCAATGGTAGTTATAAAAAATTATTCTAAATCATTAAGTTTATTATATTTTGTCTTTTTTTTTTTTTTTGTCTTGTTTGTTTTTTTTTTAATCCAATGTTTTATAGGCATAGAAAAGCAATTGCGTAAATTTTAAAAAAATCAAAAGAGAATGACCACTTAAAATTTGTAAAATATTATTTAGAGGGGGCAAACCTCTATAATTTGAAGATAATTATAATTAATACTACTATAATAACAAAAATTTTTGAAATCATAAGGGGGGCGATCGCCCCCTTTTGCCCCCTTCTAAGTCCATCCTTGGTTACAGTCGATATGGTTAGTGTCACACCACAAATCCCTATTGTGGTTCAATCCCAAAGCTAATTTACCAAAGAGCAATGTGATTGGCAAACTGGGGGTGCACTTTGCCCAGGAGGGCTTTGCTGCAACCAATATGGTTGGTGTGGCACCTTAGTTGCCTATTATGGATATTGTGGTTTGTTGCCAAAACTAATTAACCACAGAGCAATGTCGTTGGCAAGCGTGGTTGGCAAGTTGGGTGTGCACTTTCCCCTGGAGGGCTTTGCTACAACCAATATGGTTTGTTTTTTTTTTTTTTTTTTTGAGCTGCTGCAACCAATATGGTTGGTATGGCACCTCAGATGCCTATTGTGGTTCTGGCGGAGGGTTTGGAGGAGAGGGAGGGGATGTATATATATATAATATTATATTCACCACATATATATATTTGATACTGTTAGTGAATATGCCTATTGTTGAGTCTGAGTGATTGTAATGAATTAATGAAATATTTACAATATAATAATTGCATTACATATCCAAATAAAATAATCTAAAATATTACACATAATGAAAATATATATGACCCACAACTTCACTTGCTAAAATTTTGATTTACTTTTTATGATAACTAGAATTATTGTTTACCACATCTAATCTAAGTAATCTGATATGTGGGTATTAAAGTACAAATGGTCCAAAATTATTTATCTTAATATCCATTTGTTTAGACAAAAAATTATTTTTTGATTTTTTTCTATATTTTCTAATATTTGGTACAATGAAAAATGAAACTTAACACCAAAAAAAAAAAAAAAGAAAAAAAAAAAGCACAATTTTCATGATCTACAAAAAACAAATTCATTTCAAATGAAACATTTCCAACTTTTAAAAGATGAAAAGCATTTACCAACAAAACACTTACCAAGACCACCACCTTGCCGCCACCTTTACCACCAGGATAACAACCAACACCACCTCTAACACATTAGTTTCAATGTTACAACCAAACACTAGAAAACATTTTCCACTAACAATTTTTTCGCCAAAACAAATGGAACATAATTGTGACGCCTTTTAAAAAATTAAAAATTAAAAATTAAGAACGGAACTCATGTGACACTCCACATACTCAATTTCTTTTAAAATGAAACATCACAAGGAAAATCAAAGTTGGCCACAATATTTATAACTTATAAGCTTAATCATGAATTGCAACAAAATTGGTTACTATTACCATCCATTACTCTACACTTCCAACCATCATCTATATGTGTCAGTTCAGTTAGATACAACGTGCAATGGGCTCGAGTCAAACTTCACCAAATGGAAGAATTGGAGATGATTCAACAAATGGATGTCTATATATGAATACCAACTTCATAGACATTTAAATTTCCTATACTCAAGCTTGGCCATAGAATTTGTCATACCTATATCGCCTCAATGGACTCTTAAAGCTTTGGTTTGCTCTTGGGTCGACCACAACATTTTACATCTTTACTCAACAAAAGCTCTAATGCTTTCTCAAAGGTCATATCATTTGGCTTTTTCATAAAAAAATAAAATTAAATAGACGAAAACCATGCAAGCAAAATAAGAGTTAACCAATATATAAGAAACACGAAATCTCAACAAAAAAATAAATAAATAAAAATGAAGAAGAAGACATCTAGCCTAGGTGGCTTTTCTTTGGTTTCCAAATTGATGAGCTGCAATAGTGTAGCGCCGCTAGATGAAGAAAAAAACAATACTACAAATGATTTTGAGAAATTTGATTGTGTATTGCAATCACTCGTTGGTCACAAGACAAGCACAAGTGGTAATGCAAATTTGCAAAATCAATTGGGAAAGAAGGAGCTAAGCATTCAAGATCTCAAAGAAGAACTAGAGTGAGTGTTCAAGCGTTTGATCAAAACTAGAGTTTCCCTCCTCAACATTCTCAATCACTAGCACAAGATTTAGTTAGAAAAGTCTTTTGATTAGTTTGTTCATACTTGTACATGAGACATACAGTTGTGATTATACTTCAAATGTTAACCAAGATACTAATGATTTGTTAATGTTGGAAATTGGGTCGGATTTGACCCGACCCATAACCCATAGAGCGTCCACATGGGTTGTCGATAATTCACGCTATTTAATAAATAAGATAATTAAGAGATTATCTCTTAGGTGTTTGAGTTATTGTGGGAGACTAAAACTCTACCTCTACCAAGAGAGAATCTCTATATATTTAATATAGAGAAAAACAATAATATGTATTATTAGTGGTGTGTAAGTTTATCCAAAAATCTCCTGCAGAAAAAGATTTCTCTCTCTGTTCTACCCTCTTAGGTTGCCATTATAAAACGTAGGAATTTGGAGTGTGGATACAATATTGAGAAACTCTGGTAGTTTCTCAATAGACGGAGGATTTTTCAGAGAAGGTTCGTAATTCAAGCATCACATCCAAACCGTTTTCGCTTCAAGTAATATGATTACCCGCATATTTTCCTTCATTGGTATCAGAGCCATGATTGCTTGTTTTCGCCTTATATGATTTGCATGCCATAGATTAATTTTATCCATGTTTAATCAATATTATCTATTTTAATATTATTAAATATTATGGCATGCTGAAAAGGTTTTTGGAAAATCCTAGTTTTTATAAAAATTTCATTACAGCAGATTTTTTACTCGAAAATCAGTATAAAATTTTTTGTTTTCAGTAACTTTAATCAGAGTTAAATTTAAGAAGTTTTGATTTTTAAAAGTTTTTTGAGTCAACATCGTTGTTTTGAGAAATTCTAGTAAACCAAGAAAATTTGGAATCGGTGCTGACATCAGCATGATGTCAGCAGCACGCGGAAGTTGACTCAGCGCCGCTGGGACCAGCGCGGTTCGGCCCAGTGCAACGTGGCGCACCTTAGTAGGACATGACGTCACAATGACATTAACAAAACATGGCGGCTCAGCGGTGTGGCTTGACGGCGCACCGGCGCGGTTTAGGTCAGTGCACTACGGGAGGCTGACCTCAGCAATGCACATGTGGCTGTTTGTAAGTGCGTCACGTGCGGCGCGTAGGTGAGCAACACTGCCTTCCACACGCGCAAAGCATCAGCCAACGCATGTGCGTGCGTGGGCACGTTTCTTTTGGCTCATGTTCTATACGCGCCGCGCGTGGGGAATCCTTATTGCCTAATCTATTTTTCTGTGTAACTGGTTTGGCCACTGTTTTCATAATTAATTTATTTTAAATTTTCTTTAGATATTCTGTCATATATATTCATGTTTATATATATTTTAATTCTGAAAATTACATAAAATTAAAAATATAATTCTAAAAATTGTAGAAAAATTAAGAAAATATTGAAAAATTATTTTTCTGTTTTATTAATTATCATGCATAATTTATTAATTTGTTTTGGTTGTTTTAGCATTTATTTTTTGTGCTATTAAATTATGGAATTAATTTGACTATACTCTTTTCCTTAGTAGGAATTGTAGCTTGACCCCTATCCTTTGGCCATTTATTTATTGTTGATGTATGTTTGGATGAATGGAGGTAATGTTGGTAATTTTTTGTGCACATGTTTATTTATTTATTTTTGTATTGTTAGAAGTAGACCGGGCACAAATGTATTGGTGAAGTGGCATCCCCATGTTATTATTATTTTTTTTTAATTAGAATCAATGTATTAGAATTCTTTTGAGTTGTAATTATTTATTTATTTATTTTTTAATGTATTTTTCCATAGCCATATAAGGAGATGTGTTTCACTTTGACCAATATATTTCAAGGTTGCCTTAACGTGTTGCATCATATTACCGACAAGGCTTCAAGTGGAGCCCGCGCGCAAAATTGTGTGGCGTATTTTTTTTTTTTTTTTGGATTCATATATATTATGCATGGTTTAATGTTGTGGATTTAAGAGATGTTTTTATCTCTTACATAATTTGATTCAAAAATTAATTGGGTGTCATATTTTGGCTCACATAGAGTGAGATGATTATAAGCTTAGCGAAATTTTCGATCTCTCTATGTAAGTGGAAATGTTGTATGCCAATTGTGTTTTTGGAATAAATTTTTTTTTTAAAAAAAAAAAGGTGTGCTAATGTCAAACCCTGTGCAATGAATTTAGTGAAATGGCCTCTAAGAATGTTGTTGCTGACCTCACCAAAGGAGAAAAATTGGACGGATCCAATTATGATGTGTGGCACAGAAAAATTCAATACTTACTTAATGAACAAGAAGTCCTAGGTACTTTGACCACCCCTATGATCCGTCCTAAGGAAGGGAACCCTACCCAAGATTGTTGTGACATGGAAATCTATGAGACATGGGTCAGGAGAGATTGGTGCGTGCTATACTATGCTTAGCAGCATGCACAATGATCTCATTGGGGAGTTTGAGGCAAGCCCCACTGCTCATAATATGTAAAATCAATTGAAAATTACTTATGCGACCATATCTGCAACTAGGTTGCATGCTCTTATTTTGAAATTTGAGCAATATGCTATGGATCCAAAACACTCAATGGTTGAGCAACTCAGAGCTATGTCAGCCATGATATGTGATTTGAAGGCTGCTGGTTATGTTCTTACTGATGAGCAACATGATACAACTGTGATACGTTTTTTGCCCGATTCATGGGTGCAAATAAAACTTGTGTTTACTCACAATGAGAACATCAAGACTTTTGTTGATATCTCTCACCACCTTGAGCTTGAAGCGGAGTGCCTGGGGACACACCGCATCACTGTACTTGTCGCCAAAGATGGGTAGCGTAAGGCATTCAGGCCTAAGCACAACAAATAAGAAAAACATAGTGGTGCAGCTGGTAACCTCAGTCTTAAGAAAGGTAATGTGATGAAGCATTGTAGAGGCAAGTGCACTGGAAACAAAAACAAGACCAAAGTCAAGTGCTATAATTGTGGGAAGCTAGGTCACTTTGCTCGAGAATGCCCCGATGCAAAGAAGGTAGACCTTTTACTTAACTCTTTAAATACTTGTATTTGTTCACATATATGTGTTTCTAATTCTCTCCATGGTTGGATTGTAGACTCAGAAGTAACCCGCCACATAGCTAGAGAAAGAGTTGGGTTCGTAGATTACAAAAAGATACCTGTTGGCAGACCGTATGTTACCTTGGGTAATAGAACTCAAGAGAATGTCCTTGGAGTTGGTTTTTATCAGCTGAAGATGCGTATGGGGCGCACCTTACTCCTCTATGACCTGCTTTATGCACTTGGTGTCCAATGTAATCTTTTATCAGTTATTGCTTTGTTAGGCTTTGGATTTAGTTTTCATTTTGATGGTAGTCAGTTAGATTTCAATTTAAATAAAGTCTTGTACGAACATGGTTTTCTTTCCAATGGTTTTTCATGCTGGATTTGGATTTTTTTTTTTTTCTCATATTTTTATGTGTCTTCTGATGATTCATTAAATTCTGTTAGTTGACATACTAGACTTTGTCACATAGGAAAAGATAGAATGACTAGACTAGCTAAAGAAGGCCTGTTGGGGCATCTTGCTAATGTAAGTCTACCTATGTGTGAGCCTTGTTTAGCAGGAAAGGCCTGTAGGAAGCCTTTTGGAAAGGCACCTAGGACTTTATATCCTCTAAAGTTAGTTCACTTTGACATTTGCGGACCTATGAATGTAAAGGCATGCCATGGCTCTTCTTATTTCCTTACATTTATTAATGATTATCCGTGATTCAATTATGTCAATTTGATCTCGCATGGCTTCGAGACATTAGATTGCTTCAAGCGCTTTGTTGCATTGGTTGAGAATCAGACATACAAAAAATTGAAAATCCTTCAAACAGATCGAGGGCGTGAGTATTTATCACATCAGTTCTAGGGACTGTGTGAGGAGAAGGAAATATGCAGGTAGTTAACAATTCCAGGCACTTCGCAACAAAATGGTGTAGTGAATAGATGAAATCACATTTTGCTTAAAATGGTTAGATCGATGATGGCGCAAGTCAACCTCCTTATATCTTTCTTGGGGGGATGCTCTTTTGACTGCTACATACATCCTTAATCGTGTACTTTCAAAGTCAGTTCCAACGACTCCATATGAATTATGGAAAGGTGCAAAAACTAATTTGGTGCAATTGCAACCTTGGAGTTCTGCCATTTTTGTTCACAGTACTTCTCATAAGCATGGGAAGTTAGGCCCTAGAGCAAACAAACAAGTGTTTGTTAGATACTCAGAATGCTTAAATGTTTATGTAAAGCATAGTGAACATCCTGATAGTGGAATGATTAAAAGTAAGTCGTGAGTTATCAATTTCATTGAGAGTGAATTTTCTAGTATTGATGAAGTAAAGAAAGATCTTGCGCTATTTGAGTTGCAGGAGTCTGAGAAAGTCACACCATCTTTTGGCGAGGGTAGAGAATTAGAGACTCATCCTGAAATCGCCAAAGATAGTGGGAGTGATTTACCTTCTAGTGGGAGTGTTTCACTAGAAAATGACTCAATAAGGATCCTAGTTACGTAGAGGTGAACGTGGAATCATTCCTTGTCGTCTTATGAGATTGAGGAGAAATCTTTCATGTATGCTCCGTTGGATCTTGATGAGCCTATTTCCTATAAGGACGCATTAGTTTCACCGAATGCTACTGAGTGGATGACTGCTATGAAGAATGAAATGAATTCTATGGCTCAGAACTAAGTTTGGGAGTTGGTTGACTTTCCACCTTGGAGCAAGACCATTGATAACAAATGGGTCTTAAAAGTTAAGTGCAAGGCTGACAGGTCAAAAGTCTGTCTCATGGCGAAGGGCTATACCCAAAGAGAGGGTATAGATATTGTCCTCGGTGGTGAGATTTGCCCTCATTCTCCTAATTCTAGCTATTGTCATACATTTAGATTTGAAACTTTTCAAAATGCATGTTATGACTGCATCAATGAAGAATTGGATGAGCAGATCTATAGGGATCAACCAGTAGGCTTTAAGGTCAATGGACAAGAGCATAAAGCATGCCGTCTCAAATGTTCCATTTATGACCTAAAGCAATCGTCTAGATAATGGCATTTTAGATTCCATAAAAACCATCATTTCGACGGGGTTTGAGATGATGGGGGAAAACCACTGTATTATTATATGTTGACGACATATTGTTAGCTGGAAATGACATGGAGGTGATTGTCGCCACTCAGAAGTAGTTGTCCTCTACTTTTGAAATGAAGGACATGGGAGAGTCAAATTATGTGCTCAAATCCAGATAGATCGCTCTAAGAGACTTCTCTGTTTGTCTCAAGAGACTTATATTAAGAGGATCTTAGAATGGTCTCAAATGCACTATTCCAAACCCATTGACAATCTTATTGTAATCTGAGCATTGACTCTTGCCTTGAGAATAGATGAGGAAAAGAAACAAATGGCAAAGGTTCCCTATGCGAGTACAGTTGGTAGTCTGATGTATGATATGATGTGTACTCGATCAGACATATGCTTTGCACTAGGTATGGTCAGTCGTTACTAGAGTAACACATGACTTGTTCACTAACAAGCAGTGGAGAGGATTTTTTTCTCCATCTTTATCCACGATAGAGTTAGAGTACATTGTTTGTTCAACAACAGTACTGGAGGCTATTTGATTGAGGAGATTCCTATAGCGCCTTTGGATTACAACTCTTGTAGATGAATCCGTTATGATCTATATTAATAGTATGGAAGCTTTAGCATATTCTAGGGATCCTAAGTGTCTTGGTAGGACCAAACACATCGATATTTGATTTCACTTTATTTGAGGTGTCATTGCACAAGAGGAGGTAGTCCTACAGTATATCTCCATTAGCTGGATGGTGGCTAATCCACTACTACAGATACTTTCCAAACTCATATTAGGAGTTTAAGACTTCGTAGATTTTGATGTATTTTTTTTGGATACCTCATTGACTTTGTTAGATATTTTTATGAGTATCTTACGCATAATTATTTAGCATGTCATCCAAGGGTCACGATGAATACGATCTAGAGGACCATGTCTAGGAAAGCGATAAAGTTTGAGTGAATTGACATGAGTGTCTAGGGAAGATTATTGGAAATCATACCCTTGTATTGTAGCTCATTGCCCAGGGCGATTGTATTGGATTTGAGATCACGATATAATCATGAGTACAAATACAGTGTTGAGGTCAAGCATGTTTATGAGCTATGACTCGCAAAGGGTTTTAAAATGTTTGATCCAGTGTGATCCAATGAATCTGGGGTGTAGATGAAATATTTCGAGTGATGTGCTATGTTTGTTTATGGTGGTTTAATATAGCACTCCTACCTTTATATCCTCTCGTCAGGTTGCACGCTTCATTTTTTCGTATGAAAAGTGGATTGAATGAGAAATTGAGAAATGACGATTGTGAATGTAATGAATGATGTGGGCGAGTGGGAGATGTTGGAAATTGGGTTGGATTTGACCTGATCCATAACCCATGGAGCGTCCACAGGGGTCGTAGATTATTCACACTATTTAATAAATAAGATAATTAAGAAATTATCTTTTAGGTGTTTGATTTGTTGTGGGAGACTACAACTCCACCTCTATCAGGAGAAAATCACTATATATTTGATATAGAGAAAAACAATAATACATATTATTGGTGGTGTGTAAGTTCACCAGAAAATCTCCTGCAGAAAAAGGTTTCTCTCTCCGTTCTACCCTCTTAGGTCACTATTATAGAACCTAGAGATTTGCAATGTAGAAACTCTGGTAGCTTCTTAATTGACGAAGGGTTTTCCAGACGAGGCTCGTAATTCAAGCATTTGATGCAAACCGTTTTCGCTTCAGGTAATATAATTACCTGCATATTTTCCTTCAGTTACAATTTTGTTACAAATTTACTTATATCCTCTTATCTTGTGTGCAATAACAGTTGGACATGAAATGAGTTATCCCAACATGCCTCCCATTTCAAATTCTCCACCAATTGGAACACCAATGATGCAAATAAATAAGTAAACCAATAAAAAAGAAGAAAATGCCATACTTGAGTTCATGTATGGTAAATACTAAAAAAATTAACACTTTTCTATTTTTTTTTTTTAAATAATTTTTATCAAATTTTTTACTTTTAGGTTCAAAGAAAAAAAAATAAATTAAAAATTAAAAATTTAAAGTAAAATTCATTAAATAAAAAATCTATGTACAAGATCGGGATAGAATGGTTTTATAGGGTAAGGAATTTCACACTCCATTTATGCCGGTCCAAAAGAAAAAAAAAATAAAGAGTGAAGAGCTAACAGTGGAGTGTAAATTTCATTATTATTTTTGTAAGCAACCTCTGGACTCGCTTGCTGGACCATGTGTAGTAAAAAAAAAAATCTTAATATATATATATATTTTTTTTTTTTTGAACAGGCTAAAAAACTTTATTGATAATAATCAAGAAAGATGCATCAATAAAGAAAGGAGGAAGCACCAAGCATCAATACTAACTCTACAATCCCAACTAGCTGGCAAGATCATATGCTAGCACACCTCTAGGTTGGTGAGCAACCAACCAACAAAAACAACCCAATCAAAGAGCAACAAAAATAACATAGCAGACCTAAAAGCAAGGGACCGCACCCACATTCAAACCCAAAATACATCAAACTATACAGCCACCACTACCCTATGCCCAAGACATGCCCTGATATGCCTGAAGTTAAACACATAATCATTGATTGTGAAATGGTGATCTTTGAATTTCAGATTAACCCACATAGCAATTCTGATCTTAATTAATTCACAGACTTCAGCCAAGATGGGGGTAGAATCCCTGAACATAGAATCATTCATGAGCTTCCACAAGGACCAGAGGACGGCCAAAGGGGATGCACACCAAATCAGTTTCTCCTTCTTCTTAACACAACCCCCAGACCACCAATGCAGCAGCTCTTCAACTGAACTTGGCAAGGCTCCTTGGACATCCCACCATCTAAGAATATCCATCCAAACTTGCCAGGAGAAAGGGTAGAAGATCAGCACATGATTCAGAGTCACTCTCTGCCTTACAAAACACACACAAGCTAGGTTCATTGCCTTGAAAGACTCCAATTCTATGTATATACTCAACAGTCTTGACCCTATTCTTCCATGCCAACCATCCAAAAAATTAAAAAATTGGACTTTTGGAGGGATGTGCTTGATCCATACCAATCTGCTAGTACTGAGCTTGGGGCCAAGGTAATCCCCTTCAACTTTATAAACCAAGGCCACAGAGAACACACCTGAGGAAGATGTTGAAGGACTCCACACAACTTTGTCCTTCTGATTATTCCTAATAACAGATGCATTTTCAATAAGGGTAGATAACTTGAAGGCCTTCTAGGACTCCCATTCATACAAGTCCCTTCTAAACTGAAACACCCACTCCCTTGATATGCCTTTTTTCTCCTACATCAATTTCAAAGAGACAATCTTTTCCACAGAAAGCCTAAACAGACTTGGAAACGCATCTTTCAACAATGTGAATCCACACCACTTGTCATTCCAAAAGCTAATGCTACTGCCATCCCCACACTAAATTGAAAGTACTTCAAATACAAATTATACAATCTAGGTCTCTGCTCTATAATTGCAACAATTCCATTCCACACCTTTGAATACTTGCTATTAGGACTGAAAGAAGGTTCCCAGTTGCCCATACCAAGCTTCTATTAGATTTTCTTTTTCATTTACTGTTTTAAACTTTCGGGTAGATATGAGTCTCAAACATTGTATATTAGACACGCTTGTTACATATGTTTGTGGGTCCGAGTGTCATAAATCATCAAGTATGTGTTTGTCTTGGATTATTATTTTAAAAACATAACCAATCACATGAGTCCTACTTAGGTATTATTTGGGAAGCAAGGATTTCAGCTAAAAGTCATCACAAGTTGTCAAATCATTCTTTCTACAAAAATGCTAGAGATCTTAAAAATTTTACCAGATGTCTCATATGGGTATGAGATCCACATTGTGTTCTGGCTCCAAGTGATTGCAATATTTTCTGCAGAAACAAATGAAACTTGCAAACAAATCGTAGTCAAGGCCAAGAGACTAGAAAGACCAGTTGTGTAACACTCTACATACTCGTTTACTTTTAAAATGTCACACATCATAAGGAAAATCAATGTTAGCCACAAATATATATTACTTTTATGAATATTCATGAATTACTACAAATTTGGCTACTATTGCTTGTCCATTACACTATACTTGCTGCCGTCAGACAACATATGTGTGGGCTAGATACAACCTGTATGTGCTCTGTTCAAACTTCATCAATGGAAGAATTAGAGGAGATGCTGCAAATGGATGCATAGACTTTGAATTTCTTGTACTCAAGCTCGGCCATAATATTTGTCATGCCTATATCACCTCAATGGCCTCTTCAAGCTTTGGTTTGCTCAGCCACATAGTTTCACATCTTTACTCAACAAAAGCACTAATGCTTTCTCAAAGTTTATATCATTATGCTTCAAGTTCTATAGAAAAGGTTTAAATAGACGAAAACCAATCAAGCAAAATAAGAGTTAACCAATATATAACAAACAAGAAATCTCAAAAAAATGACATCAAGATTTGGTGGCTTTTCTTTGGTTTCCAAATTGATAAGCCGCAAGAGTGTAGCATCACTAGATGAAGAAACAAACAATACTACAAATGATTTTGAGAAATTTGATTGTGTATTGCAATCACTCATCGGTCACAAGAATAGCACAAGTAATAATGCAAATTTGCAAAATCAATTAGCGAAGATGGAGCTGAGCATTGAAGATCTCGAAGAAGAACTAGAGTACTTGTTCAGGCATTTGATCAAAACTAGACTTTCCCTCCTCAACATTCTCAATCACTAGCCCAAAATTTTGTTAGAAAAGTCTTTTGATTAGTTTTTCTTATTTGTACATGAGACATACACTTGTAATTATACTCTGAATATTAATCAAGATACTTATGACTTGTTACAATTTTGGTACAAATTTAATTACTTATTTCATCATATCATGTGTGCAATATCAATTGGACATGAAATAAAGTATACCAACATGCCTCCCTGTTCAAATTCTCCACCAATTGGAACACCCAACAATGCTAAGGTGAAAAAAGTATAAACCAATAAAAAAGAAAGAAAATATTGTACATGAGTTATTGTTTGGTAAATACTACAAAACTAATTTTTTTATTTTTTAGTTTTAGGTTCTTCTAGTGTAGACGAAGCTAAAAATGAAAAATAAGAAAAGGGACCAAATTTGAAATAAAATTCATTGAAAAAATCTATGTACAAAATTGGGATAGAATGTTTTTATAGGTAAGGATTTTCCCACTCCATTTTTGATACACCAAAAGACAAAAATTAAAGTGTGAAGAGCTAACAGTGGAAAATATCATTATTATTTTTGTAAGGCAACTCTCACTCGTTGGAATATTTATAAGAGTAGAGTCCACATTAGATAAAGGGAGCCACTATTTTCATTCTGCTTTATTCTAAATATACATTAGATAGAGTCCACATCATTACTATTCACATTATACTTTATTCCAAATACACTCCCTTTTATGTATAATAAGGACAAAGAAGTGAGTACATTTGGAATAAAGTGAAATGAGAATAGAACTCCTAGATAAAAGGTTTAAAGATTAAGTCTTAATATACATTAGATGACTCTCTATTTACAAATTTAAATTTGTAAGTAGGTATGAATTTTAAACAATATATATTGCGTGCGATATATTCATGTAATGTTGGGTTTTGCACAAAGATTTGGTGCAAGTAATAAGCTTGGACCACCATAATATAAAGTGGCATACGATGGAGTATGTGCCAGTGGCCTTAATATTGGGTTTGCACAGAGACTTGGTGCATGTGGCAAGGTTGGACCACCACAACACAAGGTGGCTTACGATGGAGTGTGTGCCAATGGCCTTTCAATCTGTTGGATTGGATTGGATTGGATTGGATTTGCATAAAGACTTGGTGTATGTGCAAGGTTGGACCACCACAACACAATGTGGCTAACGATGTTGTGTATACCAGTGACCTTTTTCTCTAATATTATTGCCCCTTAATACTTCCATTTATAGTATTTACCGTGTATAGAAGGAAGCTATGACTCATTAATTTTGTTTCTTAGAGAATTTTTTTTCAAACATATAACCAATCGCATGAATCGTACTACGTGATAATATGAAATGGTGATAAAAATTCACAACACATTTTTGCTATATAAAAAAAGTAATTTGTTTCTCATGCTATAATTCTTCGCATAACATACAAATTTTAGCCAAAAAATTCATAATACATTTTTACTATATAAAAAAAAAAAAAAAAAAATAGTGTGTTCCTCATGCTATAATTCTTTACACAACATACAAATTTTAGCCAAGTGACATTTATGACTGTGAAGCTAAGAGCCGCCCTTGTAGTCCTCTCTTATATCTTGCATTCATTCATTTAACAAGATGAATGCATAAATGCATAATGCTACATGACCAATTGTATAATACTTTTGTTACTAACTCAGAAATTAAATATAAAATTTATACAGATAAAATTTTACGAAAAGAATTGAATTATCAAATTTTTTAGGAATATGTTATTTTAGTATTTTTATCGCTTTTTACAAAAAGATTTGTAGAAAAGTAAAAAGAGTGATGTGACAACTTATAATGACTTTTTGACTTTTTGACTAAAATAGCTACTCTGCAAACGAGAAAAAGTGAAAAAGTCATTATAAGTTGTCATATCACTTTCTTTACTTTTCTACACATCTTTTTACAAGGTTTTGTTTGGAGAGTAGCTATTTTAGCCAAAAAGTCAAAAAATCATTATAAGTTGTCATATCACTCTCTTTATTTTTGTGCATATCTTTTTATAAAAAGTCAAAAATTTATTAAAATGGTCTGTTCCCAAACGAGACCTTACTTATTAGATAAGGATCGAGGGAATGAATTGGATTTTACTTTTGAAAAATCTTATCATTTATATAAATTATCTATTTAATTTTGTAACTGATTTTTATGATCATAAATAATATTATACAAATAAAATTTTTATACAAAAAATTTACACAAAATGATATGACTTATTTATAACCATTCACTTAATAATAATAATAATAATAATAATAATAATAATAATAATAATAATAATAATAAATAAAAATACCACGATAAATCATATTTATATAAATATCTCTATCACATCATTTTCTGTACAAAAAAAAAAAAATTATATATTTAACATATTATTTTTTGTAAGTAAATAATTGTTTTAAAGATATAATTGTTGATAGCAACGGCTCAACTATTTGTGATTGATTTCAATTGAATGGGAGAGGTAAAGTTACGGATTTTTACTTTTAGTCATTCATGTCGTACATGCATAAGGAACGCATGCTTCGGGGACGGGGACGGGGACGGGGACGGGGACGGGGATGGGGACGGGAACGGGAACGGGAACGGGGGCGAGGGATATAATTTTATTTATTTATTTTTATGCTTAGAAAAAATTCACCAGTCACCATTTTCATATGTATATATATATATATATATTTTAGAGATAATTTTTTGAGTACATTATAGTGAAGAATCATAAAATTTATAAGTTAGATATAATTACATTTATTTCTCTTTTAGTAAAATTAAAGCGACTAAAGTTAATATTAATAATGTAGACACATAAATAAATATGAGTAAAATATATATTTTAATATAAAATATGTGATAATACATATTTCTATCTGTATGACTAACCAGTTACTGATGAAAAATGTACTAAGATCTCGTTTGGAAACATACTATTTTAGTAACATTTTGACTTTTTATAAAAAGATATGTAGAGAAGTAGAGAGAGTGATGTGACAACTTATAGTGACTTTTTAACTTTTTGACTAACATTTATAGTTGACAAACGAGGCCAAAATATTATGTAAATTAAAATTTTTAGAAGTCTAGTGTAATTATGACAAACCTAATGAGACTAGATGTATTTTCTTCAAATCTCTTGAAAGATTATAATGTAATTTACTCATATTTTCTTGACAAAAAGTAAAACTATTTTAACGAAAATAATTGAATTTTAACACTAATAGTTGTAAATTAAATATAAAATTAAAAATTTCAAGGAATTAGTCCAAACGGTAAAAACTTGACAATAAAATTCAAGATATCAAGTTCAAATCATTCTAAAAAATTATTAAATATTTATTCAGTTATTAATTTCAAGATACTCAGATTGTCTCCAAGAGAACCTCAGTCTTACAAGTTGTTATATCACTTTTTTTTTTATTCTTCTATATATTTTTTTATAAAAATTAAAAAATTATTAAAATAATCTATTTCTATAAATGAGGCCTAATGGTAGAGAAAAGCAAAGGAGCATGTGTTCCTTATGTATGAAATGCATGTGCGACATGAATGACTAAAAGTTAAAATCCTAACACGTCATATTTTAGCACCTCTCCATGCGATTGAAATCAATCACAAAAAGTTGAGTAGTTGCTATCAACAATTATATCTTTAAAACAATTATGTACTTACAAAAAAATAAAATGTTAAATATATAAAAATTTATTTAAAATGATGGGATAATAATATTTATATAAGTAGGATTTATTGTGGTGGTTTTTTAAATTTTTTTTATTTGCAGTAAATGGTCATAAATAAGTCATATTATTTTGTGTAAAATTTTTGTATAGAAATTTTATTTATATAACATTATTTACGATCACAAAAATCAATTGCAAAATCAAATAGATAATATATATAAATGACAAGATTTTTCAAAAGTAGAATCCAATTCATTCCCTCGTGCATGATCCTTATCTAATAAGTAAATTCCGAAAAATCCAATTTTTTTTTTGTAAAATTGTATCTATATATATTTTATATTTAATTTATGAGTTAGTAACAAAAGTATTATACAATTTGTCACGTAACATTATATATTTATGCATTTATCTTGTTAAATGAATGAATGCAAGATATAAGAGAGGACCACAAGGACGGCTCTTAGCTTCATAGTCATAAATGCTACTTGGCTAAAATTTGCATGTTATGTGAAGAATTATAGCATGAAGAACGCACTATTTTTTTTTTTTTTATATAGTAAAAATGTATTATGAATTTTTGGCTGAAATTTGTATGTTATGTGAAGAAAGCACGAGGAACACACTACTTTTTTTTATATAGCAAAATGTATTATGAATTTTTATCACCTTTTCATATTATCACCTCGTACAATTCATGTTTGAAAAAAAATTCTCTAAGAAACAAAATTAACGAGTCATAGCTTCCTTCTATGCACACGGCAAATACTATAAACGAAACCATTAAGGGGCAGTAATATTAGAGAAAAAGGCCACTGGTATACACTCCATCGTTAGCCACATTGTGTTGTGGTGGTCCAACTTGTCACATGCACCAAGTCTTTGTGCAAATCCAATCCAATCCAATCCATCAGATTGAAAGGCCATTGGCACACACTCCATCATAAGCCACCCTGTGTTGTATGGTCCAACCTTGCCACGTGCACCAAGTCTCTATGCAAACCCAACATTACACGCATATATCGAGTCCAATATATATTGTTTGAAACTTATACTCATTTAAAATTTTAAATTTGTAAGTAGAGAGTTATTTAATGTATATTAAGACTCACTCTTTTAACCTTTTATCTAAGAGTCTCTATTATCATTTCACTTTGTTTCAAATGCACTCACTTCTTTGTCTTTACTATACATAGAAGAGAGTGTATTTGGAATAAAGTGCAGTGGGAATCGTAGTGATGTGGAGTCTATCTAATGTGAATTTAGAACAAAGCAATGAAAATAGTGACTCTCCGTATCTAATGTGGACTCTACTTTTATAAATATTCCAACAAATGAGAGTTGCTTTACAAAAATAATAATGATATTTACATTCTACTGTTGGCTCTACACTTTAATTTTTGTCTTTTAGCGTATCAAAAATGGAGTGGGAAAATCCTCGCCTATAAAAACATTCTATCCCAATTTTGTACATAGATTTTTTACTGAATTTTATTTCAAATTTGGTCCCCTTTCTTATGTTTCATTTTTAGCTTCTCTACACTAGAAGAACCTAAAACTAAAAAACCTTTTAAAAAAATGTTACTTTTTTAATATTTACCAAACAATAACTCAAGTATAATATTTTCTTTCTTTTTTATTGATTTATTTATTTATTATTTTTTTTCACCGTAGCATTGCTGGATGTTCCAATTGGTGGAGAATTTGAACAGGGAGGCATGTTGGGATACTTTATTTCATGTCCAATTAATATTGCACTCATGACAAGAGGAAATAAATAATTAAATTTGTACCAAAATTGTAGAAAGTCATGAGTATCTTGATTGATATTCAAAGTATAATCACAATGTACGTCTCATGTACAAGTATGAAAAACAAGTCAAAAGACACTACTGGAAAATACACATGTAGCGGTGTTTAAAAAACGCCGCTATAGGTGCAAAAAACATCTCTAATTCTTTTTGTGACGTTTAGTACCAAACGCCGACAACGCGGCCATCACTATAGCTTTATGGCATTTGGAAAATGTCGTTATATTAGTATAGGCGGTGTTTTTAAAAATGCCGCAAAATATCCTACCTTAATAGTACTGTGATGTCACTGTGGTTTTAGCGACGTTTTGAAAACGTCGTCATAGCTTTTTTTAATTTAAAAATTTCCAATCGTTAGTATGATAGTGGCATTTTTAGAAACGACGTGTTATCTTTTTTTACTTTTTTTTTTTAAAAAATTATGCTAATTTTATGTGATTGAACTAAAAGAATATCTGTAATAAAACTGAATAACACTAATATGAAATAATAACTCCCATTCAAATAGTAAATGCAGCATTAATTCACTTTCCCATTCAATTTAATATCCAATCATCATTACCCACAAAATAACATATCCAAAAATTGAATTCACAATTCTCAATCAAAAAATTACTACTTTATATACAAAACCACATAATAGCATTACCCTCTTCTCTCTTTCTCACCACTCCCTCAGTTAACACAAAAAATAAGAAAAAAGTGAAGCAAAACACCCAACCCCCCAGTCAAATCAGAGGAAAAAGTTAAAAAAAAAAAGAAGAGAAATAGGTATCCAAAGGAAAGCCCCATCTCTGAATCGCTCTCCATGGTGTTTCCCATGGCCTTCAATCCTCTCGGTCTGTGTCAATCATAAAACATAATAATAATAAAATAAAATAAAATAAAAACAAAGCTAATAAAAGATGTGCAGTGAATAGATAACAAAAATAAATACGGAAGTTCAAGCTACTGAATGTTGTTTTAAATAGTCACATTAGGTCAAATTAACCTTAGATATTTCAAACTATTAGAAAGTACACAATCCCATATCATACTCAACGTAATGTTCTCCGAAAAAAGAAAAATAAGTTACAAAAGATTACTAAGAATATTAATGTCTAAGCACAAAGAGAAAAGTAGCTACACACGTCACACCATCAGTAACAAAGGCAACTAAAACACGCATTTACTATGTTAATATGAATGTAAATACAAATCTGAAAAATATTGCAACTCTTCCAAATATTAATATGAACTGCCTAGAAGTTACAATATAACGTTAGTACAAAAAATGCATAAAATATTCTACTTCAATTAATGCACAAATTACTTAAAATGGAAAGTTTTCTACTTCGGACAAAAAGCATTTAGTTCCTAAGATAACGAGGTAATATTTTGGAACTAAACGTGTAGTGTAATAATGTTTAGTTCCAAATAACGTTATTTAGTCCCAAATAACGATGTTGATTGTGCGCCCTAAAATATGTAATATAACAACTTATTATACCTGTCGTAAAATATGTAATTTTTTTTTAATTTTTAAATTCAGCAAGTTCTATTTGACTAATTTTGTACAATCTAACAAATATTACAAACAAACATCACAAAACATCAATTAACCACCAAAATATTATTTGAAACATCAAAAAGAAACTATATCCATAAATTATAAACATTTAACAATTGTCTATACATTCCAAACATTCGAAAACTATATCCTTAAGTCCTAAATTGTACAAAAAGTTTAAACCATCCAAAACTATGCATATCTAACTTTCTAAACATATCGACAACTATTAAGAAATTATCTAAAACTATCGACAATAGTTTCTATAGCAGTTGCAGCTGCAGCTGCAGTTGTACCAAATCCACTTGCTCCTATCATAGGAACGAGGGTGCCTAATGTATGTGTCACCTAAACCCGCGGCAATAGCTGGAGCAACTAACCCTGTTGCATTTCTTGTCTGCATGACAAAGGAAACTTCACATAAGTACAAAAACCAATGACTCAGGAACAAAAATATTTCTTGAGATATTAAGAAACGTTCAAGAAATTTTTAAACATCAATAAAACATTTGCAAAATTAATAAGATAATTCAATGGCCCCATAAAAGCAATGTCATAATGCAAAATTAGCAAAAATTCAAAATCTCAATAGTCCCAACGTATATGCAAATAAAATTCACATAAAGCAAAACCTTTTTTTTTCATACCTCAAATACATAAGATAAGAAGCTATAGGAATAATCCCTAAGCTAATCTTTTTCTTCTCCTCTAATTTTTCATAAGTATCTAATTCAATCACAAGCTATTACTAAAGAATGGAGGCACTTTTACATTCATTTTAGTTTCAAGTTAACCATCCCATGTGATGATAGTTGTTAGAGAAAACCTTAAATACCCATGCGATGATAATTGTCATAGAAAACTTTGAACACTAGCCTTTTTTGTAATCACATTAAATTCATTAACTGTTATTTGCTACCAGAGTCCTTAGAATTCTAGCATAAGCAGCAAGACAAAAGTAAAATACCACGCTCATTTTATAGAAAAATTTCAATCCTTCAGTGAAAGAAAAGACACTTTATACAAAATCAATTGTTTGGTTTCATAATTTTTTCCTTCTTATTGGCATGAAAAGAAGGAGGTGAAGATGATGTTTGAACTCCTAGACAACCGAAACCCAAGCAAAGAAACTATCATGCAAGTGTTCTTACATAAAAAAATAAAAGAATAAGAAAAAGAAAAAGCATTTAAAAGGCGTGTGCATAAGTTAGCCAAGAATAAATTATATTAACCATTCCACTTAAAAAGTCAAGCCAAACTTGCCTCCACTTGGTTGTCTATGAGGTGCTTCTCGACAGTAAGTGTGTACAATGGTTGCCTGTAAGGGCTAAAAGCAAGTGTGTACAATAGTCATCTAGCAACTATACACAGAAGAAAGCTGGTTTGATAGATTCCAAAAAAAATGAGATGTACTGGTGAATTTCTGGAACAATTAGGAACCTTAAGCAATAAAAGTTATACTGCACATAACTGCAAAGAAATTACAGGATAAAGTAGACCCACAATAACATCCATCAGATATGAAGATCTTCCAGACTTCAAAGCCAAACTAATGTAAACATGATCTTTATTTGAAGTAGCATCCATAGAGTGCAGAGTGAGGCTCTTATTCAGAAACACTAATGACAACATGCACAACCTTCCTCACCCCTAGTAATGTTGCAATGTAAAATCAAATTAATTAAGCATCATGTACACCAATTTTTGAATAGCACGCACATACAGGAGAACAAAAATCCCATTAAGCATGGGTCATGAAAATACCTCAAGAAAAGAAGAAAAAAGGAGGGGAAAAAAACTATTATTTAGAAGGAACCAACTTGTCTACATCAATTTATATAGTGTTGGGAAGAAAATTTGCTAATGTGCTTGACTTAGAGGTTCATTGTTATTCCAAATGATTAAATTACTTCTTAGATTGAAAGAGCTAGAAAAACTACTATATTATATATTGTTTTGCATGACCAACACCAAAAAGAAAAAGTGAGAAAATGTCATCTTTTTAATTATTATATAGTAATTGATTGAGGACCATCTACACACACATACATCATTAGCAGTAAGTTTCCATCTAACAACTCCCTTAACTAACCAATTGGGATTTATGAGTAAATTTGGCAAAAATAGACTATTTCCCTTAAACAGAGCTGTAAAATAGACTATTTCCCTTAAACAGAGCTACAAAATCATCTTCATGGTTAGAAACCCCTCTTTGTTTTGCAATCCAACAAGAAAATAAATAAGCTAGATCATGTACTCAAAAAACGACTTGCAAAGTGATACAACCTGTCACTAAGACCAAACATTTAGACATTATATGGAATGACAGAATCTACATGCAACACGGTCAATTGAGCAGACAATGAGTTTGCTTCAGTTTACAGGGTTTTAACTTTTCTTTCAAGCTCAGCTATGTACCTTATCTTCCTTTCCTTTGACCTAGCAGCTGACTGCCGATTTGCCCAAATCCTATCATAGTAAAAAATAAATTTGACAATGATGTAAACCAGTCACATGATCCACGGGTTAAGCAAAAGCAATAAACAAAAACACATAAATAAAAAGGATAACATGAGTTACACAGAATATGTGTTCATTTATAGCAATAATACAATATAAAAAGAGTTCTGCCATAGAACTCAATTGCATGCAAGGAAGAATTGGCAGCGACCATCTACAAGAAGCACAGTCAAGGAACAATGGAAGAACAAAAATAAGGATGTATTAATAAACATATTAAGAGCAAAAATAAGGATGTATTGACGGATATATCACAATCATGTATCAAATATAGCAAAACATGGAAACTTTGAATGAAGTTTATGAACGTATTGACAAAGGTATTAATGCATAATTTGATAAAGAATATTGCAAATAAAACATTTTTCACATGGAATGCATAGGGTAGGAAAAAAAAAAAAAAAAAAAGCTGTGCAGCTGAAAATATTAATAAAGAATAAAAACCTACTAAACAACAGCAATAAGGGAATTTCAATCAATCCCACAGTCAATACTGCATTAAATTCCTAAGTGATTCAAACGCAAAAGTACCATTTTCAGCCTGGGTCACCTGAAGGAAAAATGATCGGTTAGAGAACCTATTGTAATAATCTATGTAGCACGGACACGCGGACACGCAATTTTTCAAAAAATAGGAGACACGACACGCTGGGGACACGTTTAATATATATAATTTTATTTATTTATTATATGTCTAAAATAAAAAAAATCATTAATTCTTATACAGTTACAATAATAATAAAATTAATAAACATATATTTTTTAATTTTTTTTAATAAAAATGAGTTTTTTTTAAGTAAAAATAATTTATTTTATGAATTTTATGTTTAACAAAAAAAATAAGGATAAAAATAAGAAAGAAAAAAAAAAGAGAGGGAGAGAGAAACCGGATCAATATAAAGAAAAAAAAATAAAAAAGAGAAACAATAGAGGAGAGAGAGAGAGAGAGTCAGAAAAGCAAAGACGAAAGGGAGGAGAAGAAAAGCAGAGACGAAAGGGAGGAGAAGAGGAAGAAAATGAAGAGAAAAAGGAGGAGGAAGACGAAGAGAAGGAGAAGGAGAAGATGAAGAATATCACCTCAGGTTCTTCGATTGACATGTTCAGCTTCTTTGATTGACAGGTTAGGCTTCTTCCTCCCTCAATCTCTTCTCTCTCTCTCTGTCTCCTTCGATCTCTTTCTCTCTTTCTCTGTCTCCTCTGCAACAGTTAGGGTTTCTCTCTTTCTCTGTCTCCATCGATCTCCTTCTCTCTTTCTCTGTCTCCTCTGCAACAGTTAGGGCTTCTTCGATCCACTCACGCGTGTCTGGAGAGTGTCCCGGCGTGTCCATGGCGTGTCCGACTGGAAAATTTCAAAAAAAAAAAAGGGGATATGTTAGAGAGAGTGTCGGACACGTGTCTACTGCGTGTCCGACGCGTGTCCGTGTCCGACACGTGTCCGACACTCGTACGTGAGGCCTAGGGACGTGTCGGTGCTTCATAGGGAATAATGAGTCCACATTTGACCGGAAAAAAATAAGGACCAAGAAGGATGCCAGTCTACTGCAAAAATATCAATAAGATGGGTATCAACTCCTAGTGCCAGTAAGAGAACTGGTCACCCACTTCGAGAACAGAGCTACTTGTTTTTGAACCAAAAACATTGAGAAAATAGACTTGGCTTATCTACGATCCATGTAAAACTGCTTAGAACATGGAATTCTGCAAGATACCCAAAAATTTCTTTCCCTATATATACAAACACAAAATGTCTTTCCCATATACAAGCCATATACCTATCAGAATTGATTTCCTCCAAATATGTAGCTAAAGAGAGAATATTAATTCCATTAAAAAAAATAAGTAGCTTAACATTTGAAAGTATATTTATGGTTGTGTTTGGAAATAAACCTTGGAAAATGTACCCATTGTTTATCCATCTTGAACTTTTCACTTGCTAACAAATTGCATCCACAAAAATCGCTCAAACTAGTTACATACATCAATGCTCAAAATGATTAGCAAATAGACTAAGATGGTATTTTAGAATTTCAATTTCCCATTAATGGTTCTCAATGAGTGTGGAGTTGTGTTTTGAGTTTAAAATATTAAAAAAATTAAAATATTTACAAAATAAAATAAAATATTTAAAATAAAAAATTTGAAAATGTTTAAATAAAAATTATATATTTAAAATTAAAGAAAAAAATAAATTTTTCTTAAACATTTGTAAATATTTTAAAAAAATAAATCCCAAAAAAATTCTAAATACAACTCAAAATTGAAATCTGTACAACTCATACCTTTATAAAATGTAGAATAAAATGATGCAGGCAACATTGTATAAATAAGTGTCATTAATTTACACTTACATAATTGATTGCACATTTCCATCAAAGAGATTATGGGATATCGTCCCACTCCTACAGGCTAAATTCATTCAAGTATGATAGTATGTTGCAGTCATCACCATAGAAAATGGGTTAACAAATCTACCTGTAGAGAAATCTTGCCAACTTCAATGTAGCCTCTAGTTCAAAGCTTAGGGGAGATACTCTGCATGCCAAATAATTGAAAAGATAACCATCAAGAGGGTTACATAAATTATGAAGTGAATAAACATGAGAAGACAATAAATAATAAGCATTAAATAAGTTTCAAAAAAATGACATTAAGCCACTAGAAGTTTTTGTTATTTGAATAACAGTATCCCTCAAACTTACATAATTAATCAACATTTTTTTGGATTGACAACAAAGAGAAATTTGTTAATAACCAAAGGAAAATTAAAAAATAACACCAAAAAAAAAAGTACAATAAGGGCAAGAAGTCCACCAAAAACAAAAAGAAAATACATGAAGTACTACAAACTACGTACATCTTTTCAAAATGTAGATAAGTCTTGGTTTGGGTTTAAAAGGTGTGGCACATGTATACTGAATGCTAACATGTTTTCTTACTTTCATTGAACATATGCTTCTAGGGAACATCAACAAAGAATTTCAAAATCCCAAATTATTTGTTGAATGGCTGCTTATTGTTTTTGACATGTTAGGAGCTCCTCTTACGTTCAATTTGTTTCAAAAAATTATTAAATTGATTTAATAGATATTACGTCATCATTATCTTGATGTTACATGGTCCATCGTCTTATATTTCTCAGTTTGTGTTTAAATCTTAATTTCATTTTCTTTTTGAATGATTCACAGCCTTTTGATTGGTTGAAGAAGACATTTTTTGAGAAGCCTGAAGAGAAGTGAATAGAGATGTGATATTTGTCTAGTAAAACTTCTGGTATTCCTCGGGTTGATGATGAGAAAACTATAAACCTAGTTGATTTGAATAATGCAGTTTCATTTTCTTTCTATATGTTGGTAACATGCTGAGGGCATTTGGGCATTTAATTCTGGGAGTAACAGATAACCTTTGAACTTATATGTTGTTGTTCTCTATTTTTCTTTTTCTTTTTATATTATCTCTTTCACACTCACACACAAACACTCACTCACTCATTGGTGTGCAATAATGTGAGATCTCTTTTGTAGATCATTTTGTTAGCAGTTACCACTTACCAATAAAGAAAATGGATGATTTTTTTTGTCTCCACGCCATGATTGGTTGAGCTCTAGCATGGAGTTTATATCCAATCAAGAACAACCAAAGAAAGCAAAAACAAAACCACAAAACAGCAGTAGTCAGCAGAGCAAGAACCAGGGCCAGACCAATGCTGCTGCTCACCAGGACATTATAGATTAGATACCAGGTCAAAGACAGAATGCAGCAGCTGCTCACCCACAATGCTAAAATAGAACAGATTATGAACCAGACCATCCCAACAGATTATATCCATTATATAGGGGAACTATGTACTTGATTTGTCAAATATTTCTTAGTTCAGAATTGAAGAGAAATGATCTACACTTGGGTGATATTTGCTACTCTCAATCCTAATTAGTGCTTGCTTTTATAAATGTATTTCTTCAAATGCAATCATAATTGTAGTCCCTAGAAAGAATAGTGAAAGGAACCAACTTCAGAATTTTATGGAACGAATCATAGAAGAAAGTTTTTTTTTTTTTTTTGGGTGAAGAAGTCATAAATTAAAAAGACAAATAATTACAAACTACTAGAGGCATACCTCATGAGCTAACCAACTATACAAGATACAGACAACAACAAACCAAAGCAACAACAAGACAAAAACTTGTTCAAACACCACATAAGCAACAAAAGCAAATGAGGGGCAGGAACAGGGCCAACACAAAACTACACCATAGAAAAGGCCTAGAGACTGCTGGACCACAAATCAAATCCCAAACAACTCAAAAGAAAACCTACTAACATAATAAAACCATGTACAAAGCCAAAACAGGATTACAAGATAACCAATAGAGCCTATCACAAATAAACTAATATATTAAAATTCAGACTGTAAAAAAAAAACACCATAGCCTTCTAGATATCATGTAACATCAGAAAAAAAAAAAAGGCATCAGCAAAATGGCAGCAACAGCACACAGCAGACAGGCCACAATAGACAAATAGCACCAGCAGCCAGCAAGCTAACAGCAAAGCAGCAGCAGTTGCCAGAAAGAACTTTATCTTCTGAAGATCTCAAATAATCATAAATTGTTGGCATATATGCTTATTGAAGTCTTAGATTGGTAATATTCCTACATATTGAATCGATGGTGGAATCCTACATTCTTTTGGTGTAGTGAATAGAGTGGAAATTGGAACCTCTCATACTTGGTCCAAGTAAGTTTAAAAGAAGATTGCCAATTGATGCAGAAAATTATTAGTTTTCATGTCATCAAAAGAGTTAATGAAAAGCACTCCATCCTTTATAGAGATACTGATATCTCATGTTTGTGGTTTATGGAATTGTGTTTCCTTTCAGGTGGGATTCTTCCATTTCAAAGTTTCTCTTAGGAATGACAGGCGCCATTTCCCACTACATACATCATTCTAGTGAGCCCAAAGAAAAAAAACTAGCAGCCATCATTTGTGTGTTTTGTGGTTGGTGCACATGAGATAATAATCAGAAAGGTAAAAGTGGAAAAAAATTGATAATAATACTAAAATTTAAACAGTGGACCATGCACTAACATATCATATAATCACATTGCACAACCAAAAGGACAGGATTGCTTCCATTGACAATACACAAAGAAAAAACAAAAAAAGAAAGAAAAAGGTAAATAATCCCATTGTTATGCATCATGTATAACAGATGTTTTTCATAACTCAAAAGTTTGACATTCACACTATATCTTGTACGACTCAAGGAACCTAAAAACCAAAAATAAAATATAAAAAAAACCTCACAAAACAATTGAGTTCCTATGAACCCAAAAGGCAACACACTACGTAGCAGCACTAAAAACACTAATGGTGGTTAGAAACATAGGTTGAGATTAAAACAAAAAAATATATATATAAATAAATAAATAAATAAAAGAAAAAGTAAGAAAGTAATGACTAGCGCTTCTGCTCCCACTCCTACAATAGCATATTTTTAATTTTTTTTTTTAATTGAAGCAGGCCATGGTTGCGCAACAATGGCAGGACAGTGATGAGGAATAAGGGCAATTTTGTAAGACAGTGTGAAAAACACATTGATTCAAATAGCAATGTGAAAAACACATTGATTTAGATCCTCTTCGATTAATTGATCGATTCCCATATGACTATTAACCAACTCAATACTATAAACAAAAGAAAACCTAAAGAAACTAACGAGAATTTCTGGTAATTTCAGTTTAAAAAAAAGAAAAACAGAATTTTCAATCATAGATTTTCTGCTAATTTATGATTAAAAAAAATTCTTCAAGGGATGAGTTTTTCTGGTCTCATGGATTGATATCAGATTCCTCCTACAAATTCTTCACTTCCTCTTGTAACTATTCTCGCTAGGTAAACAGAGAAACTAACCAAATAAAATGGAGTGAATGTGTGTGTGAGAGAGAGAGAGAGAGAGAGGGGAATCCAAACATACCTCAAGAACGAAACCCTTCCCCTTCGAGCTGTCGATCGTTGCCGTCGCCGAACCAGTCTCACTGCCAGAGGGAGCGCATCGTTCCAGATCGAAATCTAATGCCGCTGAACTAGTCTCCCTTTCGAACCCTCTTTCTTCTCCCTCACTTCTATTATCTGATTTACAACTTTCTATGTTCCTTTAGAAGCCAAACAGTTTGTATTTTGATACCAAAAAAAAAAATTTCTGGCACTTAATTTTTTGGTGGCGCCAGATGCTATTTTATGTTGGCGCTTAATTTTTTTTTGGTCATACCATTCACAATATAAATTGTGCGTCGTGAAAAATAAAATATATTTAACGGT
The DNA here is from genome assembly GCA_030407325.1 of Camellia japonica. NCBI lineage: Eukaryota > Viridiplantae > Streptophyta > Magnoliopsida > Ericales > Theaceae > Camellia > Camellia japonica. Next base: position 201,000,884 of record JAPPVO010000019.1, on the reverse strand, counting down.
TGACATGTTTGTGTCGTGTATAATTGATATAGTTAGGGTATGTCATATGCATGTTATAGAAAGTTTTATTATTTACAGCTAATATTACAAGCCATAAAAAAATTATTGTTATTAGTATTCACGACTTACGCAATAGACACGTCGTGGTTGGGAAATTATTTACGACATGCAAAAAAAGCAAGTCGTAAAAATGAGAAACCACGGCTTGTATTTATTGTATGTTGTTGATGTGAAGCCGTAAAAACCCAGTTTTGTTGTAGTGTGCTCATTGTGTAGTTGAGGGTTTCCATGCTGTACAACCCAGGGAAAGTAGTTTACTCAAAAAATCTGTGTAATGCTGTTTGGTTTTTAGTTTACTTAACATTGTTATGATTCTTATCAGCGGTTCAGTGGTTTTCGTTATGTAATGTATATTTTTGTGCATTGCTTTGGGATTTAGGGCTTCTGTAAACATGACAGACCTATGCTTGGAAAATGATCATTGAGCTTCATCTCTCTGGTTTGTCTTCGTATTAGGTTCTATTATTATTTTCGTAAATTTCATTAGCTCATTAGGGACATTTCCATTTCGTCTTCATGTTGTAATTTGCAATCTTAGAGTGCAATTTTGATTATTGCAGAGGAAGAGGCTGCTAAGTTAAGGTTTTATGTGGATGAACCTGCTTACACTGATCTTCACTGGGTAAGTTCTAGCTCCTAATTTTTGTGTGCAACTTTCTTAATATATATATATATATTAACTTATTAAAAAAAAAAACAGGCATACTCATAGTTTTTACTGAACTTTTAATATCTTGCTTAACATGTTAGTTCTAAGGTACTTTGAAGATGCATCTTCTTCTGTGTTTCATAGCAACGAAAAATGAGAAATAGAGATTACAAATGGGGTGAATGCCTGTATTTTCTACAATCATATTTTTGTCGAAGGTTGCAAATGGGGTGTTGTCACTTGCACACCTCAACTCCGCAAATACTAAGCAGAATTCCCTCAAACAAACCACAGTCAATGAGATTACAGCAAAACCTAGCAAAATCAAATGAAATGGCTTTTGAAATAGAGCAAAATCACAGCAAAATCTCATCTAACTTCTCCCAAGCCCTCTACCACAACAAAATCATAGCAAAATCATAGCAAAATCAAATGAAATGGAGTGATATCACAACAAAATCAAATGAATTTCAAATGAATCAAGTGAATGCTAGAACTGACATTACAGCATATACAACTCATTAGTGAAAACAATTACTGAAACAGAGCACATACAACTCATCAATCACTGAAACAGAGAGAGAGAGAGAGAGAGAGAGAGAGAGAGAGAGACGGTGGAGCTCATCTTAGTAGACGATGGTGCAAATGATGGTGCAGACAATGGTGTAGATGGTGGAGACCGATCTGAATCTCTGAATCTCTGCGATGAAATCACTGAGATGAAATCTCTCTGAATCTCTGCGATGAAATCACTGAGATGAATCTCTAAATCGCTCTGATAAGGGTTTAGAGAGGGTTTAGAGAGATTTAGAGAGAGAAAGAGAGACAGTGAAGCTCACCTTCGTTGGTGCTCGCTACCTCGCTCTGAGAATGAACAAGCAGTGGAGCTTTGAAATCGCTCTGTGAGAGAGAGAGAGAGAGAGAGAGAGAGAGCGCTCGAGATTTGGGTCTTAGTGAGTCTCAGATTCAAAATTAGGGTTTGAAAATGAGGGGAGACCAAGTGCGTGAGGCATAACGCATTTGGAGGCGTTTTTAAACGCCACCTATTATAAAACGACGTCGTTTTGTTAAACAAATATGCGACGTTTTATAAAACGTCGTTAAATATTAAAAAACGTGACGTTTAAAATTGTGCCATTAAAAAAACGCCACCTAAACCCCTTTTTCCTGTAGTGAGACTTTTCTAACAAAATTTTGGGCTAGTGATTGAGAATGTTGAGAAGGGAAACTCTAGTTTTGATCAAACGCCTGAACAAGTACTCTAGTTCTTCTTCGAGATCTTCAATGCTCAGCTCCATCTTCGCCAATTGATTTTGCAAATTTACATTATTACTTGTGCTTTTCTTGTGACCAATAAGTGATTGCAATACACAATCAAATTTCTCAAAATCATTTGTAGTATTGTTTGTTTCTTCATCTAGCAATGCTACACTCTTGCAGCTTATCAATTTAGAAACCAAAGAAAAGCCACCTAGTCTTGATGTCATTTTTTTGAGATTTGTTGTTTGTTATATATTGGTTAACTCTTATTTTGCTTGCTTGGTTTTCGTCCGTTTAAACCTTTTTCTATAGAACTTGAAGCAGAATGATATGAACTTTGAGAAAACATTAGAGCTTTTGTTGAGTAAAGATGTGAAACTATGTGACTGAGCAAACCAAAGCTTGAAGAGGCCATTGAGGTGATATAGACATGAAAAATTTTGTGGCCGAGCTTGAGTACAAAAAGTTAGGAAATTGACCATTCCTAACCCAGATTGGTGAAACACGAAATAACAAACATAGAAGAAAAAAAGCGAATCAAACAAATCACACACACAAGAACACAAGGATTTACGTGGTTCATCCTTGAATAGGGCTACGTCCACGGCTGTTGCAGTTTTTTACTATGATTAGAAAAATACAACTTTCTCTTAACTTAAAAGGGGGCGTCTCTCATCTATTTATAAGTATAGAATTAGGGTTACCCCCTTCCCCCTTGGGGAGAGGCCCCCCAAACCGCCCATTAGACCCAGTGTTTGAGTGAACAATATAGTTGAGTGAACAGTACTTATCAAGGTCCACCGACCTAACAAAATTCAAAGTCTATGCATTCATTTGTAGCATCTCCTCTAATTCTTCCATTAATGAAGTTTGAACAGAGCACATTTGTTGTCTGATGGCAGCAAGTATAGTGTAGTGGACAGGAAATAGTAGCCAATTTTGTAGTAATTCATGAATATTCCATAAAAGTAATATATTTGTGGCCAACTTTGATTTTCCTTGTGATGTGTGACATTGTAAAAGTAAACGAGTATAGAGTGTTACATAACTGGTCTTTCTGTAGTCTCTTGGCCTGGACTACGATTTGTTTGCAAGTTTCATTTGTTTTTGCAGAAAATATTGTAATCACTTGGAGCCAGAACAGAAAAAGTTGATAGTCATTATTATTGTGCACACTTATTTTAGTTTAGCACATAGCTTGTGCAGTTTTGAACTGATTGCAATAATTGTAGGGAAGTTGCAATTACATAGAGTCAAAGAAAAGTCCGGTTCTGAAAGGAGCTTGGTTGTAGCAGTCAAGGTTATCATCGGTGCTAACATCAAATATTTCATCACTACAGTACCTCTGATAGAACCCTATGCGATCCTCAACCGTTGTATCCTGGCCGCGACCGCATTTAAGACCACCATTTAAGATGTTTGTGATGACGCCGTACCCGAGAACCCAACCTGCAGATTGGTCAGCTGGCGTTGGTGTCCAATTTCCAATGATGACATTGTGGCACGAAGGCTTCGGCGATTGTGTAGTCATCCAAAACCATAGAGCTATCTTTAATGAGATAACTGGGTCAATTGCTACTAGATCTGGATTGTTCAAGAGATCCAATCCCAAGGCCTCTCTTGCTTGTCCATAGTTGTAATTGCTGAAATTAATATATATGAAAACATAAAGTCAAAGTATTTCCATGATTAATAATAAAAAGCAAATGCAAACGGAAAAGCAAAAGCAAGCACTTGACTTACTAGGAAAGTTGGATTAGGCCTCGGCTGTAATATCACTTGCCAAGAGCACAGGACCGTTGAGTTTCAGATTCTTGATCGCAGTAGTTACCTATTGGGTGTACTTCTTTTATATGGCAGTATACCCACACGAACACCTAATAATATCATACACATACATTAATCAATCCATATTCATCGCTCATTCAGGATGGAACTAGGGATTTATTTGTGGAGCCAAGACATGAATAAATTTTGTTTTTATATGAATTAATATAAATTATTATTTTTTAAAATTCAATTTTGAATTTTTTATTATATTTCAATCCGAAAAAATAAATTTTTTATTAAATTTCAATTTTCATCTTGGTTCCATAATGGGAAAAGTTGGGGCAATTATAGGTTGTTTTGAAAAGTAGGTTAAAAACTAATTTTTTGATTTTTTTTGAAAAATATGTAAAAAAATAGAGAGATGATGTGACACAAAAGAGATCTGCCAAAAGAAGCTTATAGAATAGAAAAATGCTAGGAATACCAAATTTATGTGGACTCCAAACTCATGTAAGACATTTGATCATTTATTTTAGTATAGCATTTTCCATATATTAGGTTCACCAGTACTATTTTTTTTTTTGTGTGCACACGCGCGCGAGATGGCGACAGGAAGGGAGTGAGGATGGACTAACTAACAAGTAGTTTGATGGAAAGTTTGGCCAAAGAAAGCTGCAAGCTCCCTTTTACATGTATCGGTGTCGCCAGTAGTGGCTAAGGTGGGAAAGGACTTGGCGGCAGTTATGAAGGCATCGTAGGTATAGAAGTCCTCAATACCACAACCAGTGAAGTTTCTATGTAGAAGCATTACATCAAACATAGAACTAGTAATAAGATTGCTGATATCCCCACCACCTAGTAGGGAAGGAGTGGCAGGACGAGGAGGGGAAGGAGTGGTGGAGCATTGGCCACTACAACATATAAGACTTTTAGCAACCAATTATTTTGGTCTCTAAATGGTTTTTGTGACAAAATTAAGTTTGTCACTAAAAAAGTCACTAAAAGTGCGTCTAGAAAAGTCTTTAGCGATGAATTTTTTACAATGTTACTAAAAATGACAATTAGCGACCAATTTTATATTGTCACAAAATGTTTAATTTTACAAGACTAAACATTTGGTCGCTAATACTTCATCATAAAATGCCCCAATTTGGTTGCGAAAAACAAAATAATGACATTTTTAACGACAATGATATTTGGTTGCTAAAAGACAAATAACTTTCTCTACAACACATTTTCGTCGCTAAAAATCAAAGTTAGAATTTTGTAATCATTTAATCTCACAGCTAAAAATGCACAAAATTAAATGTCATCTAATCATATTAAAAAAATTGACATCCACACATCAAAGGCACTCTATTCCCAAACCATAATGAATATAGAGAAAGTAAAATTTTACAAAAATTAAAATTGAAAGTTTCCAAATTCAAATCAATGTAGTAACAGTTCAAATGAAGAATAGCAATGGTTTCTTTAAAAAGAATATCTAAAAAAGCATTTTCTCAACATCAATACCAGGCTTTATATCAGACAGCCTTGGCACAAGAGACTTCAAGCTGTACTTAGGTGTGACACCCTTTGGACATCCCTGCAACCCAAAATTCAAAAAGAAGAACCAAATAATAAGAATCAACTAAAAATAACTTCATTAAATAATTAATAGTCATTCATAATCAAATAAGTTACAAATAATGGAAAAGCACGTAATCTTAGAACAAGCTATCTCTAATCTATGGGATCAATTGTTTTGTGACATAATAAATTAACAATCATACATGGACCTCCACTGAGGGAGATTTGTATATATGTCTGTCTCTCTCTCGTTTACAAGGGGAGAGACAATAAATATTAGAGGGTGGCGAGAGTGATTCTTTGAAACCTATCGAAGGAGGGGATCCAAATGATCCAAATCTTGCAGGGCCATTTTGAGCCCTGCTACTTCTACTGTAGTGTTGATTCTGATGCTAAGCAACAACAACAAGAGTCTCCATAGGAAATTTATTAGCAGCGAGTTCAACTACGATTACTCAATCCAGTTAAGCCAATTCTAAAACATTAACGTTCAAGATCTATACTAAACTCTAAAAATACCTCTGGATCTTCTCCATAACCACCAAAAACTGAGTAGATTTGCATTGATTTTAGTAAATCCAAACCATACGTCAAGCATATATGTAGATCGACAAGTACCAGCAAAACAAGTTGTCCTCAATCTCTTCAAAGTAGCAGTCGTCGATTCAACGATCAGGTCTATACAAAAACAAAACAGATCAACAAATAACCAATCTTGATATATCAAACTAATATATGGATTAGGAAATTGACCTGTAACATACCAAACAGGTAGTCACCACATATGACCCGTGGTTCAAGCTTCCAATCATGGCTAGGGGGTCTATCACGCAGGACTTCAATGAACGGCACAAAGAAGTTGTGCACGCCCTCCCTTAGTTGTTGGATGTAGCTGTAGAAAAGAAATGGAAGGTTTAAATACGGTCTACATCTAAAGATATATGATATAAGGTACTACATGAGAATAAAAGCTCACGCGTGCTGATCCATTCTCCCTTTATTTCCATAAACAGTAAGTCCCTGATTCACCTATTGAGGTCAAGAAAAAAGAAAAAGAGAAAAAAAAAAAAAAAAAAAAGAGGCTAGCATAAGTGATCAAAATAAACATCGACACATAGTAAAAGCAGGGCCTTGGGCAACCAACACGTCCTTGCCTAGGCTAGATATGGTATTTTAAATATCATGCTCGATTAACTGTTGAAGCTTTAATAGCTAGTTGATAACTTCAAATTCCAAAGAAAAACAACCTAAATTTTATTCTAGCATGATTACCAAAGGGGCTATTGAGCATTGACATAAACTAAAGGCATATATAACAGGAGATGTATCTTGTCTATTGTGGACAGGGATATTCATGTCTTAAATCATTATATGTAGGTAATAGAACTCGGTTAATGGATAAAGGTGCACCATCCATCTACATCAAAATGTTCACACATTGGAAATGTTAGATCAAATGCCATTTTAACAATTGGGAAATCAAAATCCAATATTTCCGATTCCTTATTGATGGATGGGGAATAGAATACGAAAATAAGAAACAATATTTCTAATAGATACTAAAATTGGTGACTAAAAAACTTTTAGTCACCAAAAAGCAAGTCTTTAGCGACCAAAACTTTGGTCGCCAATAGTCAATTATATTTTTTAAATTATACATTTACCGACCAATGTTTTAGTCGCCAATAGTCAATTATATTTTTTAAAATTATACATTTACTGACCAATGTTTTAGTCGTCAATACTCAAGGAATTGGCGACCAAACCTTTTAGTCGCCAAAAGCTCATTCGTGAAAAAAAAAAAATTACACTTACTAGCTTCTCATCTGTTCTTGTAGAGATTTGAACTATCAACCTCCCACATCATAAACCTTATACAACACACTCTTTTTAGTCGCCCAATGCCTCACTTTTGGCTAATAAATTTTTTTCAGTCACCAAAAAGCCTTACTTTTGGCTACTAAAATTTTTTTAGTCGGTAAAAGCCATATATCGGTGACCAAACAGATTTTTAGTCGCCAAAACCTATACTTTTGGCTACTAAATTTTGTAGTTGTCAAAAATCTTTACTTTTGGCTACTAATGCTTTTTTAGTCGCCACAACCTATACTTTCAACGACCAAAGGTGCTTTTTTAGTCGCCAAAGTTGCTTTTTCTTGTAGTGAATGGTTTGGATGGAGTATTATATATCATACAGGTCAAATGGAATTCGTTTTATATTTTATTTCTATTTTGATAAACAAAAAGAATTGAATTGGCGATCAAAATTTGGTTTGGTTTTTCCACTTTTGGCGACCAAGTGATTAGTCGGTGTTTCACTATTCACATTTGGCGACCAAAATGTTGGTAGGTGAAAAGGTACATTTAGTGACTAAATAATTAGTCGGTAAAATTATTAATTTTGGCAACCAAAGTGTTGGTCGCGAATAGGTCTATTACCGACTAAAGTTTTTGTCGCGTAAACATTACTTTTGGCAACTAACATTTTTGGTCGAGAAATGTGACACTTGGCAACTAACATATTTAGATGGGAAAATATCACTTTTGGCGACTAAAGTATTTTAGCTACAAAATGTATTAGTCGCGGTAATTATATATTTAGCGAGTAAAAATTTAGTCGGCAAATAGAACTTTTTTCCGACTAAAAAAAACTTTAGCTGCTAATTATTTTTCCCGACCCTCAATTGGCGACCAAAGTGGCGACCAAAAAAATTAGTCACGGATAACTTTTGCCGACTAAAAATAGACTTTTGCCGACTAAATTTTTAGTCGGTAAAAGTGCGATTTCCTGTAGTGATAACGAGTACCATATTATTTCCATCTCACTGCCAGTCAATACGGAACGAATAATGAAAATAGTATAAAAATAACTTACACTTAGTTTGGTTTTGAGTTGTGAAAAATAATTTTTGAAAATTTCAATCCGTATTCTTTTGTTTTAGTGAACATTTTTAATATTCTAATTATTTTTTTTGGGTTCACTTAATTTAGGTACACTTAAAAAGCATACAAAAATATAAAAATTCAGTACATATATATTTTTGTATTTATTTATTTATTTTTTAAAGATTTTTGGCAAATAATTTACTTTTAAATGTATCTAAATTAAGTGCTTCTAAAAAGTAAAAAGTTGATTATATGTAAAAATTTTACTAAAAAAAAAAGATTTTAAAGTTAACTAAAATATTTTTGAAGACTTAAACTAATTAAAACTAAATAGAGTATTAGTTTTTGAAGAATAATAGTAAAATAATACAAAAAATTATTGATTTAATTTAATTTAATTTATTTTATTATTATTATTTTTTTTTGCATAGCTTAGTAAATATGGTCGGATTGTTGGAGTGTGCCGAAAAAATGTCGTGTGTAGGGTACGGTTTAGGTTTGACTTAGGCTTAGGGGTGTGATGGGAGTTTATATTTTATGTGGTGTGTATACATAATGTGTTAGAATTTTTGCACACATTATATGTTATGGGCATATGTGGAACATTTTGTGTGTAAAATGAGTAAAACAAAAGATAAACAAATTTATTAAGTATGTGTACTGTTCACAGAGTGTAAATAGTGTGTGGAAATAAATTACCCTACAATTATTTGGACTATAAAATGTTGAGCAGTCACTACAGGAACCTGAAAAACGCCGTAATATCTTATAGCGACGTATAAACTTTTCGCCGCTGATACGGCCGCCGCAATAGCTACCCAACGTTTAAAAAACGTCGCTAAAAACATTATACGGCGTTTTTTAAAACGCCGCAAAATCTTTAACGACCGTCTCACCTTCCGTCCCCCAATTAACATGTGACGTGGAATGACGTCATTTAGTTCCGTCCCCCAATAAAAAACGCCACTGTTTTTTATTTTTTTTACACCCTACACGAATTAAATGTGTGACGTCACAATGACGTCATTTTGTGGCGTTTTTTCAGAAAACGCCACTTTTTTTTTTTGGGGGGGGGGTTGGTGGGTTCCCTGCTGGTGGTGGAAAATGAATTCACTATTTGGGGATCTCATGTTTTATGTTTGCTTTATGCAACCAAACTGCTAGATTTAAAACCAATCCTCAATACATGCCATATACATGCATAATATAATCTCACCAAAATCATCATTTCAAGTGAAAATTTCACCTATTACAAACCTATTTCCATTCTCAGTTATATTTCTGTGTGAATCCAACACAGGTACAAAAGTTACATAAAAGTGACAATATGTAACAAATTTCAGAGTGTAGGACTAAAATATCGCAAATATTTCTAACTTGTACCTAGATGGCCAACAAACTTGCACTAAACTCAACTCCTGTTCATTTTGCAAACGGGCCAATCTTGTAGGTGACTTCCACAGGAGTACTAATGTATCAAAGACAATAAGACACTAAAGTTTTAACAAGAGCAAGTCCCTGAAAATATGCATCTGATGTTGCACCAGGGGTTGCCAAGGTTGAATTAGAGCTCTCGGGTAGAGGAGAAACAAGGCAGCCTTCCTCACCCACTAAAGCTGCTGGTGGAGTTAAGGATCCTTGAGCCATTGAAGTATCTGATTTTGGTACAAATTCAGGGAAGGCACATGCAAGTATCTTCTCTGGTGACTTAGCAAGTTCTTCTCTCAAGGGCTGGCTAGCATGTGATCTAATTATGTACATAAACCTGGATTTTGGTGCTAATAATTTAAAACAATGAAAGAAAACAAAAACAGGATAAACTGATCAGTTGACCAAGTAAATTACTGATTAATTTTTCAATCAAAGCATCTAACCCATTTCCTATCATTATATAAACCAAAAAAGTCACGCTAGTGGGGGGAGTAATAAATGTCAAAATTTAATTGCATATACCATCAATCCATGGATTTGAAACATCAGCTGGTAAGATACAATAACAATGTTAAAAGGTATTTCATTACATACTGTGAATTGCACCAATGAGCAAAACACTACAATGTGTGGATCATTTTGACATACTTGATAGTTGATCACATTCTTCTATTGCAACACAAGATATAATTGCAAATAAAAGGACAACCAGAGAACACAAAACATAATAGGATAGAGATTGAACCTTGATAAATTCTTCCTGAAAACCAATAACTCTGTCAACAATCAACCCAGCCTTCCTGAACACATCAACAAGAAACTCAACGCAATCATAACTCTCATCCCCTTGCTTCCCAGCCCTCCTTGGAACCACCACCGCTATCTCAAAAGCAGTTTGTTCTTCTTCCCCATCCCCATTCATTTCCAAACCCACCCACCCAAACGCCCCAAAACCCAAAAACCCAAACCAAGAAAACCTTCAAAGATTCCAAAAAACCAAATGGGTATCTCTTTCTAGAATCGATAGAACCCTAACTCGACCTCAAAGGTAAGTTCTTGAGAAAATACTGATTTGGGTCTCTCTGTTTAAGCTACAATGAACCAAAAAAAAAAGTTTGTTTTTGCTCAATTGGCGATTTGGGTCCTCTGCCAAAAATCAAATTTAAGCTTTTCAATCAGGAAAATAACGCTAATATGGTAACACAGGGTCGAGAGACAGAGAGAACAGGTGTCTGTGAGCTCGGGAAAGAGGAGGGGAGTTACTTTTGGGATTGACACGTAAGATTCCTCAAACAAAACAGAAGAGGGGTAATTTGTCTTCTATACTACTATCTCACTGAAGTTAGGCCAAGGGGTAACAAGGGGTAATTCATCAACTCTGGTACTTCTACAGCAAAATGATGTCAAACCCTGGGCATACTTGGGAGCATTATTCATCAATATATACAATAATCTACTCCCAATCAGAAAACATTGATTTAGAAATAGATTTAGGTGGCTCTTTGCAATTGAATTATTCATTTGTTCACTTGCTAACTGGACCACCTTAGATTTGAAAGACGATATTGAGAAGAGTAGTATTATTTATGTAGACTCAATACAACTATTCAACTATCTTCTCTTATACAAATATATGTATACACACATAAGTTTTGTGTTGGGGGAAAACAATGACATTAGAGAAAGAGAAAGACAGAGAAGAAAATAATAGAGCAGAAAATCATGGAGGTACAATGGTTGTGGAAGGGGTTTGCAGTGGCCTGCCACCACTCCATATTATATTGGATATGGGAGCAATATGATGATTGAAAATTAATTTTGTAACTTCAAAAATGATAATATTAACAAAATGAGATATGCTATGGTATATTATAAATAGTGTTTTATAAGCATAAGAGGTAAAAGATATAAAATAAGAAACAAAGTTAAAATGAATTTTTTTTTTGGAATTTTAGGGAAATAAAATATATCAATAAGTGCATAACCAAATCCTCAGAATGCACATCATAGAACTCAACTAACTAAACTGAATCTGAAGCCAATCAACAAATAAGTGAGAAGGAGGAAGCAAATCCAACTATAATGGTTTAGAATGAACCTGAGTTTGTCATATCTACTTCTTCTTCTTCTTCTTCTTTTCTTTCTTTGATATGTGAACCTGCATTTGATAAGAACAAATAACATGAATAAAATGTCATATGAAAATTTCATAATTAACTATTACTCACTTCCTCGGACGAACGATGACAATTAAACGATGAGGTGTATGCATGGGATTGTTGTTGTGAATGCACATGTGTAGCAGCTGGTGCAACAGGCCCACCCATGGCCTGTTGAGACTCCAATTGCTCTATTCGGGCTTGTTGAGCTTGGATTGTGCTTTGCATCTCCATTTGTACTTTCTGTTGATTAAGCATAGCATCCATCATCTCCTTCATTTGCATCTCCATTTGTGCTTTATATTGGTTAAGTTGCTCCTGGACTTGCGTTTGGATGATATGAGTTTGTTCTTGCGATTGCCTATATCCACCTCCAAAGACATCTGTTGGGAAAGGACCCAATCCATATGTTCGAACACGGCCAGGTCGCTCAGGCCCTAGAACCTGTGTGATAATTTCTTCATCTGTAGCATTGGATTGCGCCCCAAGGTCCTTCATTTGTGTCTACAATTGTTAATTAGTAATTAGCTACCAATAAAATTGTTCATAACTAGTGCCGTTAAATGTAACCTGCTTCCATTGGGCCATATGAATTCAATAACATCATCAATCCAGATTCAAAATTGTTTCAATGACACTTCCACTTCATATGCTCAAATTCAGAATTCATAAAAATATAGTCCTTCACTTGTAGATTTGGCAGCAAAAAAAGGTAAATGGAATCAAACAAGAAGCTTTCACTAAATTCGATCATGTGAAAAAATTGAATGAAAGATCCTGTGTTAAAGTTACACAATGGCCTTAGAATAGCAAAGGGAACAAGACTAAATTGGAGTTTGAGTCAAATTGGAAGGGAAAAGAAATATCTTAAGTCAATTGAGTAATTTGATGTAACATATTATGTAGTTTTTACCTTCTAGTCAGGCACACTAATCAAAAATAATTACTGAGTACCTTATATATATGTTAGTAGCAGATTTATGTCTTATTGAGACAAGTATCTAATACATTCCATACATGCAAAGTATATAATTATGGTGCTACATACCATGACCTCAACAACTTTATCATTACTTGGTTTGTTATCCTTCGTGTACCCAGCCATCCACACCTCTAAGTGCGTTGCAGGAACTCCATTCTTCTTATTAGTTTCCTACAATTACACTTAAAATTAAGTAACAAAATCAAAATATACAATTTCAATTTGAAATATAAAGAAACTATATACCTCTACTCGAACAACTGAGAATGGTTTTCTGCCAGTTATGTGATTTAATGTCTTCTTCTTCCAAATTTCTTTATTTTTTGTACTTTTTTTCTGTTACATATGAACACAAACACAAGATAATTTATTAATTAACAAACTCATCTTATGAGATTACGATAGAGTTCAATAAACAATTTAAATGATACCTGTGCCTTCCGAGTGCCCCAATAATAGACTAAGCTTCGCCATTGATGCTCATGTACTCTTTCGAGTCGATGAGTTAACCTATTAGCATCGTTGTCGAATGGCGTATACCCCAATTGTTTAACTCTAGCCTTCCACTCTCCCCATTTTTTTCCAACAGATGCCAAAACAAATTTTTTCATTAACTCATCGGCATCTGTATTGACCTGCAAATAATTGGCAACTTTGTGACTATTGCATACACACAGCAGTAACAACATACACGCAGCAGCATACACACAGCAGCAAGCCCACAGCAGTAGCTAATTTCACAAATCAAGATAATATTAGCAGTAGCTAATTTGGTAAAACAGAGATTCTTCTAAAGTTGCAGAGATAATTCCGTTCTTTTAAGTTCTAACCATTATTAACATATAAATGAAGTACCATGCATGACCTGTTAACATAGAATTAGTAGAGTCCCATAGTATCATGATTTGCCCAGAGCATATATAACTAGGTTTCAAACTAAATTACTAGGTGCTTGCTAAATTGTTTCCCAAGCTTCAAGAATTAGTTAACACTGCCGAAGAGTAGCTAATACAAACAAACATGTATGAGGATGGGAATATGCCATATAATGAGAGAATAAAACATTCATAGGTCACTCGCCCAATTTAACAGCCCAAAAACACAGGTGAAGAAATTCAAAACCCAAACCTAAAAGCAAGTTAGGGTATAAGTAAATATAGTTTTGTTACTTAGCTAATCATTTTGTCAGCAACCGGCCTAATTATGGAAGAAGACGTGTATATGCCAAATGCTCAATTTAACAGCGCGGAGAAATGGGAAAGGAAGTTCAACACCTGGACATAAAAGCAGATTAAGGTAAAAGTAAATGCATGGCAAAAACAAACAACATTACATGCATCAATTGTTTTTACAAAACCTGTGAAAGATTTTTTTCACTGAAAGCCTAAAAGGTTTACTCTGCAAAATGATTCAACAATAATATAGAGATGCACATAAGTAAGTTATACAACTCTAAATCACTACCATATAACAGACATACAGCATCTGAAAATCTCTTGCAACCATCTATAACTTCATGTTAACCACTCCCAATACGCAGTGGTTATTCATAAAATTAAAGAGGCTTCTAAATCAAGAATCTTAAATAGAGAGAGAGAGAGAGAGAGAGAAGGATTCCAATTATTCAAGGAAACAACAAAAGGAAGAAACAAAACAAACTGGCAACTATAAATATGAAACAAATATAATAAATAATAACAAATTAAGATTAAAATTGATATGTAAAATGAAATAATTCTTTTACCTTTACTTCTCTCCAAATTCTCTCTTTGTTTTTCTTCGGTACATGGCTCCAAGTTCTATAAGTGAGGGGCATAAGGTTCCCATCTTGAGCTAAAACACCCAAACGAGAAGCCAATGGTGTATACCTGTCAACCACTTGGTTCAACTCATTAGGCCCAATATGTAAAATGCCACCACTTTGGTTCCAATCACTACCATGCATGAGTGTTGGGCCTCTCGAACTATGACCTACTCATCCAAATATCAATATCAAGTTAGAAGATACTAGAAAGAATGATAATACAAAAATTGAGCAGTCAATGGAGCAAATGGAGTAGTGTCACTTAGTTTAAAAAAAAGAAATGTAAAACATCAAAAGAAAAAAGAACATCAACAGAGAAATCTAATGGAGTAATTCAATTGAATAAAATAATTCATACCAGCAGTAGTGTCATGTGTCGAACCAGTACTCGATGATGTACTAGGCAAGCTACCTGGAGGATACCATGACATGGGTGGATCAGGTATGATGCGTGTACTCTCCTCTAAACTCTCATATGAACTCCCACTATAAGAACTCTCAGAATTTGCAGCGGCTGAATGTTGCCTCTGCCTAGAGCATCGTCGATCTGTCATGCTAGTTTACAGAAGACCACAAGCATACGTGTAGAATTTTATGGGTTAGTAATGAATATAAAGTCCAAAATATTAAAAAATTTCTCTACAAATTTAAATTTTAAACACAATCTTAATAGAATAGATATGATCCTTCTCAAGGACATAAAAGGTTGTCTCAAGGACAATCACGTTGAAAAGCAAACAAATGACGCATTTTAAAATCAAAGGTTTCATTAACATGAATATCCATGCTAAAAGCACAAATGTAACAATGAATATGAAACAAAATTACAATATCATATCATTTCTTCATCATCTTCAGATTGTGTCTGTGTCGATATCCCAAGAGGTCCAATAGTTTCATCAATAGTTGCTCTAACTTCACCTTGCCTAACCCAATTTATGTCTTCTTCACAAGCAAACGAAGTTGCATCTAACTCTTGGTCGCCAAATCCTTCCACTTCATTGTGATGTTCTCCATCATTAATTGGTTGTTCTCCACACACATCATACAAGTCTCTAGGTTTCATCTTGACTACAACATCCCAATCAGCTTCAACGGGATCATTAACATAGAAAACTTGTTGTGCCTGAGATGCTAGGATGAATGGCTCATCACTATTTTGTTTCTTTGTATATAACAAATGATTGAAATTAACAAGTGTGAAACCAAACCCATCCTGCTTCAGTCCTTTGTTGTTGTCAATCCAGTCGCACATGAATAGCACATATCTATGGTCGTATGAGTAATACAATTCAATAATATCTGTCACATATCCATAGTATGCTACTTCACCTTCCACAAGATTCATGTCTTTGGTACTTGCATAGCTACAAGTCTTTGTTTTCACTATAACCCCACTATTTTGAGTTTTTCTTCTCTACTCACTACTTCTCGTATGATACCTAGTACCATTAATTATATACCCATTGAATCTCGTGGCCTTTTTACTAGGTCCCAATGCCAAAGTTTTAATCTCATCTAACAACACAGCATTTTCAATAGCTAGAAGCTCTTCAACCTATTTTTACAAAGTCAACAAAATTAAACATCAACTAACAGAGAATTAAAAATTGAAAACATGAGAATTGAAAATTAAAAACATGTAAGTCATTAGTACTTACATGAGAATTAAACCATCTGGGAAACTCATCATTGTGACGGCGATCCACATCAAAATCTTTGAGATGACGATGTGACCGCTTAATAAAATCATGATGCTCCCTATACATTTAAAGTACTTATAAAATGCAAGATACTTATTAATGGTATCAATAAAATTTTGGAACAAAGATTGTATCTTACTCTCGATATGGGACAACCGCAGCAGTGTTAAATAACACATACCGATGAGCTTGAACCCATGATGTGTTATCAAGTGCAAACCCTTTTCCTTTTCCTAAAGCATGACCCAGTAATATCCCAGGATTGTCGCTAACATCGTAATTCCTTATTGGTCGATTCAATTTTGAGTCGACATCATCCAAGTACCTTGAGCAAAAGGTCATACACTCTTCAACTAAGTATCCCTCTGCAATTGAACCTTCTGGATGACTTCGATTACGCATATATGACTTAAGTGTCATAAGATACCTATAAACAAACAAATGCACACATGACTTTCAATTATAAACAAACAAATGACTACAACTGTAAATTGGAGTAGAATTGCACACCTTTCTATAAAATACATCCAGCGATATTGCACTGGACCGGCAATCTTGGCCTCCTCTGCTAGGTGAATAGGCAAGTGCTCCATTATATCGAAAAAGGATGGAGGAAAAATTCTCTCAAGATGACAAAGTGTAAGAGCAATTTGGGATTGAAGACGATCTAACCCATCTGGCTCTAGAGTTTTGGAGCACAACTGCCTGAAGAAATTGCTTAACTCAATCCATGGTTCAACAACTTTCTTCGATAACAAATTTCTCACTGCTATTGGAAGTATTTGTTGCATCAATATATGGTTGTCATGACTTTTCAGTCCAGATATGCTATGTTGTTTGAGGTTAACACGACGAGAAATATTGGATGCATACCCATCTGCAACTTTGATATTCTTCAGGAGTGTACAAAACAAACCTCTCTCTCTATTGTTCATAGCGAAACATGCAGGCGGCAAATAATACCTGTTCCCAACCCTTTTTTTAGGATGTAATGCCTTTCGAATTCCCATATCTTGCAAGTCTCGACGAGCATTTAAATTATCCTTTCCTTTCCCATCAACATTTAATATCGTCCACAATACATTATCACACACGTTCTTCTCAATGTGCATTACATCAAGATTGTGGCGGATGAAATTATGCTCCCAATATGGAAGCTCAAAGAAAATACTCCTCTTCCTCCAATTATGATCCTCCTCGTTGTCCTCTTTTTCCTTTCCTTTCCTAGTTCTTTTTTGTCTGTTAGTTGGTTAATGCTTAGGCCCTAGCTGTCGTAACACATTAGCCCGTGATAACCGAGTTGGACATGGTTCAAATTCAAAAGTTCCATCAAAAGACGCACCATCTTTTCGAAATTTGTGACTCACATTCAACCAGCGGCGATGCCCCATGTAACAAATTTTCCTTCCATTCTTCAAATACCGATGTCGAGTACGTATGTTACAACAAGGACAAGCTAAAGCACCTTTCGTGCTCCATCCAGACAAATTTGCATATGCAGGAAAATCATTTATTGTCCACAATAAGACCGCGTGCAATTGAAACATTTGATTAGTTTCTGCATCGTACGTCTGAACACCATTTTCCCACAATTCATTCAGTTCATCCACTAACAAGCACAAGTAGACATCAATGCTATTGCCAGGTGAAAAAGGACCATCAATGAGCAATATCATCATCATATGAGGTTGTTTCATGCACAACCACGGTGGCAAATTATTAGGCATTACAATAACTGGCCAACTGCTGTGAGCAACAGTCATTGCCTTGAATGGATTAAATCCATCCGCTGCTAAACCTAGTCTGACGTTGCGAGGCTCACTCGCAAACTTGGGATACAAAGTATCAAAATTTTTCCAGACAGAAGAGTCAGCAGGATGTCTCATTTTGCCGTCATCAATTTGGCCCTTTGCATGCCATCTCATTAATGAAGCAATTTTGGATGACATGAACAATCTTTGAAGCCTTGGAATCAAAGGAAAGTATCTCACAATCTTTTGTGGAATTCTTTGTTGCTTCTTTTTATAATCATTCTTCTCACCCTCAAACTGTTTGTATCTAGGCGTCTGACACGCTATGCAATCATCCCTACTAGCTGTCTCCTTCCAATACAGTGAGCAATCTCTTGGGCATGCATGTACCTTGTGATAATCGAGGCCCAATTCCCTAAGGAGTGCCCTCGTTGCATAGAACGACTTTGGCAAAGTTTCACCTTTTGGAATGCATCCTTCAAAAGTTTAAGCAACATCGTGAAAGACTTGTCGCTCCATCCACTAAGGCACTTGATATGCAACAATCGAACAACAAATGACAGCGTTGAAAACTTGTGACACTCTGGATACAACTCTCTTTCGGCCTCCTTCAATAAACTGAAAAATCTTTCAGTTTTCTTATCCGGGCCTAGTTCGATATTAGAACTTCCTGTCTCATTACTAGCACGATGAACCAAGCTTGGTGGAGGAAGTCCGAACCCCTCATATACCATTTCATTGACTTCATCGCCATCATTCGAATCACTGACATTCTCATTCAATGGCACAGACGCCAGTAAATCTTCCCCGTGAAAAATCCATCTGGTGTAGCTTAGAAGAAACCCATTGACCATTAAATGTTCCCCCAAAAGGTCTTTCTTCACTAGTTTGACATTCCGACACCGTTTACATGGACATGTGACTTCAATTGATAGAGGATTATTTTGGCATGCAAGTTTAACAAATTCCTTAACCCCTTCTATATATTCTGGATGCAACCTATGCTGATTTATCCAACTTTTATCCATCTGACTTCGTCTTACACTACAAATGTCACTGTCAAATCAACAAAGTTTAAAAGTATCATTTCATTTTAATTATTCTTAACCTCAATTAAGTACCTTATAATGCATGCGACATGACACCATTCACCTCTAACTCTTCTCTAATAGGGTTGTTCATCCTACTTTCCTATTCAGGAATGCACAGCCTATATTGTAAAAAGTAGCTCATACCGCTCTATCCATCTCTAACGAAATTTCGGCAGCACCTCCCCATGGTTCTCCAAGTACACTACACAGACTGGGTGTATTACTACACCTTGTCTAGTATGCACCCGGAGAACATGAGGAGCTACTACATGAAATCTCTATGAGATGGACTGTATTTAAGCAGTAGAACTACTAATTACAACATAGACTTGTGCTCCTGAACTGTCCAAACTGGACAATCCAAGAAGAGCCTCATCAAAGATGACTAGGTATCTCTGATGAAGATTCTTGGACGGGTCTACGGCTATTTATGCATGCATGGATAATTACTTGCTAAATTAACAACTTTCATGATTTTTGCATCCAGGTGGTGCAACTTGAATCAACACTATCAAGCATACTAGAAGCATTTCTAGCATGAAGCATATTAATGACGAAACTAAAAGTTTCTACAATGCTCTTGATAGATTATGATATAGAACTTCATTAAGATAACTAGGTATCTCTAATGAAGATTCTACAAGAACAACCAGATTATCCTGATTGATCACAAAGTAAAAAATTCCATGATTGTAATTGATAGCACATAACAATGGCAAGTACTCGATATTAGGTATGTTTTATTTAGTTTGTTCTTGTACTCACAAGTAAGCAACGAGTTCTCACTACTACATGAACACCCACACATACCAATATATCTTAGTAGTGTTCTTCTCATCACAGAATTATTTTATATACTAATATAAAAAAATTCTGCTAGAGCGGTGATGGTTCAATAGTTATATGCATACAGGCCATAAAAGACCTAAGCTGATTCTCTAAGCACATAGCCATAGTTTTTAATTTTATAAGCTTCTTCTATGCTCTGCTGTAGGTTAGCAAGATGAATACTAACTTCGAAAAATTAAATTCAATTACGATGTAACTTGAACCAACTTAGACTGAGTAGCATTGCTAAAATTCCAAGTGTTGACAATTTTTCCACTTTCACCTTTCATATGACAAACAAACTACTGGTCATAGTGTATCAGGTCAGCCCTTCTTCATGACAAATATTATAAATATTAATAATTAAAATCATAAACTTTTTCATGAAATTGTAATAATCTTTAAAAGTCACCACTGAAAGGTAATTTGCCCTTCTTTTAACTCCCTTTCAATTGAAAATTAAATAATAAAATCTTATTTTCTTGTAATTTTTTGGAAAAACTTTCTACTAGCCAAAATGCATGTTCAAAAGTTATTTTTCCTTTCATTGACTCTACTTTCATTTTCTTTCACATTCTCATATGTATATTTTTAGTTCTAACCAAACAAAGCCTTAAGCATTGAACCATTGTCATGAAGAAGGGCTGACACAGAAATTCATGGTCAAAGTAGGAAATAGAATAAGTTTACAGTTAATAATTTATACCAACAGGAAGAAGCCAATGTGTAATGTCACAAGCAAAGATAAATGAATTTCAGTATAATGGTTCAAATAAATAAAACCACTTTCCTCTTTGTCATTTGATGCACTACTATTAGACCTTGAATCAACATCAAGCCAATCCTCAAGAAGCATAGAATCTACTATGGTAAACAACAGAAAAGGGAGACACAAATCATTAAGATAAAAGGTACAGTCATTAAGATAAAAGGTACTATATGTAATACCCTGCTCAGAAGATATGTTGTCCAAGTCAACACTGAACCAGTGGTCTCATGCCCAGAAACTAACATTGACAAAAGGTCATCTCGTAATTGTATGCTTGATACCTGCAACACAGTGGCACAAATGTAGAAACAAAGAGCAAAACCTTGCATGTCAATTTAAATGTGAAGAAGCCCATTAAACTAAAAAACCTCAAGTAATTTCTTCCATCATATCCACCAACAACATAGAGTATGCCATTAATTTCTGCTTAATTTCTTAGCTACAACAGAGAGCATATCCTTTGCATTCTGATCCCAGACTCACATCACATCCTTTGCATTTGAGTTGATAATAAAAATTACTAAATATTACTAGCTTAAAAGCTAATCTACACATGAATGACCACACTCATTTATGTTCAAAAACTCTTAGGAAGCTGTACCCTCCTCAGTAATGTTCTCATGAGAGAGAATGCCAAACATTATCTTGACAATTATCAATAAGAATGTAACAGGGAATTTCTGCACACTCTGGGATCAGAATGTAAATTTCTGCTTAATTTCTGCTAAATCTCCCATTTATCAGTCAAAGTTCTTACAAAAAAAAACTTTCAAAAGCAACAAAATACAGAAATGAAAATTAAATTCACATAAAAGAGAAAGATTCAATAGAAGTTATGAAGACAAACCTCATCTTGACAATTATCAATAATCTTTTTGATCCTCAAGACCTCCCCAAAAATCTGACTATCTTCTTCAATTTCATCAGTCAATGCCTCAGCTTCTCCATAACTGTAATAGGTTCGAAAATAACCCAGAAATCAAAATTTTTTCTAGGAGGAATCTATGTGCTAATTCCGTTGGCCCTCATTTTTAGTGTTGAACTCATCAAGAAAGTAGTCATAATGAGGCTCATATTTCTGCCCAAATCCACAGTAATAAATTAAATCTAAATCAAGTTCCATCAATCAGAACAATAAGGTTATTACCATAGCCAATTTTTCTTGACCCAGATTGAAATTGCAAGGAAAAGAACAAGATCAAACTGAACCCCCTCTTTATAAGATGCAATCTGAGAATGAGAACACAAATCAAACCATACATACATATATATATATATATATATAAACAGATAAGAAATGAGAGAAGAGAGGGATTTGAAGATGGAGTTTTGAATCACAAATCCAAGAACTCAATAAGTTGTCTTCATTTCACAATTCAGCTTATTCGATCAAGCAAAAACAAGTAGACCAAAAGCATACATTATAATTCACATTCTAGACCTTCTTAAAGTTATGAATTACAGATTAATCCAAAAGTTTTCGAGAAACTTCAGTGTTGTACTACAATGCTCAATTGAATCCAGATTACGAAATTACATTGCCTCCACAAATGTTATACATGCAGTAAAATTCCAAAGAAATAGAGCAAGCGAGAGAGAGAGAGTACCGATTAAAGTTCAGAAACAAAGTAGACTATTCGCCGCCATTGGAGCTTGAAATGCGAGTAATCGAAGGGTCAGAGTTCAGATCTGAGCTTCTGGAAGACGAGAAGAGAGAGTTTTGGAGAGAGAAAGTGTAGGTATAGAGAGAGAGAGAGAGAGAGACGGTGAGAAAGTAGACCAACAGAGATCGCACTGGTTCAAACTCGAACACCGATTAAGAGAATGAAAATTGTTCTTGAGATAGGAGCAACAGAGATCGATCTGGTTTGACAGATCGATGAAGAGCAACAGAGATCCAGAGTTCGACGAATATACAATGCAAAATCTGCAATCGAGCGAGAGAGAGAGAGAGAGTGTGTGTGTGTCTTTGATCTGGTTCGATGAATATCAGTAGAGGGCTTTGGAAGAGAGAGAGAAAGAGAGAGGGAGAGAGACCGAGCTATGGAAGAGACAGAGAGAAAGTGAGAGATAGAAAGTGAGAGACGGAGTATGGACGGTGTCAATATATACACCCAGTACGACGTCGTTCAACTGAGCTCTAAGACAACGTTTTGAAAACGTTGTCTTTCATCCATCTATAATGGCGTTTCCCAAAACGCCATAAAAGAAACGTTGCTGTACACCACTTTTCCTGTAGTGAGTGTAGCATTCAACAATTACTATCAAGCCCTTAAATCTCTATAACTCTTTCTTAAAATATTAAATTACTAATTTTTAAAATATAATAATTTTAATACATGTTTTAATTGATGTAAATACTTTGAGATAGAAGTACTCAACCAGCATGGTTTTCTATAATCTATAATAACAGTCTTTCGTGCATTTTTCTTCATTTTATTTTTTTTTTTTTTCTTTTTTTTTTTTTTCTTTTTAGGAGTTTTTTTTTTATTTTATTTTCTATGTTCGTCATTATTGTTTTCAGAATATGAACACACACATATATCTATATATATTGTATTATATAACTTTTACATATTTTCTACGTGGGACAAAGTGTGAATTAACGGAAAATGAGAATAATTTTTTTCCCTTACCCTCATTTCATAAGAAATTGACACTTAATCAGTAATATAATGAGTTCATTGTTATAATTCATATGTAATGACTAAACTAAAATTTGATATAAAGTATGGAGATGCAAATTATAATTTATCCAAATTTGTACTATATAATTTGAATTAACAATATCACCTACTACTACGTAATAAAAATATTATGGACGTAAACTGCAGAACCACCTCATTGTATGACATTATATGGTGGTCTTATGCAGTGACATTATTTAAATTTTCTAAAAACTAAAAAATTTAGTAAAAACAAAAATAAAATATAAAATATAAAATTTTAATTTTTAAAAAATTAAAAACAATTAAAGCGATTGATTGACTCTTTTCGCTTTTGAGTTTTAAGTTCGTCGAATGGATGCAGCATGTTTTGCGCGAAAGGAATAAAAGTGTGGATGGCCTTGCCAAGTTAGGAGTAGGACTGCAAAGGAACCAAACTGTTCATGAACAAGCTCGGTTCGGCTCGTTAAGGACTCGGCTCGGCTCGACTCGGCTTGTTTAATAAACGAGCGGAGCTCGAGCTAGAATATTAGGCTCGTTTAGTAAACGAGTCTAGTTTTCGAGCTCGCATAAGCTCAGCTCGTCAAGTTCGGCTCGTTTATCTTTATTTAAATTATATAATAAATATATTATTTATATATTAAACAATATAAATAATATTTTTATTTAAATAATATAAATAATATTTAAAAAAATTATCTAGCCGAGCCGACCTCGAATTTCATTAATATTAACGAGTCAAGCTGAGCCGAGCTCGAGCTCAATAAATGAGCTTGATAAGTAAACGAGCCGAGCTGGAGCTCAACAAAACTCGGCTCGTCTCAGTTCGTTTGCAACTCTAGTTAGGAACTAATCAAGCTGAGCCTCTTGTAGTCATGGATGAGGCCCTCTAGAAATTAGAAGGCTGGTGATACCAGACATGGTTGGGCAGGACTATTTTTTTTTTTTTTTTTTTTTTTTGAAAAGAAGAAAGTTTAAGAAACAAGCCCCAACAAATAGAGACAAAACAGAAGCCTAACAAAACTAGAGCCCCCGAAGCAGATTAGCAAGAGCTAGAGGGGGGTGGGAGACTCAATCAAGCGGCAGTTGGCCTCGGAGAGAGGATTGGGCAACCCAATCAGCTGCACGGTTAGCTGTTCTAGGAGCCCAGCAGAAGGAAAAGTTCCCATGCGACGCCAAACGCTGTATGTCAGTGAAAATAGAGCCACATTCCCATGTGTACCCCAACTCGTTGTGCTTCTTTGTGTGTGTGTGTGTGTGTTTTTTTTCCCTTTGTTTCCTTTGTGTGTTTTTCCCTTTCCGGTGTAAAAAAAAGAAAGAAAAAAAAAAAGAAAGAACTCTCTAAAATATAGTTCTTGATTTTAAAAATTAAAAAAACCATGTTACATGACATGAATGGGTAAAAGTTCAAGCCCTTGACACGCTCAAATCCATTTTAGTACGGCTCCGATTCTCCGAAGCAGGTGAAATCGATCACAAAAAGTTGAGCAGTTGCTTTCAATAATGGTAACATACAAAATAAAATAAAAAAATTAGGGAGGCGTTTCTCTCCCGTCTATATCAAATTAAAAAGAGCTGTTGGGTAGTTGTGGGTTCATTGTAGAGTTGGCATCGATAATCAGGACCGTTTAATACATAGAATTCGTCAAATGTTTTATTTTTATAAAAAATTACATTAATTAAATATTGATTGTCACTTGATGAGATCACATTTGTGTCAATGGTAAATATAATTTTAAAAATAAATTGTTGACACAAATGTGATTTAATTAACTATCAATATTCGATCAATATGATTTTTTGTAGGGATAAAGTATTCAACGAGTTCTACACATTTAACGGTTCAAATCATTGATGTGGCCTTTGTGATGGGCCCACAGAGACCCAACATTACCCTCCAATAGAGAACCGAAGTCCAAAAATTATACACAAAAAATCATTTAAAATGATGTGATAATGATATTTATATAATTACTCGCACCGCACCGTCTCATATTGATAGTCTCCTTTAAAATTTTTAAACTTTTAAAGAAATATAATCATTATATTTGGAATTCAAATTTTAAGGAGTTAATTCCAAAAATACCCTTCTATCCTTATTTTTAAATATTTTATAATTACTTCACAAGGGGTAATTTGGAAGACTTTTAAATTTAAAACTTTGATTTTTTAAAGTGGACATGTATTTTGGAACAACAAAAAAAAATGAAATAATGGACCAACAAAATGAGATGAATGGAGTATAATTTATAGTTGTAGACTTTTTGGTAAACTTTTTGATTTTTACTAAATGATTATAAATGAATCACACAGATGGGAAAATTACATTCCATAGATATTTAAAAAATATTATTATATATTCATGAAAAAAATTATAATTTTTTTTAATATTTGTAAAATCTATCACTAATTTAAAAATATTTTGTTAAATATCTACTAAAATAAAATTATCCCAATAAAAATTCTGTTGGTATAAAATTACCCATACGATAGGTGCAAATTATTCTTGGACCACACATTTTTAAAAAGCAAGAATTCTACCTCTGAAGAACGAAGGTGAGGTAAATAAAATAATAAAAATGCTATGGATATTAACATATTTACTAATAATTTTACTAACACACTTATAAGTTGATGTGAGTCTCATACTTAGTGATAGTTAATCTTATTACAATATATGAGTGTGTTAGTAAGATTGTTAGTAAATGTATTAGTATCCTTGACATGATTGATAAAGTAAAATAAAACAGGCAAATTATAATTTTTTTTTATAATGAATAAATTTAAGAACACAAAATTAATCATAAAATTAAATACAAAATTCATATGGATAATAAGGTTTTTAAAAGTGAAATTCATACATTAATAATTATCTAAAAAATTATCTATACATATATATCCTATATTTAATTTGTGTATTGGCAATATTTTCTTGTTCAATGAATGAAGTCAAGATATAAGAAGAGAGGACCACAAGGGCGGCTCTTGGCTTCATAGTCATTGGTGCTATCGTGGCTAAAATTTGTAAGCTATGTGAAGAATTATAGCATGAGGAACACACCACATTTTTTTTTTAATGAATTTAATTTTTCTCATGCTTACATTTTAACATAAAAAAATAAAAAATAAAAAATCGAGGAGCTTGGAGCTTACCACAAATCTCATTTTAATGATTTAAACCGTTTATTTTGTAAGACTCTCAATGTATATCATTCATAAAAAGTTAGGTCAATCTAATAATCATAATATTTTCAAGTTTTTGTGTTTGACTCAAAAAAATGAATAGTCTATTTTCAAAATATATTTGCTATCTATTTTTTCAGAGAGAATTGTGGTAAAATGAAAAGCTTACAATTATTAGATCAAACTAATTTTTTTCATGGATGATATATATTGAGAGTCTTACAAAATGAATAATTTGAATTATTGAAACGGACCTGTGTTACTTCTCAAGGATCTCTCAAGTTGTTGCATATTGAGATGTGAATATGAGAGAAACTTAACCTTTTTTTCATGTAACAAAAATGTTTTATGAATTTTTGTCACCGATTCATATTATCACTTAGAGCTTGTTTGAGAATTAACTATTTTAGTGATTTTTTGACTTTTTACGAAAAAACATACACGACAATAGAAAGAATGATTTGACAACTTATAATGACTTTTAGCTGAAATCCTTACTTCCCATATAATACCTAAGTAGGACTCATGTGATTGGTTATGTTTTTAAAATAATAATCTAAGACAAACACGTACTTTTTTTTTTTTTTTTTTGATCAGCAAAAAAAATCCTTTATTGGTGAAGAAAACATACATTACATATGAGATAACATCAACAAAGAAGAAAAAGAAAAAAGGACAAGAAAAGATTGAGGAGCATTGTAGACCTCGGTTTCGGGCCCACAGCCGAGCTGCTCCACAGCACCTCTCCAGCCGCACTTGAAAAATAAGTCCTTTGCTGCCTCGCATTGTTGGATGTAAGCTGCTTCGCCTTCCTTGAAACCTTTTAGCTCGGCGTCTTCAGCTTTCTTTTTCAGCTCTCCTATTTCGGCGTTCTTCACGCCTTCAAGTTTTACCAGCTCCCGCAGATATTTATCTTTCATTACGGTCAGAGCTCTCTGCTTATCGTCGTTAGCCGAGGTAACTAGTCCGGTTAGACGAGTTACCTCGGCCTCCAGCTCAGCCGTCCTCTGTTGGGATTGTTTTAGTTCGGCGGTCTTGGCTTCGGCTTCTGCCATGGCCTGCCTTGTTGTTTTCCTGAGCTCCAACACCTTTTGATGGGCAATTTGGCTCTTTTGAAGAGACTGAAACGAATGGAAAGAAATCAATGACAAAACTGAACTGAAAGTTTGTAAAATTTGAGAGACAAGAGGGGCATCTTACCAGGATCATGGATTTGGTGGCCGATCAGATGGCCCTTAGTTTGGTCAGGTGCTGGTGGTGTTCCATGTCTGCTGGAAGGCAAACACTCTTGGCAAGGTTGAATGCCATCAAGTGATCCTTCTCAGCAACCATTGAATCGGTATTCTGGATATCTCAGTTCTGAAAAATCAGTTTTGGTGCCCACTTGGAGGAGCTGGCTCGGTCAGAGCGCTCCGGCTGCGGGCTCGGTGGAGGGCTTGGTGGAAGTGTAGTTTCATCTTCGTTAGCAAGGCGTGGCTCGGTTGGTGTAGTCCGGGCACGCTTGCTAGGGCGAGATGATGAGGGTTGTTGGGAAGGAAGCGCCACAACCGTTTCCTGGGTTTGGCTTACTAGTGGTACCTCGGCGCGGTTTGTTTCGGTGAGTAGGGCTCTTACTCTGTTTCTTTTGGCCATCTCTTGTTCGGCGGTCAGGGGGATGAGGTTGATCTGGGGTAAAGTGGGGTCCGGTTCAGGGGCGTCCTCAAGCAGAAAGTCTGTTACTCTGGCTTTTCGGCGACCGCTGTATCGGTGTGTCGGCTCAAAATTAAGAAGTTTGGCCCAACTTCTTTCTGGAAAACGTAGTGCGGCGCGGAGTGTGTTCAGGTTGGGGTAACTATACAAGGATTGAAGATGGGCTGAATTTGCATAATGAAAATAACTGTTAGTTCGGTTCAGGAGCAGGTAACCGAAATAAAAGAGAAGCGTGAAAAGTGACCGAAATAAAGTATACCAGGGATTCCTTTATTCCAATTTATACTTCGGCCTGGGATCTGGGCTTGGTGGTCTTCAAAATTCCAGATACCCAGAAAAAATCGTCATCGTTTAAGTCTTTATCCGGCGTATCTTTTATTATTTTTTCTCTGCGACGGCGTATCCTTAGGTAGTAGACCCAGCCGTCATCTTTGGAGCCAATGGAGTACTGGTGGAAGATCTCGGCTAGGCCGAGGTTAATGCCAGCTCGGCGGTTTAGTTCGGCTATTCCATTTATTATTCGGTAAGAGTTTGTGGAAAGCTGGGTTGGGCATATTTTGGTTTGCCTAAGGAATTCGCAAAGCAAGGGTTGAACCGGGAATCTTAGACCGGTTTCTACTATGGATAGGAGGGTAAAAGGTACAAAGCCCTCATTTCCCCAAGGAGTGATATCTTGTTCGGCTAAAGTCAGATGGACGTCGTCAGGTATATTGTAATCTTTGCGGAATTCGGCTAGACCACCAGGTGTGTTTACTAAGAATCTATACTTCCCCATTTATTTTATAAGTTAAGAATAAATTAGATCGGTGGACAATTTGTGCTCAGTAGTTCGGTTGAGCGCTCAGATGAGTGCCTGGGCAACCTAAGTCTGCAAAGTGGAAAACAAAGGTGTTAAGCACAGATCGTTGGACCGTGCTACAAAGTAAAAGCAAGAAAATGAAAAGTCCTACTTCGGCTATGTAGGATGTTACCGGTTCTATCTCGGCTACAACAAGGCGCTTGGTAGCTCGGGTTGAACAAGGGGTTTGTTAGCTCGGTCTTGGCGAGCGATTCGTTATCTCGGTTAAGAAAATGTTCTGTTAGACCGGTTGAGCTTCTAGGGGCAGTTTTCTGAGTTCGGTCTAAAAACTAAGAAAGCTGGTTTAGCCCCAAAGACCTAGCTCGGTTAAAATTAAGGCTTCCCAGTACACTAAGTTTAGACTTAGTTCGGTTCGTTTATCTCGGCTAAGGAAAATCAAAAGGTGGTGTCTTATTAAAACTACTGGTGTAAAACATGCAGTGTTATTTCGATTATAAGCTGACTAGACTTGTACCTAGCATAAACAGTATCCTAGTTCGGTTGCATCATGTTCTTGGATCAAACCTAGTGTTTCTCAGGTTATTACATGAATTCAAGTGTTCTATTGCTAAGTTTTTTCCAGAAAAGTGCAAGTCTAGTAGAAGGCAGAAAAAACAAAAATATGTTTTGCAAAAACATAAATAGATTGCTATGGATTGTATAAAGCAAATACGGAAATGAAAAAAGCAAGAAAGATGGATTTGCTTACCAGATTGAAGCAGAAGAACTGGAGATAGAAGCAGCGACAGTGAAGAGGCAAGAACTCAGCAAAATCAGGAATGAGGAAGCCCAGGAACGAGAGAGAGAGAGAGAAGAGGATGAGTATAGTAGTTGTAGATCCAAAAAATGAAGAGTTTGTTTTGTAAAAAGAAGGACGAAAATGGAAAGGCGGGAACTGTTCAAATTTTGCGAAGTACGAGGGCGGCGTGACAGCTGCAAAGGGCCAATCAGAGCCTGCCACGTGTCAAAAGAATGGGAAGCGATTCAGTTTCTATCACTGAAGAGACGTTTTGACCGGATAAGGATAGCTCGGCTGGAAAGGCTTAAGAAATTTAGCTCGGCTGGAAAGGCTAAAAGGTTTTTTTAGCTCGGCTGGAAAGGTTAGAACTTTAGCCCGATTTTTAAACAGGTAATCCCTATCATGTTATGCAGATGGAATTAAGGGACAATTGAGAGGGTAATTTATATGCAAATTAAGCCGAGTTGGGCCGTTATGGGCCTCAGTGCGAAGGGCTGAATAAAAAGGCCATGAGTTACTCCAGTCTTGAAGGGGCTTAAGGTTAGTCCGGTCTCGAGCCCAGAAATTAGTCCGGTCCGAGGGAGGCTTGGAAGTTAGTCTGGTTCCAGAAGGCATTAGTTCTAGCCCGGTTCAGAAGAGTACAACGGACAGTTCGGTCGCCGCATTTAGTTCGGTCATGGCGTATGGAACCAAGGTATACTGAGTCCTCTTCAGGACTTGGTGTTGGGTTGGTTCGGCTCAGACTCTTCTATGGATAGCTCGGTCTTGGCATATGAAGCTGAGGTAGGAGAAAAGCGAGGGAGAGCCGAACTAACAGTTAGATCGGTCATTTTACTTAGCCTAGCATGGCAATGTTATTTCGGTCATATGGTAGTCCGGCCATAGTAAAAGCATCTCACTTGGTTTAAGCAGTGAGGGGGGTGTTGAAGGATAAGCATTATCTTTCAGGAGTATGAATCCTAGGAGGACTCTACATGGAGGAGTAAAAGTCCTACTAGGATTATGCCACGCGAAACCTATAAAAGCTCACAAATATCACCTATGGAGAGGTAACGCAACTTTGATCTCCGAATACACAGAGCTTTTGTCTATTTGTCTAGTTTGCTGACTTAGGCATCGGAGAGATTTCCGGCACACCCGCCGGCTAGCTCACGTTTGTGTTTTCAGGTGATAAAGCGACGACGTACGGAGGAGCGTAGACTTGATCAACAGGATTATACGAGAAGGTTTATTTCCTCCCCGTGATTCAAATTGTAATGTGAAGAACTTACTGTAGATCAAATTCTAAGTACTAATATGTAAGTATCAAGTCCTGTAAAACTCATTACTAAAGCTATTCCAAATTTTAACCTTAAACTAAATTCCAAATTAATTTTACATACTTGCAATACTCTTTTGTATGAATATAGTTTTTCATTAAAAGTATATGAATAAAATTTCTTTCTTTGAGTGCACCTTTAATGAACAAACAAAATAAAAATGAAATGTAAAAATGTGAAAATAATACCACTGTAGAAATATTAAATTACTCTACACCTATCAACAAATCATACACTCTAACGAAGTTTTATTGAGCAAATCATATACTCTAATATCGTTTGATTGGGCATCACTGTAAATACATTAAATTTAATTACTCTAAATTAATAAACAGATCACACATTCTAATGGAGTTTTATTGAGCATCACTGTAAATATATTGACTGCAATAAACGAAACCATGTAATAGAGTTATATAGATTAATTATATACTCGATATAAGCCTTAAGTTTAGGTGAAAGAAGAAAGTTTTGGTTGAGAGATACACCAAAATTTGAAATTTTTATAATTTTTGTTTTTTCGCGAGTTGATATATGTGAATAGTTCTGGTGGAGGGGCATAAATTAAGATGATACATTATACATACATACATATATATATATATATATATATAAAGAAGCTAATACTTATCTGATATATTAAAATGATAATTATCTGATTTCGTTTTATCTAGAATAATTTTTATCAATTAAAATTGGGTGAATTACACTAACAGTCCCTTTAGTTTGGGATTCGTGTCACTTTGATCCCTGACTTTTCAATTGTGACATATTTGACGTTGAATTTTGAATTTTGTTTCAAATAAGGACAATTGAAGATGCCATTACTCAATTTCAAGGGCAAAGTCGTCAATTTGCTAAAATAAATGTCAAAAAAATATTTTTGAATTTTTAAAAATAATTTCTACCCATCAAAGATAAAATTATGTAAAATTGATAAATCTTTTAGACATTTATTTATTTATTTATTTTACTAAATTAATTTTTATTATGTGTTTGGATGATAATCATGTAATGGGTAGTTGTTAGTCTTTTAATGTGTAATCGACATATTTAATATATGAAATATCTTTAGTTTTGAATTTTTTGATTTAATGGCTTGGTTTAATAATGAGATTAACGTTGTCGTCATATTTGACTTTTGAAAAAATAAAAACTAATTTAATGAAAATAAAAACAATCGCCCATTACATGATTATCATCCAAACACATAATGAAAAATTAATTTGTTAAAAAAAATAAATGTCTAAAAGATTTATCAATTTTATATAATTTTATTATTAGTGGGTAGAAATAATTTTTAAAAATTCAAAAATATCCTTTTGACATTTATTTTTGTCAAATTAGTTTATATTTTATCAAATTGACAACTTTGCCTTTAAAATTGAGTAATGGTAGTTTCAATTGTCCTTATTTAGAAAAAAGATTCAAATTTTAGGATCAAATGTGTCACAATTAAAAAGTCAGAGACCAAAGTAATACAAGGCCCAAACTATAAGGACCGTTTAGTGTAATTTGCCCTTTAAAATTTGAATACTCAATCCTTTAAGAATAATATTTGTTTGTTTGTTTTTTTATTTTAATAGTTAATCAATTATTTAGCTTTTAAAGGATACTGTTTGTTTTTTTTTATTAAATACAATGATATAGGATCCAACAAAAAATTGAGTATGCCATTATTTTAGTACTTTTAAAATTTAAAAATCAATATTATTTTATAGATGTTAATACTTATTTGATTGTAATACTGAAATAGATTGACTAAAAAATATTCTTATTTATCTTTCCATAACTTTATTTATTTATTTATTTATTTATTTTCACATCAAAAACGTAATTTTTTATTTTTTTTATAAAGCGATAAGAATATGAAGAGATATATTAGTTATGAGTAGAAATAGATTAGTTAAAAAAATATTCTTATTTATCTACTTATAGCTATATCATTTTTATGTTCATATCAAGAACTTAATATTTTTTATCTCATTTTTTTTGTCATCTTTAAAAAAAAAAAAATTAATTAGAAATTAGAAAAAGGGGCAAATGAGGCTAGACGGTTTGTCACGTAGAAAAGAGAAAGCTAACTTTAAATGAGAAGACAAAATTAAGGCTAAGTTTGGGATATCCCAAATAATTCAAAAAGTCAAAAAATTACTCAAAAAGTTAAAAAGTTAACACTATTCACCAAAAGTCAACAATTACGGCTGCACAACTCCCAATTCAAATTTTCCTCTAAAAACTAATTTTTACAATTTTTTATTACATATTTTTCCATAAAAAGTCAAAAAGTTAACCCAAACATCCATATTTTCAACCTCACTTATTTAGTCAAAAAAGACAAAAAGTGCACTTATTTAGTCTTCCCAAACAAGACTTTGAAAGTTCTAAAAAACTTACTACATTTACTTATATATGTATATATATAGTATAGATATATTGTGGACATAAAATGCAGGACAACCTCCATTATATGGCATATATGGTGGTCATATGCAGTGTCATTATTGATTCTTTCCCTTTTGGAGTTTTAAATTCTTCGAATGAATCCAACAAAAAAAAAAAAAAAATATCTCTAAAATACAATTGAATTATTATAAAAAAAATTAAAAAAACAGAAACGTGTGAGATGAATGACTAAAAGTTGAAATCCTTAACAGGCCCTACCCATTAATGTGATAATGATATTTATATAATTATAATTTATAGTTGTAGACTTTCTTATTTTAATTAAAAATGAATCACTTCAATCTATATGTATAAAAATGGAAAATTTACATGTCATGGTTTTTTAAAAAATAATTACAAATTCATGAAAAAATGTATGAATTTACCTTTTAATATTTGTAAAATTTAATACTAATTTAAAAATATTTTTTTGTAAATATACACTAAAATGGAATTACTCCAATAAAATTTTTGTTAGTATAAAATTACTCATATGTAGGCAGTGGCAACTTTAGAAATTTTTTTCAAGGTGTTCACTGTTGATTTAATTTTTCTAAGTAGACATTCAAAAATTTAATTTTTTTAGACTTTTCAAATTACACACAAATAAATAAATAAAATAAAATGTAGATACAAAAATTTACATAAATATATTTTATTTTTATCACTAGCATAATAAAAAAAAATGAAGAAAGCTCATTTATTTTAAATAAAGATAAACTATAAAACTGTTGATGAATATTTACATTCAAGTGGTACACTTGTTGGGAATTGCAAAATTACATAATTTTGTCAAAGAGATACTTTGCACAGATTGAGGAAGCAAAATTCCAAAACATGAAGGTCATGTTTGATTCAAAAGATTAATAGTGAAGTATTAATAATTTTATTAAATTAGTGTGGTATTCATTATCTAATTGGATTAATATTCATTGGATTAATAATCCCACCCTACCCCATTACTAATAATCCTACAAATTTGTTGGATTAATTATCCGTTGGATTAATAATCTTAAATCAAAATGTTAAAACAAACATAGGATAATTGAACCCACGGATTAATAATTCCAATCCCATGCTCTAATCCACCCAATCAAACATGCGCAAAGTGTATTCGCTTCACAAAACATATATATTAATTAAAGGGTTATGGGTTGGGTTGGGTTGGATTCGGTGTTCAAGAAAGTGAGCTTGGGTGAGTGTTCAGCTGAGTTAGGTGTTCATGAAGTGTGTTAGGTATTCAATATAAAGTTTTAGGCTAAGGCAATATTTGGCTTCTCCTATTTTAGTACACTTTCTTATATATATTTTTTTTGAGTCACATTATCTCGTTATATTTTTATATATTTTTTCGTAAAAAATTAAAAAATATATTTATTTATATATATGTATCAAATAAAATAATAAATTTTAAGATGTTCAATTAAACACCAATAGTGGTTGAAGAGTCGCCCCTGTACCTAGGCATCAACAAGTTCTTGGACCACAGGTTTTTAAGAATTCTACGTCTGAGGAACGAATCACATCTACACAAAAAAATTTACCCATGATATATACACCCTAAAAAAGGTGTGTAATGTATGAATTTTGTCAAAATAATGAGCGTTTATAT
The DNA here is from genome assembly GCA_030407325.1 of Camellia japonica. Classification (NCBI taxonomy): domain Eukaryota; kingdom Viridiplantae; phylum Streptophyta; class Magnoliopsida; order Ericales; family Theaceae; genus Camellia; species Camellia japonica. Next base: position 200,965,678 of record JAPPVO010000019.1, on the reverse strand, counting down.
ATATATATATATATATATTGTGGACATAAAATGCAGGACCACCTCCATTATATGGCATATATGGTGGTCATATGCAGTGTCATTATTGATTCTTTTCCTTTTCGAGTTTTAAATTCTTCGAATGAATCTAAAAAAAAAAAAAAAAAACTATCTCTAAAATACAATTGAATTATTATATAAAAAGTAAAAAAAAAAAAAAAAAAAAAAAAAACAAAATCAAAAACAAAAACGTGTGACATGAACGACTTGAAATCCTTAACAGGCCCTATCCATTGATGTGATAATGATATTTATTTATATAATTATAATTTATAGTTGTAGACTTTCTTATTTTAATTATAAATGAATCACATCAATCTATATGTATAAAAATGGAAAAATTACATGTCATGTTTTTTTAAAAAATAATTACAAATTCATGAAAAATTGTATGAATTTATCTTTTAATATTTGTAAAATTTAATACTAATTTTAAAATATTTTTTTTTTTGTAAATATACACTCAAATGGAATTACTCCAATAAAAATTTTGTTGGTATAAAATTACTCATATAGAAAATTTTTTAAAGGTGTTCACTGTTGATTTAATTTTCAGAGTAGACATTCAAAAATTTATATTTTTTAGACTTTTCAAATTACACACAAATAAATAAATAAAATAAAATTATAATATATTGATATCATTGTTTCAAAAAATAAAATGTAGATACAAAAATTTACGTAAATATAATTTATTTTTATCACTAGCATAATAAAAAAAAATAAAGAAAGCTCATTTATTTTAAATTAAGATAAGCTATAAAACTGTTGATGAATATTTACATTCAAGTGATACACTTATTGGGAATTGCAAAATTACATAATTTTGTCAAAAAGATACTTCGCACAGATTCACGAAGCAAAATTCCAAAACATGAATTGTATTCACTCACAAAACATATATATTAATTAAAGGGTTATGGGTTGGGTTGGATTAGGTGTTGGACAATCTTCACTGTAATTAATTAATTAATTTTGTTTGTATATTTAACAACAAACAGAATATAAAAGAAATAAAGGAAATGAGAGAATTTGTTTGATTACAAAAATCAAACTAGAAATAGAATTAAATAAATAAAAATAGATTTTATTTTGTTACAAAAACAAAATTAAAATCTGATTTAAATAAATAATAAAAACAGAAAATAGATAAATAACTTACTTGATTTATATCTTGAATAATATTCTGATCAAGTCTAGTGTTTGACACTGTGTCTTTAAGATAGATTCGTCCTCTCCTTGGTGCTTTCAGAATTTGGACATTTATCTCCCAGGATGAAATGATCAACTACAAACAATAGCAGCACTACAAATTGTTTGCCTAACGAACACACTATGTGTTTATACTCTTTCTCGTAAAAAATAAAATGTAGCAAAATGAAGAATAAATTTGCAGAGGTGAAGTATGAAATTTCTTAATCTAAAACATCAAATGAGGGCTGTCCTATTTATAGATGTATTGGTGGCTACAGGTTTTGAATTGAACAGGTGCAAACTTGTTTGGTTTTGAATTAAACAGATTTAAATCTGTTGGTTCAAAATTCAAGCAGATAAAAACGGGAAGGGCCCTATTTGGGTGTACAGAAAAACCGGACCAGTTTATTTCTGATATTAATTTGAATTCTGGATTTTATTTTTCAAAAAATAAAATTTAATTCAAATGTTTTTGGCCCAAAAAGATTAATATTGGGCCGAACAAGCCCAACCCAACCACACACCACGCACCCGCGCCCAAGCCTAGGCCCAGCCCGCCCGACCGGACGGACGGCGGCGGCGCGCGTGTGGTGATTTTTGGGTCCAATGGGTCTAGCCCATTTTGCCCATAACCTCCCTCTCTAAAACACTTGGGTACCCCTTGGGACACATCCCAACTTCTAATCCCATGCCTTATAAACCCATTCAAAACTTCCCACCAAATCAATGTGGGACAAGCCTTATTCAAACCTTTAAGGATTTTCACCAAAACACCATTTCCATGGAGCATACTTTGGCTTCAATTTCCCATTCACTCGGTAATGGTTTTGAGCAACCAAATATACCACGTGAATCACAACGCGGCATAGAACGCGTTATCACTTTGACCCGCGAAAATCGATGCACGGGGCCCACCTAAAAAATAGACCGAACTTAGGAAAAAATTCTGGTTTTACCTAGAATTTTCCAACCATTTCCAACAATCCCCCACATGAATGGAATTTGATGACAATGGAAATGCAACAATATGCAGACTTTATCGAAAGAGTATAAAAATATCTTGCATCAGGATAGGTAGCTTTCGGCCTTGAACCTTCCCTAGTGATAACCTATCGGACTTACTAGCTAACCAATGGACGCGATGCCTTGAATTGTTTAGTCGTTTGTGTAAGCCAAGACAATAGATTTCACACAAAATATCTTCTAACACATTGTGGTTCTCACTGTTGTGTTCATTTTGGCCTTGAACGCTCCTGGTTTTCGTGAGTGTTTCTAGAGAATTTAGCCTCTTCATTCTCATAGAACCGACCCCAGTTCAACACTCATATAGGTGATTCTTATTGTGAATATCTTCTTATACTCGTCTTGATTTTATGCCTTAATCAAGATATAAGTAATCATTAAAAGCAAAGCTTATCTTTATGCCCCTACAGACAACATATGTTGCAGATATCACTCTCACCATAGGAATGGGTAGGGAAATTTAATCCCTTGGTGATTTCTGGCTAGCCACACATAACTTAGTTGTCCCTTTGAACTTAGTTATTGGGATCTCTAATCATATAAGTAGGGTTACCATTATGATGACTCTTATGTAATAGGCTTTAATCCCATCCCCTTCGATGAACTATACACTAGCTCTTTTGTCAAACCTTTTGTTAACGGATCTGCAATATTCTCTTTAGATTTTATATAATCTATTGAGATTATTCCATTTGACAACAACTGCCTAATGGTATTATGTCGACGACGAATATGTCGTGACTTACCGTTATACATATGATTCTGTGCCCTGCCTATTGCAGATTGACTATCACAATGAATGCAAATAGCTAGCACAGGTTTTGGCCACATTGGAATGTCTTCTAAAAAGTGACGAAGCCATTCTGCTTCTTCTCCTGCTTTGTCTAATGCAATGAACTCGAATTCCATTGTGGATCGCGCAATGCATGTTTGTTTCGTGGATTTCCAAGAAACAGCAGCGCCTCCCAGAGTAAAGACATATCCACTAGTGGATTTTGAATCTTTAGTATCCGATATCCAATTTGCATCACAATAACCTTCAAGTACTGCTGGATATCGAGTAAAGTTCAAACCATGATCACGGGTGAATCTTAGATATCTAAAAACCCAAATGATCGCTTTCCAATGGTCTTCTCTGCGGTTACTAGTGTACCTACTCAATTTACTGATAGCATAAGCTATATTAGGACAAGTACAATTCATTAGGTACATTAGGCTTCCAATGATTTGGGAGTATTTTAACTGAGAGACTGCATCACCTTTATTTTTTGATAAATAAAGACTGATGTCTACAGGTGTTCTAGTTACATTCAAATCATCCTTGATAAATTTACCAAGAATTTTCTCAATATAATGTGATTGAGATAATGCATATCCGTTAGATGTTTTAGTAATTTTCATTCCTAATATAACATCTGCGACCCCCATATCTTTCATATCAAATCTTTTGTTAAGCATTTGCTTAGTTGATTTTATCATGTTTTGATTGCTTCCAATGATAAGCATGTCATCCACATAAAGACAAACTATGACATATCCTAGGTCAGTGTTTTTAACATAGATGCATTTGTCACATTCGTTTATCTTAAACCCATTAGTAAGCATTGCATGATCAATTTTTTCATGCCATTGCTTAGGTGCTTGTTTTAATCCATAAAAAGATTTTACAAGCTGACAAACTTTCTTTTTTTGCCCCGACACTACAAATCCTTCGGGTTGCTCCATATAGATCTCTTTATTTAGATCACCGTTTAAGAAAGCTGTCTTAACATCCATTTGATATATTTCTAAATTAAACAACGCTGCTATAACAATAAGCATGCGAATGGATGTTATTCTTGTCACAGGGGATATGTGTCAAAATAGTCCAGACCTTCCTTTTGTCTGTAACCTTTAACTGCAAGTCTTGCTTTATACTTGTCAATTGAACCATCTGCTTTCATTTTTCTCTTGAATATCCATTTATATACAAGAGGTTTAGAACCTGGTGGAAGATCCACCAATTCCCAAGTATGATTTTGCATAATGGATTCAATTTCATTATTAACAACCTCTTTCCACAAAGGTGCTTCAGGACCTGTCATTGCTTCCTTAAAGCTTTGAGGTTCATTTTCTAACAGATATGTCAAAAAATCTAGACCAAAGGATTTTGATGTTCTCGCTCTCTTACTTCGTCTTGGTTCATCATCAGTTAAATCCTATTGGTCGAGACCATTACTAGTCTCTTATGATTGATTGTCATTAGTCTCTTGACTTTGTGTATAATCATAAGTTCTTTTCTGTGAACTTAATTCTTGTCCTTTCTTGTAAGGAAAGACATGTTCAAAAAACACAGCATTCCTTAGCTCTATAATAGTGTTCACATTTATATAAGGTATTTCTGATTTATAAGTCAGAAACCGATATGACTACTATTCTAAGCATAACCAATAAACACACAATCTACTGTTTTTGGTCCAATCTTAATCTTTTTAGGAACAAGAACTTCAACTTTTGCCAAATACCCTCACACTTTTAAGTATTTGTAGGAAGGTAATCAACCTTTCCACAATTCATAAGGAGTGCTGTTGGTTTTCTTGTGGGGTATTCTGTTAAGAACATAATTAGCAGACAATATTGCTTCCCCCCACAAGTTCTGTGGTAAGCCTGAACTTAGTAACATGGCATTCATTATTTCTTTTAGGGTTCTATTCTTCCTTTCAGCAATTCTATTTTGCTGTAGAGAATAAGGGGTTGTAGTTTGGTGAATAATGCCATGTTGTGCACAAAATTCATTTAATGGTGCATCATATTCACCACCCCTATCACTTCTAACCATTTTAATGGTTTTACCAAGTTGATTTTCAACTTCTGTTTTGTAGAGTTTAAACATTTCTAAGGCTTCATCTTTACTTCTAAGTAAATAAATATAACAATATCTTGTGCAATCATCAATAAATGTTATGAAATATTTTTTGCCTCCTCTAGTTTGAATAAATTTTAGATCACATACATCAGTATGAATTAATTCGAGAGGTTCGGTTTTCCTTTCAACTGATTTAAATGGAGCCTTAGTTAGTTTCGCTTCTACACAAATTTCACATTTATGATTAGGATTAATTTCAAACTTTGGTATATAATCTAAACCAATTAATCTACGCAAAGCATTAAAATTCACATGTCCTAATCTACCATGCCATAAATTCGACTCAAGAATATAAGCAAAAAATGTGTTATTTTCATTCATAGCAACTTTCGGTACAACTGTCATTACATTCAACTTAAAAAAAGACCATCACTCATGTATCCCTTACCAACATGCATACCACTCTTTGTTAAAACAAATTTGTCAGACTAAAAAACAAGCCTAAAACCATTTTTACTTAAGAAAGAACCAGAAACTAAATTCTTCCGGATGTTAGGTACATGTAGTACGTTGTTGAGGGTCAGTTCTTTCCCTGATGTCATCTTCAAGATCACTTTTCTTTGTCCAGCCACAGTAGAAGTAGAATAATTTCTCATGAAAAGTTGTTCACCATTTGCAGCCTCATTGTAGGTAGTGAACATCTTCTTGTCCGCACATATGTGACGAGTTGCTCTAGTGTCAACCCACCATTCTTTGGGATTTCCAACCAAGTTAGCCTCAGACACCACAGCAGAGAGGTTGATGTCATTCACTTCGTCAGAGATGTAATCTAGTTCAGTTACATTGGCCTGATTGGTAGTCTTCTTGCTAGTACTTCCATGATCCTTCTTAGGGCGGCGGTAGTCAGAAGCTCGATGTCCAGTCTTGCCACAGTTATAGCATTTTCCTTTGAACTTCTTGTTGCTATCGCCTTGTTTAGGACCATCTCCAATAAACTTCCTCTTTTTGTTATGTGGTTTATGAACTTGTTCAACCACATTAGCATTGGACTCAATGAGATTTTTCCCATTCCTCTTTTCAGCCTTACGGTTATCTTCCTCAATTCTCAGTCTTATAATAAGTTCATCCATGGTCATCTTTTTGCGTTTATGTTTTAAATAATTTTTGAAATCTTTCCAAGCCGGTAGTAACTTTTCCACTAAAGCAGCGACTTGGAAAGACTCGCTTAGAGACATACCCTCAGAATGAATATCATGTAAAATTAATTGAAAACTTTGAACTTGAGAAATTACCGTTTGGGAGTCTACCATAACGAAATCTAGAAATTTATGGACAACAAATTTCTTTTTGCCGGCATCTTCTGTCTTGTATTTCTTCTCCAAAGAATCCCATAATTCTTTTGCTAACTTCAGAGGACTGTAAACATTATACAGCATGTTGTCAAGGCCATTGAAGATGTAGTTTCTGCATAGGAAATCTGAATGTTTCCATGCATCTACAGCGGCAACAACTTGTCGATCACTTTCACCCTCTTTAAGTGCTGGAGCCTCTTCATGGAGAAACCGGGCCAAATTTAAAGTTATAAGATAGAACAGCATCTTTTGCTGCCATCTCTTAAACTTAGTACCGTTAAATTTTTCCTGTTTTTCTCCATGATTTATTGGTACATGAATATGGTTCTGGATAGGGACCGGTGTTGGTGTAACAATCGGAGTACCACTTCCAAATGCAGTTTCAGTTGTAGTAGCCATAATCTCTGATTACAAAAATCAGAAAAAATTAAAACACAAATTAATTTTCTAGTTACTAAAACCAGAAAATAAATTATAACACAAAATAATTTTATTTTCCTTGTTACTAAAACTAGAAAAATAAAATACCACAATAATTTTCTGTAACACAAATTAATATTCTGCAATTGTTAATGACACCAGTATATTACTACTAGTTGTCAAAGAAAAGAGACAGTATATTACTACTATCTGTCAAATAGCATAAACCACTATTTGTTTTTCCAACCAGAATATGTCTTTATGAAATCACAGAAAATTAAATACAATGAAGATACCAAAATAATTTTGTCTTAAGATTGTTGGACAATCTTCACTGTAATTAATTAATTAATTCTGTTTGTGTACTTAACAACAAACACAATATAAAAGAAATAAAGGAAAGGAGAGAATTTGTTTGATTACAAAAATCAAACTAGAAATAGAATTAAATAAATAAATAAAAACAGATTTTATTTTGTTACAAAAACAAAATTAAAATCTGATTTAAATAAATAATAAAACAGAAAATAGATAAATAACTTACTTGATTTATATCTTGAATAATATTCTGATCAAGTCCAGCGTTTGACATTGTGTCCTTAAGACAGATTCGTCCTCTCCTCGGTGCTTTCAGAATTTGGACGTCTATCTCCCAAGATGAAATGATCAACTACAAACAATAGCAGCACTACAAATTGTTTGCCTAACGAACACACTAAGTGTTTATACTCTTTCTCGTAAAAAATAAAATGCAGCAAAATGAAGAATAAATTTGCAGATGTGAAGTATGAAATTTCTTAATCTAAAACATCAAATGAGGGCTGTCCTATTTATAGATGTATTGGTGGCTGCTGGTTTTGAATTGAACAGGTGCAAACCTGTTTGGTTTTGAATTAAACAGATTTAAATCTATTGGTTCAAAATTCAAACAGATAAAAACGGGAAGGGCCCTGTTTGGGTGTACAGAAAAACCGGACCAGTTTATTTCCGGTATTAATTTGAATTTTGAATTTTATTTTTCAAAAAATAAAATTTAATTCAAATGTTTTTTGCCCAAAAAGATTAATATTGGGCCGAACAAGCCCAACCACACACCATGGCCAAGCCCAGCCCGGACGGACGGCGGCGACGGCGCGCGTGCGCGTGGTGATTTTTGGGTCCAATGGGTCTAGCCCACTAACCGTTATAATATCTTGGGTCCAATGGGTCCTATTATATATGTACTGTTATAATATCTTGTGAAACATAGATATGATATTGTGATAATTAAATGATTCAAAAAAAAAAAAAAAAAAAGAAAGTCCACTAACCGTTTTCAACATGTAGTAATGGCTAACAATAAAACAGTTCCACTAACAATAAAATAATTCCAAGACTTGAAAGCTACCAATTTACTGACAGTACAAACCCATTGGTGGTAGAAACTTGGGTCAGAGATATGGAGAAAATTTTCCGCGCACTATCTTGCACAGAAAAACAGAAGGTGACTTTTGCTACATTCACCTTCAAAGACGATGCATAAGAATGGTGGTTTCTTACCTTGGAAAAAGAAGATATTGTGACTTGGGCAAGATTCTTGGAGGTATTCTATTAAAAATACTTTCCAGATTTGCTGTGGGAACAAAAGGCGGTAGAATTCATACATCTAAGGCAAGGAACCATGACGGTGGCTGAATATGAGAGCAAGTTCACACAACTGGCTCGATTTGCGACATAGGTCTTCCCCAACGAAGCTCGAAAAGCCAAGAAATTCAAAGTAGGATTGGATGATGAAATCAAGGACAGGCTGGAGGTTTTGAAACTACCAACCTATGTAGAGGTGGTGGATCGAGCATACATTGCGGAAAATGGATTAAAGCCTTGCGCTCCGGAGAACCAAGCTAAAGGAAGCGATTTTGGAAAAGAGATAATAGAAGACCCGGTGTTGCGCCTCCCAAAAGGATAAATACGGGCACAACCAGTTCAAGCAATCAAGGTCCTACTAATCCCAGAGGTGGCACCATTCCAACTTGCTCTACTTGTGGAAGGACTTATTGGGGACAATGCTGTCAAAACACCGGAGCATGCTTTAGATGCGGCCAAGTTGGCCACTTGCTGAGAGATTGTCCAAAGCTTGCCAATCCTACAGTCGGCCCCTCTAATCCAGTCCGAAAACCCGCGGTACCTAGAGAAGTGAGGAAGCACCAAAAATGCTAAGGAAGGGCTTTTGCCCTGGTGCCTGGAAACCCAGAAGTTATTGAGAATGTTGTGTCAGGTACACTTTCTGTTTGTGGTCACTTAGCACATGTTCTTTTTGACTCTAGTTCTACTCATTCTTTTGTTACACCACACTTTGCTTCCAATTTAATATCAACACCCGAACCCTTAGGACATGTATTGTCTGTGTCTTTTCTTTCTGGTAATTCTGCCCTTAGTGCTGATGTGTACAAATCTTGTACTGTATCCTTAAAAGGTGAAACCTTACATGTAGACTTGATTTCCCTTAGCATTAGTATCTTTGATTTGATCTTAGAAATGGATTAGTTGGCTGCCAACCATGCCTCTATCGATTGTGAATCCAAAACAGTTTCCCTCCGGTCACCAAACCAACTCAACCTTGTCTTTGATGGAATTGGAGTCTCTCCCCTTCCATGTGTTATATCCTTCATGATAGCCTAATGACTTCTAAGAAAAGGTTGTTGTAGTTATATCTATTATGTGATAAATACTTAACAAGAGGCCCCCACACTTGATGCAATCCCTGTAGTTCGAGAATTCCAAGATGTATTTCGTGAAGACCTACCTGGCACTCTAGTTGACCAAGAAATCGAATTCACCATTGAAACCCAACCTGGTACACAACCAATCTCAAAAGCCTCTTACCGCATGTCCATTACAGAATTAAACGAGCTGAAGACTCAAGTTGAGGAACTATTGGACAAAGGTTTCATTCAACTAAGTATGTAACAACCCTGACCCGTGATTAATGTTAATTCCTGCTTAATTACGCCTAATAAATAATTGAAGTGGAATGTTGCATCATATGTTGCCTTATGTGTGTATATATTTGTTTAATATAGAAAGATCTGCTCACGTTTTCATTTTGGTTTGCGAATTGAAAGCCTTATCGGCATTCGATTCAGAAGTTGACTTGATTTATGTGTTAATTGGAATTTTTAGAATTTTATGGTGGGTTTAATTGAAATTCGTTTTGGAACGATTAAATTAGAGTAATTAGTGCTTAATTAAGACTAATTAATGAATTCCTTAAATCCAAGCCTAACTAAGGCATTGGGGGACTCCTATATACATCCATACCCTTTCATTTCATTCTTTTGAAGCTACAAGCATGAGGAAAGGGAGAGAGACCAAAGTGAGAGTGAGTTCAACAAAGGAGAATGGACAACTTGCAAGAAATTGTTGAGAGTGAAGAAGATTTGAGAGTTTTAACTTTAACACTTGTGAAGTCAAGTCTCTAGGTAAGAATTTTATCCTTAAGCCTTGAAGTCTAGACTGTAATGCATGAACACAAGAGAATTATGTTGATTGATGCAAGACTTGAGTTAGAAATGAAGAGTATTGAACCATACCATGCATGCATGCACATTTTCTCACATTTTGAGTTTAATTGTCAAGAATTCCCTCATGCATGTCTTGAATTCACCTTTATTTTGGGAAATGATCAAGTTTGATGTTGTTATGTAGCATTTGATCATGTTTTGAGAGGCTTAAGTTCAAAGAAATTCATGCATGTCATGTTCATGGAACAAACATAAATTTTAAGTTGAATTTTTACACAATTGGCAGGATATTTGGTCATGATTTCTTGAAAAGATCCTTAATTCATGATATATTATGAGTCTTTAAGTGTTCCTCAAGTTTTGGCCCAGAAAAATCAAGTTTTGATGCTTAAAGTTTGAGTTTTGAGCTTTGGAAGCAAATTTTGGAAATTCCAGAATTCTGCTTCCGCACTCGAGTGACCATAAGTCTGCTCGAGCGTGAAATACAAGCTCCCAGAAGTTCATGTGTTTTTGCATATCGCTCGAGCGACAGAAGTCACGCTCGAGCGAAGGTCTGAGTCTCACACTCGAGCGGGGATCGAGCGTCCGTTAAGCGTGAAAATCAAGCAACCAGTACTTTTTCGAAGTTTGTAGACCGCTCGAGCGAAGGAAGTTACGCTCGAGTGGGCCATCACATTTTGCATGTCCGCTCGAGTGAGGAAAGTCACGCTTGAGCGTGGACCTTGTTTTTAGCAAGTTTTGAAAAATGTTTTTGAAGTATATTTTTGCATCCTCATTCCATCCTAGGCATTCCTAGGCCAAGATTAAGATACTATAATGAGGATAAAGGCTAGAAACACACTAAGAATAAATGAAATAAGTTACATATAATCCAAATGTGTTTCAATGTATGTATCTATCATGTTATGTAGGTCACGTGCCTCAAGTTAAGTGAATTGCCTACGCCACCCGTTAATTTGGAGCCACCGGTTATCTGTGAGTAATGATTTAGTAAAGCTATGTTCAAGTTAAATTATTTTCTATATATGGAATAAGATTTGTCCTATGAATGCTATGTTTATGCAGTATGAATGATTGTTCATCTCTGATATATATATATATATATATACGACATTGATGATATGATTCAAGTATGTTATCTGTACCCGGACCGGAGGTTCCTTAATGGAACTGGCACGTTATCTGTACCTGGCTGGAGGCTCCTTTATGGAATTGGCAAGTTATTCGTACCCAATCTAGAGGTTCCTTAATGGGACTGGCAAGTTATCTGTACTCGGCTGGAGGTTCCTGTATGGAACTGACAAGTTATTCGTATCCAGTCTGGAGGTTCCTTTATGGAACTGGCAAGTTATCCGTACCCAACCGGAGGTTCCTCTATGGAACTGACAAGTATGATTTTTGACATTCTGTATGTGATCTGTTAGCGCTAACGAATGAACTATGAATGATCAAGCATGATTCCTGACTTATGTACATGCATTGAATAAGATCACGAATATGTAATGGTTCTATGTACGGACTTAATTATGGGACATTATTCATTAACCCTTTACTTTGTTATTATTCATTGGGCTCCCGCTTACTATTTATATTATGTATGTAGGTGATCAAGCACGTGACCAAGCTCAGAGTTGAGGACCTGGCGACTCAGTTTTTGGTCAACTAGCCTTTGTGCCTCTCGAGGAGGTTCCCGGTCAAATCATGTTTAGAGGCTGTGTTTTGTGGATGTATAAGACTTAATTTCTCTTGATGTACAAACAAGTTTTCTATTGTATGTACATGAAGTGGCATATAAATACTGTATTTTAGTTTTAAAGTTTAAAATTATCTGTCCCATGTACGTTATCACAGCTCAATGGACAATGTATATTTTATATATTTACTTCCGTAGCCCTTAGCTATATGTTATTCAGTTAAGAGGCCTTTGGTAATTCGAGGATTATTAGCTGGTTACGACGCTAAAGCTATAGGGGCGGGTTGGGTCATGACAAAGTACCTCACCGTGGGGAGCTCCAGTACTGTTTGTAAATAAAAAGGATGGTACCATGAGATTGTATATCGATTATCGAGAATTAAACAAGGTCACCATAAAAAATTGGTACCCTTTGCCACGAATTGACAACTTGTTCGATCAACTGCAAGGCGCGTAAGTATTCTAAAAAATTGACTTGTGTTCTGGTTACCATAAACTAAAAGTCAAAACAGAAAGCATCGAAAAGATTGCCTTCAGAACTCGTTACGGGCACTACGAGTTTCTTGTCATGCCATTTGGCGTCACCAATGCTCTAGTGGCCTTCATGGATCTCATGAATTGAGTGTTCAAACCTTATCTTGACGAATTCATCATTGTCTTCATTGACGACATTCTCATATACTCCAAATCGCCAGAAGATCATGAACACCACTTGTGAAGAGTTCTACAGACACTACGTGATCACAAACTCTATGCCAAGTTGAAGAAATGCGAATTTTGGATCACCAATGTACACTTTCTCAGTCACGTCATCAACAAAAATGGCATCTCAGTTAATCCCCAAAAAGTTGCAGCAATCGTGGATTGGCCACGACCTACTAACGTGTTTGAGATTTGAAGCTTCTTGGGTCTAGCTAGCTATTACCGGCGCTTCGTGCAAGATTTCTCGAAGATAGCATCACCCTTGACCCAGCTGACTCAGAAGAAAACACCCTTTGAATGGACCGACAAACAGGAATGTTGCTTCCAAGAATTGAAGAACAGACTCGTGACGGCTCCTATACTAGCTCTCCCCGCGGAAACAGAAGGGTTATTTTCTGACCTCTATTTGCTTAAATGGAAACCCATGAATATGTTTGTTTAAATTTTAGAAAGTATTTGACAAAGATCTTGTAAACAATTATTTTATGTAAGTACCACCACGAGAGTCCCATGCCTTGGGAGACTTAAATAACCATTAGCTCATGTTTGGCCACTTTGTTGTCCTCTGTTTGTCATGGATCCATTAACCCCTGTTCTGATTGTTACTCCAGTGACCCCTGTTCCATTTTGTTCTGTACCGTGGTTATAGTTATTTACGTAATTTCTGTATTTCAATTTCTGCCACTTAATTAATTTTTTTATTCAACTAAAATTATGTTAATGTTTTAGCTTAAATAACTATCCATGGCTATTTTGTGCCCCTATACTCATAGTAAATTTTTTTTACTTTGCTATGTGCTTATAGCTGTTACCCTTTTTAGGTGACGAGATTTAGTAGGATCAAGATGGGGGATAAATCACAGTGTTTTCTCTCTCTTTTTTTTTTTTTACTATCTGTATTTCTGATTAGACTCTTGTAATAAAGTAAAAGCCCAAATGACTTCTTTTTGTTTCTTTTTAATAAACTTTTGGTACCCAAATTATTTTATTTTAATTTATTTAATTTATCCGTTGTGCTACCACTGCAAAAATTTTAGAATTATTTTATTTTTATCTTGTTGCGATGCCAAACCCTTGGGTACCAGGTTTAGGTTGTGACAAAAGTGGTATCTGTGATCTATGTAAAGTTCGGAGGTTACTCCGTAGAGATAATGACGCCAGATTTTGAGGGCAAAGATTACTGTGGCTAATTCTAGATCGTGGGTCTAGTAGTTCTTCTCGTGGGTCTTTAGTTGACGTGAGGCATATCCAATGACTTTCCCATTTTGCATAAGAACGCAACCCAAACCATTGTATGAGGCATCACTATAAATTACGAACCCTTCTATTTACGCAGGGAGTGCTAGTATAGGAGCCATCATGAGTCTGTTCTTCAATTCTTGGAAGTAATGTTCCTACTTGTCGGTCCATTTAAAGGGTGTGTTCTTTTGAGTTAGCAGGGTCAAGGGTGATGCTATCTTCAAGAAATCTTGCACGAAGCGCCGGTAATAACCAGCTAGACCCAAGAAGCTTCGAATCTCGGACACCTTAGTAGGTCGTGGCCAATCCACGATTACTGTAACCTTTTGGGGATCAACTAAGATGCCGTCTTTGTTGATGATGTGACCAAGAAAGTATACATTGGTGATCCAAAATTCGCATTTTTTCAACTTGGCATAGAGTTTGTGATCACGTAGTGTCTATAGAACTCTTCGCAAGTGGATTATTCGATTTATCCATTGTGCTAGTACTACAGAAATTTTAGAATTATTTGATTTTTATTGTCTTGTTGCAATGCCAAACCTTTGGGTACCGGGTTTGGATTGTGACAAAAGTGATATCAAAGCAATAGTTTTGGCAAAAAAAGAAAAAAAACATAAGTTTGTCTAACATGATTAAACCATTTTTCTAGGCTAAGTCTTCCTGTGTTGTAGGACATGGCAAACCTAAGGGAGTTATTCTGGTTCGAGCCCCCAGGAGCTCATCTTATCTCGAACCTATTAGAAGGCTGGGGTGATTCAGAGAGTCTTATCAGGCAAGCCCACTTGACACTTGACCGACTCATGGGGCGACTCGTATATTTACAGACCGACTCCGATGAGGATTTCTTATTTTGGAGACTTAGCCAAGGCAACACTTGTAAGAGGTACATAGGGCCGACCCACATTGTTGGTCTTGCTCCAGACCTAGGACAGCCGTATTTTTTGGTCGCACCTCTACCCTTGGGCTTCACAGAGAGGAGGGGACACGCATACCCTAGCAGCTACATTCGCACTACAACACCTCCTCCACAGCACATTGTCCATACCTTAGTTGTGGACTTCACTGACAGTGCATCATACTTGGAGATACCGGTACGGATCACCGGACGGAAGTTTTGGGGCTATGATCACGGTATCCCTGTCTACATAGTCCAGGTGGTATGGCGTTGCTTTGGAGTAGAGTATAGTGGGTGGGAGTTTGAGTCCCTCATACAGGGGGAGTTTGCGGGGTTATTTCATGGCCCAGTTTTCCAGAGCCAATCCTCATGGTGGCCTAACGGTCCCTTCTAGACGTCCGACCAGGAGATATTTTTTGTGACCTTACCATGATTAGTCTAATACTTATGTTTTTGTATTACTAGGATTAGACACTAACTCTTGACTGTGTTCTAAGTACATTGTGCTACTGCCTTTTCTTTTGCATAAGTGAAAATTATATATGTACTGTTATAATATCTTGTGAATCATAGATATAATATTCTGATAATTAAATGATTCAAAAAAAAAAAAAAAGAAGTCCCCTGGCTGTTTTCACCTTGTGGTAATGGCTAATGATGGAAATGGAACTGGATCGTTGGTCAGCGGTGCCGACCCAATGGAGCAAATTATGGAAAGAGCAGTTACCAATTTTCTGCGAGCCTTACAAACCAACATAGTAATGGAATGCCTGAACGACGAGAAGAGCCAACTACAATAAAACAGTTCCAGGACTTGAAACCTACCATATTTATCGGCAGTGCAAACCCACTGGTGGTAGAAGCTTGGATCAGAGATATGGAGAAATTTTTCCGCGTGCTACCTTGCACAGAAAGACAGAAGGTGACTTTCGCTACATTCACCTTCAAAGACAATGCACAAGAATGGTGGCTTCTTACCTTGGAGAAAGAAGATATTGTGACTTGGGCAAGATTCTTGGAGGTATTCTATGAAAAATACTTTCCAGATTCACTGTGGGAACAAAAGGCGGCAGAGTTCATACATCTAAGGTAAGGAACCATGACGGTGGCCGAATACGAGAGCAAGTTCACACAACTGGCTCGATTTGCGACATACGTCATCCTCGCCAGAGCTCGAAAAGCTAGGAAATTTGAAGCAGGATTGGATACTGAAATCAAGGACAGGCAGAAGGTTTTGAAACTACCAACCTAAGCGAAGGTAGTAGATCGAGCATACATTGCGGAAAAAGGGATTAAAGTCTTGCGCTACCGAGAACCAAGCCAAAGGAAGCTATTTTGGGAAAGAGATAACAGAAGACCCAATGTTGCGCCTCCCAAGAGGGTAAATATGGGCACAACCAGTTCAACCAGTTCAAGCAATCAAGGTCCTACCAATCCCAGAGGTGGCACCATTCCAACTTGCTCTACTTGTGGAAGGACTCATTGGGGACAATGCCGTCAAAACACGGGAGCATGCTTTAGATGCGGCCAAGTTGGCCACTTGCTGAGAGATTGTCCAAAGCTTGCCAATCCTACAGCCGGCTCCTCTGATCCAGTCCAAAAATTCGCGGTACTTGGAGAAGTGAGAAAGGAGCAAAAAGGCCAAGGAAGAGCTTTTGCCCTGGTGCCTGGAAACCTAGAAGTTACTGAGAATGTTGTGTCAGGTACACTTTTCTATTTGTGGTCACTTAGCTCATGTTTTCTTTGACTCTGGTTCCACTCATTCTTTTGTTGCACCACACTTTGCTTCCAAGTTAATAGCAACACCCGAACTCTTAGGATATGTATTGTCCGTGTCTTTTCCTTCTGGTAATTCTACCCCTAGTACTGATGTGTACAAATCTTGTACTGTATCCTTAAAAGGTGAAACTTTACATGTTGACTTGATTCCCTTTGGCATTAGTATCTTTGATGTGATCTTAGGAATGGTTTGGTTGGCTGCCAACCATGCTTTTATCGATTGTGAAGCCAAAAAGGTTTCCCTCCAGTCACCAAACCAACTCGAGCTTGTCTTTGATGGAATTGGAGTCTCTCCCCCTCCATGTGTTATATCCTTTATGACAGCCCAACGGCTTCTAAAAAAGGGTTGTTGTAGTTGTATATGTTATGTGGTCAATACTCAACAAGAGGCCTCCATACTTGATGCAATCCCTATGGTTCGAGAATTCTCGGATGTATTTCCTAAAGACCTACCTGGTACCCTGGTTGACTGAGAAATTGAATTCACCATTGAAACCCAACCTGGTACACAACCAATCTCAAAAGCCTCTTACCGTATGTCCATGACAGAATTAAAGGAGCTGAAGACTCAACTCTAGGAACTACTGGACAAAGGTTTCATTCGGCCTAGTACCTCACCTTGGGGAGCTCCAGTACTATTCGTAAAGAAAAATGATGGCACGATGATATTATGCATCAATTACCGAGAGCTGAACAAAGTCACCATAAAAAATGGGTACCCTCTGCCATGAATCGATGACTTGTTCGATCAATTGTAGGGTGCCCTAGTATTCTTGAAAATTGACTTACGTTCTGAGTAACATAAACTAAAAGTCAAAACGGAAAGCATGGAAAAGACTGCCTTCAAAACCCGTTACGAGGCACTACGAGTTTCTCGTCATGCCATTTGGCGTCACTAATGCTCTAGCGGCCTTCATGGACCTTATGAATCGAGTGTTCAAACCCTATCTTGATGAGTTCATTATTGTCTTCATTGACGACATTCTCATATACTCCAAATCGCCAGAAGATCATGAACACCACTTGTGAAGAGTTCTACAGACACTACGTGATCACAAGCTTTATGCCAAGTTGAAGAAATGCGAATTCTGGATCACTAGTGTACACTTCCTCGGTCACATCATTAACAAAGACGGCATCTCAGTTAACCCCCAAAAGGTTGCAGTAATCGTGGATTGGCTGCGACCTACTAACGTGTTCGAGATTCCAAGCTTCTTGGGTCTAGCCGACTATTACCGGTCCTTCGTGCAAGATTTCTCGAATATAGCATCACCCTTAACCCAGCTAACTCAGAATAATACACCCTTTAAATGGACGGACAAGTAGGAACGTTGCTTCAAAGAATTGAAGAGCTGACTCGTGACAACTTCTATACTAGCACCCCCCGTGGAAACATAAGGGTTTGTAATTGATAGTGATACCTCATACAATGGTTTGGGTTGCATTTTTATGCAAAATGGGAAGGTCATTGCATATGTCTCACGTTAACTAAAGACCCACGAGAAGAACTACCCGACCTACAATCTAGAATTAGCCGTAGTAATCTTTGCCCTCAAAATTTGGCGTCACTATCTTTACGGAGCAACTTGCAAGATTTACACTGATCACAAGAGTCTTAAACATCTATTTACACTGAAAGAACTGAATATGAGGCAATGACGATGGCTAGAATTTATGAAGGACTACGATGTGGAGATCCATTACCATCCAAGCGAAGCTAACATGGTAGCAGACGCGTTCAGTTGAAAGATTACCAGGAGTTTGGCATGTACCCTCGTTCCCCGGAAAATCAATGGACTGCTTGCCAACATAATTGTTGAACACGTATTGATTAAAAAAATTAGAGCATGCCAATGTGAAGACAAACTTTTGAAGAAAAAGTATGAGGAGTAAATAAGAATGCCCGATCCTGACTTTACAATGAGCAATGGGATGCTAAAATTTTGGAATCGAATTTGCGTACCCGACTTTCTAGAACTCAAAAAGAAGATATTGCTAGAAGCTCATAGCTCGAGGTTTGCGATCCACCCTGGCAATACGAAGATGTATCACAATCTGAAAGAACACTACTGGTGGACAGGAATGAAAAAAGACATAGCAAACCACATCTCCAAATGCCTGCATTGTCAACGGGTTAAAGCAAAACATTAGAGACCTGCAGGAAGGTTACAACCACTCCCTATTCCTGAATGAAAATGAGAGCACATTACTATGGACTTCGTGGTCGGGCTACTGCAATCAATCTCGAAGAATGATGCAATATGGGTTATTGTAGATCGATTGACGAAGTCGGCATATTTTCTACCAATCAGAATCACATACTCCCTCACTAAGTTCGCCATTCTATACATTAAGGAATCATTCGGCTGCACGGTACCCCAGTTTTAATCGTATCTAATAAAGACCCCCACTTCGTGTCTCACTTCTGGAACAAATTGCAAGAAGCTTGGGGAACCACTCTGAAGTTTAGCACGGCTTATCACCCACAAACTGATGGGCAATCTGAAAGAATAATTCAGACTTTGGAAGATATGTTACGTGTGTGTGTGCCAGACCTCAAAGTTAATTGGGATGATCATCTACCTTTGGTAGAGTTTGCCTATAATAATAAATACCATGCAAGTATTGAAATGGCACCATACTGTAGACTCGACTTTCTTTGCGCCCCCCTTTTGGAGAGCTCGAATTGGTCCTACAGTTCGGACTCCTGTCACGGTTCTGAATCTAATCTCACAAAGTGCATGTGAGACTGATAAACACCAAAGAGTCCAAATCCGGCAAATCGTTTTGGAAAATTGATTTTGAATCAAAAAGCGCCAAAAATAGACTGCTTTGCCAGATTACAGAGTCGCCACCTAAATATTTTATTTTGGGAAATTTAGGAAACCCTAACTCATGCCAAAGGCCACGTGTCCGTCATCACCAAAGTTGCCTCGGCTCGGGAACTTGGGTACGAAAGGGGAAGGTCCTGAAATGAGCACCCCCACTTGCCCGATTAAAGTATCGGCCTCTACTAAGCATGATATGTTGTTTTATAAACCTCATGTGTTCTTATCCAGTTATTAGCTAACTTTACTATGTGACGCACACAAGTATAGACTAAATAGCAAGACTTGGAACGAATTCAACTCATGTTTATTTTTGAAAATGGTTTGAATTTGCCATCCTCAAGTGGCTAAAATGCGGATTTGCCATTAAACGTGATGGGCTTTAAAACATGATTCGCCACTTCGTAAAGTGGGCTTAAAACTTACATTCATTGAATCATTCCAATTCAAGCAACAAAGCTTTCATCTACAGGCATTCATGCAGTTAAGCAAATAATCACATAGCCTCATGGCGAGCATGCTATCATGGTAACACTTACACTCATGCAAGTATGCTAAAGCGAAAAACTTACAGTGTACTCCAAGCCAAAATAAAAGCTAGTTAGAAACAATGCATGATTCTAACTTTGAAAAATGCCTAATGTAACACATGCAATAATGCAATTAATAGGCTTGGCTACTAATATGGCATATGAATGCAACAAATTTGATAACATGCGTTGAATCACGTTTTCAAAGAAGTGTTGAAATACAATGCAGTTTGAATGATGCGCCGAGCCTTGGTACATGCAAGACAAATGAATGAATGCAAACATGCAAGCATAAGGTATGCTAATCAAAACGTGCTCTAATCTAACCATTGAAAGTGGTTAAATAAAAGGGAGAAAGACGTGGGGTTGGAAGACATGCACACACATACGCACGCTTATTACAACATTGTGCCCTCACGAAGGGGGTCCGAATAAATAAGCTAATCTACACAAAGCTAAGCTAATTAAACTAATCTAATTAAACTAAGTAGACTAATTATTACAAACCAAAATAAAGAAATAGCTAAGCTAAGCTACTTAATTATTACAACATTTAACTAATTAGCAACTAGTTAATTAAATTACAAATTCATGCTAACTAAACATGCAAAGCGCTAAACTACACTGCCTCAGCTCTTCTTTGGAAAGCAGAAGATGCATGCACTCGGTTTTCGCCCCGAAAAGCCCACCGATTTACTCTTGAGAGGCTCTGTTTGCAGGGTTAAGCTTGCTCCAAGAACTTTCTGCTCCACCTTACCAATTCAATGTTGAGGACTGCACCAGTGGCCTGCCGGCCATGAATGCTTCTGTCGGCCATTTGTCGGCCAAAAGTGTGCTATGCTGGCCATCAACGAGCCACTGTCGGCTATTGGTGTGCTGAATCACCACACTGCAATAGAGCACAAACAGAGGAAAATAGAGGGTTTTCCAAGGATATGTTTGTACTATGCCCCTTCTTATCATCTCAAAACATCAAAGGAGTGGCACTCTTGGATCCAAAACCACCAATTGAGCATTTTCAATGCATAATGGCCAAAGATCCAAGTTGTACACTTTCAATAAATGCACAAAAACAAGACTCTAGACCACTACCTTGTCATGGATGATCAAAGGCAATGGAGACTAAGGAGATTGACTCATTTCATCACTTTGAGTATGAAATGCTCCAATCTTCCTCGTGTTCAATATAACGCCCGATTGAACACATGCAATGTAAACACAACATGCTTATCTTGGTCATGTTTTACTTGTCATGTTTTATTTACTCATTTTAGCATTACCAAGTCATTCTTTAGTTAATTTGTCCAAGGTGAGTGTCCTCTAATGAGAGAGGGGTCAACCAAAGGATGGTTTAAGACATGAGAGAGATCATGCCTTTGGTTAGGAGGAACCCTCAAAAGAGGGTTAAAACCATTAAGCATAAGCCTCAATCTCAAGCTTAAACACAACCTTAAGGTTAACCAACCCCCAAAGAAAATGAAAAGTGAAGAAATGAGGGAGGTTGCAGATATTTCAGTGCTGAAATGGTATGAAAAATGATATTACAACATGCAAGCGACTCGTGCACAACATGTTCAAAAGCCAAAAACACTAAACTAGTGAAGAGCACTACACTAGAGGCATGCAATACAAAGCCCCAAAGGCACAAACACCTTAAAATAGTCCTAAAACATGCTTGAAGTAAGCTAAAAAAGGCTAGAATGAAAGGCTAACACATAGCACAAACTAGACTATTGAGCACAATTGCACTACAAGCATACAAAGCAAGCCTCAAGTGGCCAAACCAGCTCAAAACAGAGCTAAAGCAAGTCAAAAAAGTAGCAAAAACATGCTGAGATCAAGTCACAAAATGGTAGAAAAACATACTCACATGTTAGGCTATTTACACTTGCAAACAAAACACAAGGAGGGGAGGCCACCCCCTTCTATTTTGGACCTCAAAACAAAGTTTTTACCACTGAAAATTCCTTGGAATTCAGTGGTTAAAAGCCAAAAAAAGTTGTTTTAAAAGCTTTGAAAAATGGCACAACACTTTAGCAAACAAGCTACAAGAAGAGTAGACCACCCCTAACTCCAAAACAAACCTCAAACCACCATTTTAAACAATAAAAACAGAGATTTCAGAGGTTAAAACCAGCCTCAAAATAGCATGCAAAAGTGGCCAAACAAGTATTTAAATTAAGCTAAAAATACAAGTGTTCTACCTCTTTGAAGACAAGATGCTATATAGGCAACAAAAGCAAGTCAAACCAAGCAAAAATCCTCTTCTAGAGCTCAAATAGGACCTCAAGCAACCTCAACACCAAGATGATCAAGTTTGATCAAGAGCTCACAAGCAAAAGTGTAGAGAATTTAGGCTTTAAGCCAAAATATTTAGAGAGAGAGGATTCTAGAGAGAGAGAGAGAGAGAGAGAGAGAGAGAGGGGGAGAGAAATTTTTGTCTTCAAAATTTCCAATCTCTAGCATGCAAGAGGATGGCTTCTATATATAGAAGATACAAAATCCTCTCAAAGAGATCCGACCATCCACGTGTAAGCAGATGCTCCAATCTGTGCAAACAGCTGGCAAAAAATATCGGAAAATATCTACTGATGCACTGGTGGCTGGCCGGCCATCAGTGATGGCCGGCAGTGCCTTATCATGGCCAGCAGTGCATCAAGAATAACATGCTGGAAGGACCAAAACATGGTCCAAAAATGAGATAGAATTGATGTAGGGTTTGGAAAGCTCAAACTTGTGGCGTTCCGCCGCGGAATTCGAGCGCTCGACGAGCAATCAAACTTGTCACTGGATGTACCTGCAAGAACATTCAAGTCTTGAGGACGGTCAAAAATGGGGTGTCTACACATACGAGGCACTGTATGGAAGGAGATGTCGATTACCTCTATGTTGGACGGAAGTTGGAGACAAGAAACTATTAGGCCCCGAAATCGTGCAAATTACAAGTGACAAAATTCAACTCATCCAACAGCGAATTCATGCTGCCCAAAGCCACTAGAAAAGCTATGCGGATACATGGATACGGGACTTAGAATTTCAAATAGGTGATCATGTGTTCCTAAAGACCTCACCAACAAAAGGGGTTATCTGATTTGGAAAGCAGGAAAAGTTAAATCCACGTTACATTGGGCCATTCGAGATATTAGAAAAGATTGGTCCTATTGCATATCGCCTTGCACTACCACCTGAATTGTCCAATGTCCACAATGTGTTCCATGTTTCGATGCTTCGGTAGTACCTTCGAGATCTAGAGCATGTTGTTGATTACAAGGACTTGGAAGTTCAAGAAGATCTCGCTTATGAAGAACAACCAATGCAGATCCTCAATCATCGTGATCAAGTTCTTTGAAACAAGACTATACCTCTTGTAAAAGTCTTATGGAGAAACCATCGTGTCAAAGAAGCAACATGGGAAATTGAAAGCCAAATGCGAGTCAAATACCCACACCTCTTCGAAAACCAAGGTACATCAAGTTTGGGGACAAACTTCTTTTAAGGAAAGGAGAAATGTGACACCCGAATTTTTTTATTATTATTTAATACTATGATTATAGTAATTACTCATGAATAGGATATATATATATAATAATAAATAATTACAATTCCTTAGTAATTGTAACATCCCTTTTTTTTGAACACTTTAAGCTGTGGGCCAAGAGTAAATAAAGGAAATTTGAGGTTAAAAAATAAATAAATAAAAAAACACGGTGGCTTATCACCATCCTAATGTATAGGATGGTGACCAAGCCATATAGCCTAGCTGAATCACCAGGCTTGATAAGGGGCGAAATGGCACCTGTTAGACAGGTGGCCAAATTTAAGCAAGCCACATGGAAGAAACCATGCAATTACCACCTATAAATAGTGAATAATTGAGAGAGCTTTGAAAATATACGGAGATACATATAACTAAGGAGTAGCGTGCTAATAGCGAGGAGTATATAGCAGGAAAGTAAAGGCTAAGGGTTGATATTAAGGTAAGTTATATTATACCTTGAGTTACCATAATATGTTTTCTATATGTCTTGAGTCACCATAATATATTTTACGAATATTTTGAATTACCACAATTTATTTTATATAATTTATATTTTGTAGTTATATTAATGTTTCAATTATGTGGATTATTTTTTGACCTCTATTTGCTTAAATGGAAATCCATGGATATGTTTATTTAAATTTTAGAAAGTATTTGACAAAGATCTTGTAAACAATTATTTTTTGTAAGTACCACCACGGGAGTCCCATGCCTTGGGGGACTTAAATAACCATTATCCCCTGTTTGGCCACTTTGTGGTCCTCTGTTTGTCATGGATCCATTGACCCCTGCTCTGATTGTCACTCCAGTGACCCCTATTCTATTATGTTCTATACCGTGGTTATAGTTATTTATGTAATTTCTGTATTTCAATTTCTGCCACTTAATTAATTTCCTCACTTCTCCAGGTACCGTGGGTTTTCGAATTGGATCAGAGGGGCTGGCTATATAATTGGCAAGCTTTGGACAATCTCTCAGCAAGTGGCCAACTTGGCCGCATCTAAAGCATGCTCCCATGTTTTGATGGCATTGTCCCCAATGAGTCCTTCCACAGGTAGAGCAAGTTGGAATGGTGCTACCTCTGGGATTAGTAGGACCTTGATTGCTTGAACTAGTTGTGCTTGTATTTACCCACTTGGGAGGCGCGATACCGGGTCTTCTGTTATCTATTTCCCAAAATCGCTTCCTTTGGCTTAGTTCTCCAGAGCGCAAGGCTTTAATCCCTTTTTCCGTAATGTACGCTTGATCCACCACCTTCGCATAGGTTGGTAGTTTCAAAACCTCCAGCTTGCCATTGATTTCAGCATCCAATCCTTCTTCGAATTTCTTGACTTTTTGAGCTTCGGTGGGGATGACGTATGTCGCAAATCGAGCAAGTTGTGTGAACTTACTCTTTTATTCAGCCACCGTCATGGTTCCTTGCCTTAGTTGTATGAATTTTGTCGCCTTTTATTCCCACAGCGAATCTGTGCATTTTTCATAGAATACCTCCAAGAATCTTGCCCAAGTTATAATATCTTCTTTCTCCAAGGTAAGAAGCCACCATTCTTGTGCATCATCTTTGAAGGTGAATGTGGCGAAAGTCATCTTCTGCCTTTCTGTGCAAAGTAGCGCGTGAAAAATTTTCTCTATATCTTTGACCTAGGCTTCTGCCACCAGTGGGTTTGTACTACCGGTAAATATGGTAGGTTTCAAGTCCTGGAACTATTTTATTGTAGTTGGCTCTTCTCGTTGTTCAAGCATTTTGTTACTTATGTTGGTTTGTAAGGCTAGCAGAAAACTGGTAATTGCTCTTTCCATAATTTGCTCCATTGGGTCGGTACCGCTGACCGACGATCCAGGTCCATTTCCATCATTAGCCATTACTATAAGGTGAAAACGATTAGTGGACTTCCTCTTTTTTTTTTCTTTTTTTTTTTTTTTTTGAATCATTTAATTATCATAATATCATATCTATGATTCATAAGATATTATAACAGTACATATATAATTTTCACTCATGCAAAAGAAAAGGTAGCAGTACAATGTACTTAGAATACAGTCAAGAGTTAGTGTCTAATCCTACTAACACAAAAACATAAGGATTAGACTATCACGGTCAGGTCACAAAAAAGATCTCCTGGTCGGACGTCTAGAAGGGACCATTAGGCCACCATGAGAACTGGCTTTGGAAAATTGGGCCATGAAATAACCCCGCAGACTCCCCCTGCATGAGGAACTCAAACTCCCACTCACTGTGCTCTACTCCAAAGCAACGCCATACCACCTGGACTATGTAGACAGGGATATCATGATCATAACCCCAAAACTCCCGTCCGGTGATTTGTATTGGTATCTCCAAGTATGATGCACTGTCAGTGAAGTCCACAGCTGAGGTATGGACAATGTGCTATGGAGGAGGTGTCGTAGTGCGAATGTGGCTGCTAGGGTATGTGTGTTCCCTCCTCTCCGCGAAGCCCAAGGGTAGCGGTGCGACCAGAAAATGCGGCCGTCTTAGGTTCGGAGCAAGACCAAAAATGTTGGTCGGCCCTATGTACCTCTCATGAGTGTTGCCTCGGCTAAGTCTCCAAAATAAGAAATCCTCATCGGGGTCGGCCTGCAAATATATGGGTCGCCCCATGAGTCGGTCAAGTGTCGGGTGGGCTTGCCTGACAAGACTTTCTGAATCACCCCAGCCTTCTAATAGGTTTGGGATAAGATGAGCTCCTGGAGGCTCGAACCAGAATAACTCCATTAGATTGGCCATTTCCTACAACACAGGGAAAACCTAGCCTAGACATATGTATAACATGGTTTACTTGCATTAGACAAACTAAGATTTTGCTTTAGTTGGTATATATATATATTTTTGAAATAATTTTCAATTCAAATAATGTGAATAATTGTACAGAAAAATTCAAAAACATATACTATTTTTATTTTAAAAAAAAATCATTGCTCTAATACCACTTTTGTCACGACCCAAACACGATACCCAAAGATTTGGCGTCGCAACAAGAAAAAAATAAAATAATTCTAAAATTTCTGTAGTGGTAGCGCAACGGATAACTTAAAATAAAATAATTGGGTACCAAAAGTTTATTAAAAAGAAATAAAAATAGTCATTTGGGCTTTTACTTTATTACAAGAGTCCAATTAGAAACACAGATAGTAAAAAAAAGAAAAAAAAAAAAAGAAAGAGAGAAAACACTGTGATTTATCCCTCATTTTGATCCTGCTAAATCTCGTTACCTGAAAGGGGTAACAGCTATAAGCACATAGCAAAGTGAAAAATATTATACTGTAAGTATAGGGGCACAAAATTGCCATGGATTGTTAGTTAAGCTAAAACATTAACATAATTTAAGTTGAATAAAAAAATTAATTAAGTGGCAGAAACTGAAATACAGAAATTACGTAAATAACTACAACCACAGTACAGAACAAAATAGAACAGGGGTCACTAGAGTAATAATCAGAATATGGGTTAATGGATCCATGACAAACAGAGGACCACAAAGTGGCCAAACAAGGGCCAATGGTTATTTAAGTCCCCCAAGGCATGGGACTCCCGTGGTGGTACTTACAGAAAATAATTGTTTATAAGATCTTTGTTAAATACTTTCTAAAATTTAAAGCAACACATTCATGGGTTTCCATTATATTATTATTATTATTATATATTCTATTCATGAGTAATTGATCTAATCACGGTATTGAATTAAATTAAAAATTTGGGTGTCATAGAGTGGGGTTTGAGGTAATAGGTGTAGCCACTGGTGGATTTAAGGTCACACATGGTGTAACAGTATTGGATGTTGGCAAGGGTAGTCCTAGTGTTTTCTCGGCGAGACAACTCGGCTATGCCGTTGATAACACTAGACGTATTTATGGCTAATTGTATGTGGTTAAGTTTGTAGAAGTGTAAAACTTCTTAGAAAATGATATCAAGGGGGAATTTGATTCCACACTCAATAATGGACACTACTGGAAAAGGCATGTAGGTTTCCCCAAGCATAATGAAATCTTCTTTAGCCTAAGATGGATGTCGGCCGGAATGATAAACTCTTGGTGGAAGTATTCTAATTTACTGGGTGAATCTACCCTCTACTTAAACATTCCAATGACCTTGGCTAGGGCGAATTTGGTATGGTTTACTATTGGGAAAGAGGACTATGTGGGTAGAAAGACCTCGACGAAACCCTAATAAGCACTAGGGTAGGGATTCTAAAATCTAAGAGAGGTATTGTTTCAATTGTGGGTGGCTTATTATGGTTTCTAACAAGTCCTAAACTTAATTATATGGAAAAACAAAAGGACTAGGCAAGAATCAGAGGCCAGAATCTGGAAAACAAACAAGAATAGCAAAGAAAGAAGGACTCAAGATGTGAAACAATATATGAAATTCAAAGAACACCAAAAAAATAGAGCATGGTAGACTCAAAGCATTGCAAGATTTAGAGTATAAGCAAAATTGATAAAATCTAGTGGCAGTGTGCAAAAGCAAGCAAATGCAAGTAGAACAATGGGATTCGCATATGAATACGAGATGGCAACATAGAGGCTGATGCAGATACATGTACAGATACAACATGTGATGTGTAATAATCCAAAGAATGAACGTATTCAAAAATAGTCGAGAACAGTAAAAGAAACTGAGGTGAAACTGAAAGAGAATCAGGGACTTACAGAGTAGGGCCGGAGAAATTGACTTCGGAGGCGCGTTCGCTGAAGTCAAATGGTGACCTTGATTGGAACAGAATGATGGAATGTTTGCCAGAGGGGACAAGCGGAGTAATTGTAGAGCTTTGAGAGATTTGGAAATGGCGGAATGAGAGAGATTTTAGAGAAAGAAAATCAGAGGCAAGAGAGAGGGTTTGTGTTTGAAAAGTGAAGAGACGGAGAGAGAGGGAAGAGGGTTTTGTCAAAAATCGAAAAGGCGGCAAAACATGACAAAATTGCCTTGGACGACGTGCCTAATAGGTGGCGTGGGCAGGATTGATATGACTTGATGGCACGTGGCAGGTACGGTAAGGTGGTGGCACGTGGAAGAAACGATTGAGATAATGGTACATGACAGCTCATACGTAGTTGAGATTCTTGGAATTCTTGGGCTAGTGGGGTAATGACCTCGGCTAGCGAAGCAATCTCGGTTGAGAAGTGCGATCTTGGTTGAGAAGTGCGATATCGGTTGAGATGTTGAAAGAACTTGGTTCTTGGTTCATGATCCTTGATGAAGTGGACACTTGAATCCTTGTTTCTTGGTGCCGACGAGTTATGATCTCGGTTGGAGAAGTACATTTATAGGTTCCATCACCTCAGGTTGTCGAGGTAATAGAACCTAGGGGCAGTTGTGGGAAAGTATTTTGCAAATGACACCACGTGGCCGAGGTGGTTCCAGGATGTCGGCTAAAGGGCCATGTAGGTGAGTTATAGTCGCTGAGATGATCATAGTATCGCCGAGGTTCGGTGCGGTAACTCCGGGATTATGAGATATTTGGATAGAGGACAAGAGTCCTAGATAAGAGAAGGCTCTTGGTCTGGATAAGGATAAAGCTCTTGAGGAGTTTATCCCTATCTAGCTGAGAGTCTGAGATGAGCGTTGAGCTTGAGTCCTATGAAGTGAGACTTTTAGGGGACTAAGTCATTGATGGCTATAAAAGTGAGGCACCTCCGTGGGTCTAAGATTCGCTTTAATTTGTGTATTGAGTACTTGTATGAGATCTTTGAAAGATTGATTGACTGACTTGATCGTCGGAGTGTCCCCGGGGGGATGAACCACCACGATATTCTCGTTTTCTTATTGGTAGGTGGTTGGCTCAATCTATTCTGTCGCGTGCTCTTTGGCTAAGTTTTATATTTGGTTGTGTGGTTGGAAATCAACACCCACAAAAACTAAGCAAGCAAAATAAGAGTTAACCAATACATAACAAACAAGAAATCCAAAAAAAAAAAAAAAAAAAAAGAAAAAAGAAAAAAAATGATATCAAGACTAGGTGGCTTTTCTTTGGTTTCCAAACTGATAAGCCGCAAGAGTGTAGCATTTCTAGATGAAGAAACAAATAATACTACAAATGATTTTGAGAAATTTGACTGTGTATTGTAGTCACTCATCGATCACAAGAAAAACACAAGTAATAATGCAAATTTGCAAAATCAATTGGCGAAGATGGAGCTGATCATTGAAGATCTTGACAATGAACTAGAGTACTTGTTCAGGCGTTTGATGAAAACTAGAGTTTTCCTCCTCAACAGTCTCAATCACTAGACGCAAATTTTGTTAGAAAAGTCTTTTCATTAGTTTTTCATACTTGTACATGAGACGTACACTTGTGATTATACTTTGAATATTAATCAAGATACTTATGATTTGTTACAATTTTACTACAAATTTAATTACTTATTTCCTCTTATCATGTGTGCAATATCAATTAGACTTGAAATAAAGTATCCCAACATGCCTCCCGATTCAAATTCTCCACTAATTGAAACACCCAACAATGCTATGGTGAAAAAAGTAAATAAATAAATAAATCAATAAAAAAGAAAGAAAATATTGTACTTGAGTTATTGTTTGGTAAATACTAAAAAAGTAATTTTTTAAATTATTTTTGTTTAGTTTTAGGTTCTTCTAATGTAGACGAAGCTAAAAATGAAAACTAAAAAAGGGGGACCAAATTTATAATACATTTTTACTATAAAGTAAATAAATAAATAAAATAGTGTGTTCCTCATGCTATAAATTCTTGAGTCTAGATCATCTGCCGTGATCTACTGCAATACTTCCTACAGTGATTCCAAAACGACGTCGTTTTGGGAATTTTTTTTTTCCTGTTCTCCTTTCCCCCTTTTTTCCTTTCTCTCTCATCCATCATAACCCTAATCCGACTGAACCAGAACAGAGGAGAGGAGAGAGACGAAGCTGAAGGAGTAAAGTCGGTGAGGCGAAACGGCGGCAGCGAGGCGAGGTTTGATTTCTTGTTGTTGTAAATGGGTTTGGTTTAAGGGGGTTTGATTTCTTGAGTTTTGTGGGGTTGAGATCTATCACACTGTAATCCTCACAAGCTTGAAAATGAACCAGAAAAATCTATGGTCCCAAAATTTGGGACCATGAAATTGCCCAGATTTCTATATCTATGGTGTGTCTTTAAACTCTCTTTTTTCAAATCACCTCATAAATAAAAATGGTCATTTGCTTTGAAATTCTAGGTTAATGGGTTTCTATAACCACTAAGGATGAACAATCAAATTGAAGAGAGAACCGACTAACAGGTGAGGGACATGAATAATTGTAATGACTTGATGGGTCATCATCATATTTACCATAGATCATACCATTCATTGGATTACAAAACCATGAACATGATGAACATTGCTTTGTGGGTGATGAAGATTGAGTTGCAGGAGGGATCTCACCTAACTACATTTCATGCTCCTCGCTTCGCCGCCATAGAATCGCCATCGCCCTTAAGCTATTTTTGTTCACCTCTCTCGTTTCATGGTATAGGGTTCTCAACAAATGAGATAGAAAAGGAAAGGAAAAAAAAAAAAGAAAAACTTACAAAACGATGTCGTTTTGGAACCATCGCAGGAAACATTGCAGGAGACCACGACAGATGATCTGAACTCTAAATTCTTCACATAACATACAAATTTTAGCCAAGTAGCAGTTATGACTATGAAGCTAAGAGCCGCCCATGTGGTCCACTCTTATATCTTGCATCCATTCATTTAACAAGATAAATGCATAACTGCATAATGCTACATGACAAATTGTACAATACTTTTGTTACTAACTCAGAAATTAAATATAAAATATATATAGATAAAATTTTACAAAAAGAATTGGAGTTTTTATAATTTACTTATTAGATAAAGATCGAGGTAATGAATTAATTCTACTTAAAAAACATCTTATCATTTATATATATTATCTATTTAATTTTGCAACTGATTTTTGTGATCGTAAATAATGTTATACAAATAAAATTTCTGTACAAAAATTTTACACAAAATGATATGACTTATTTATAACAAGTCACTGCAAAAAAATAAAAAAGAAAAAAAAAACACCACAATAAATTATACTTATATAAATATCATTATCACATCATTTTATATAAATTTTTATATATTTAACATTTTATTTTTTGTAAGTACATAATTGTTTTAAGGGGCACTTTTTCATAAATCCCTTTTCACCTACTTATGTTCTATTTAATTCACATTATTTTCTAATATTCCAATAAGTCCTATGGGTGACACAGTTACCAAAATACCCCTAATAATATTCACATTTACAGTGTGAATGTTCTGTGATGTGAATGTCCACACTATTAATGTAAATATTCACATTGTCAATGTGAACATTTACACGTCAATGTGAATATTCACATTATAAAATATGAATGTTCACATTACTAAATTGCCAACAGTTCAATAATACTTGTAAGAGTAGAAATGTCCATAAAATATCTTAAATATGAGAATTAGAATTTGGTAGATCAAATGTCCAAATAATAGGTGTTATTAGGATATAAGAATATTTTATGAATTAATTGGAATACAAACACTTGAAAAAGGATTTTCTAATAAATTTTCCTTATTTTAAAGATATAATTGTTGACAGCAACTGCTTAACTTTTTTGTGATTGATTTCAATTGCACACGTGGTGTTCCGTAAAGTTTTGATTGGTAGAGAGACGTAATGGTCCACAATTTATGTTTGGAATGGGAAAACAACATAAGATTAAGTAATTGATAATTGGCTTGAAATATGGATATATAATATTCCAAGAGTATTGAATAATTTCCCCTAAAATATGACATGTTGAGGATTTTAACTTTAGTCATTCATGTTGCACATGCATTTTATACACAAGGAACACATGCTCCTTTGCTTTTCTCTACCATTAGGCCCCATTTACCCAAAAAAAAAAAAAAAAACTATTTTAATAATTTTTTTGATTTTTTACAAAAAGATATGTAGAAAAATAAAAAAGAGTGATGTAACAACTTGTAAGACTTTGGTTCTCTTGGAGATAATTCCAGTGTCTTCAAATTAATGACTCAACAAACATTGGTGGAGGCAAAGAAGGATGAGGGGGGTCATGTGCCCCCCTCCCCCCCTCAACTTTGAGATTTTTTTTTTTTTTTTTTTGTCATAAATAAAATGTATTTTTTTTCTCAACATGTTTTTTGGTTAATGATTTATTGTATTGTTCATAACAAGTAATTATTTGATACTTTAAGAGCACTGTGTGCTATTATTTATATAATAGTTTAAATTAATAGTATAGCGAAAAATCTTATAGATTTGATATAATGAACTCATTATTTTCAAGCAGTTGACAGACTGCTAAGTGTGATTTGTGATTTCTCATGCTTTGAGCATCACATAGGCAATGCTATATGGTATTCTAAGACTGTTTAATAATTTTCATTTAAAAAACATCATTTATAAGTAATGTCATCTCTTTAATATTTTTCTATCAAATAAAAATTAAATAGATTTTATAATAATTTGTGCTATAAACGATGTGTTTTTACTTTCTAAAATTAAGAATTTTGATCCATAATTTTTTGTGCTAAAATTATAAACTTACATCACCATTCTGCACCGAGCTACTCTACACTATTATAGAATTTTAATTTGTTCCTATTAATAATGAATATTAATTTTTTATACTTAAATTTAGCTCATAAAATTATTATTATCTTAATGTTCATCATGATTTTTTTAAATAAAAAATTATAATAAATAGTGCCCCCTCTCACTCAATTTCTTGGCTCCGCCACTGTGAACAAATATTCAGTAATTTTTTAGAATGACTTGAACTTGATATCTTGAATTTTATTGTCAACTTTTTACTATTTGGACTAATCCATTGGGATTGTTAATTTTATATTTTAATTTACAACTATTAGTGTTAAAATTCAATTATTTTTGTCAAAATAGTTTTACTTTTTGTCAAAAAAATATGAGTAAATTACATTATAATCTTTCAAGAGATTTGAAGAAAATACATTGAGTCTCATAGGTTTGTCATAATTACATTAGACTTCTAAAAATTTTAATTTACATAATATTTAATACATTTTTTTATCAGTAACTTGTTAGTGATATAGATAGAAATATGAATTATCACATATTTTACATTAAAATATATATTTTACTCATTTATTTATGCGTCTACACACTATTAGTATGAATTTTAGTGGCTTTAGTTTTTCTAAAAGAGAAAGAGATGTAATTATATCCAACTTATAAATTTTATGATTTTTCACTATAATTTACTCAAAAAATTATCTCTAAATATATATTTGAGAGGGTAATTTATGTGTAAATTGGACCGAGCTAGGTGCAATCTCTTAGACGTTGGGCCGAACTACGGGCCAAGGTAATGGTCTGAGTAGCTTGGTCCTTGATCCCTTCAGTTCGGTCAAAGGAGGGCTACCAGTGGCCTGGTCTGGATGTCCTGGACCGAGGTATCGGCGGAAGGAGGACCGAGCTAGAGGATAGCTCTACAGGGCATCATCTCAAAGTAAAAACTGACAGTGTTTCCTAAAGTAGCATCGAGCTGTGTGAGTACGATTAAGTATGGCGTAGGGCAAGGCCATGCTAGCTCGGTTGCACTGTTACCAAGTCGAGGTAAAAACCATCTCACTTGGTTAGCAGTGAATATGGTGTTATCAGGATAGACATCATCCTTGGAGTGAGATTCCTAAGAGTCTTATAAGGAAGTTGGAGTCCTGCTAGGATTGTACCAAGTAGAATCTATAAACGCTCGTAGCAGGACTTATGTACAAGTATCAAAATTTTTACTCTTGAATACACAAAGTTTTTGTCTATTGTTTCTTTGCTGACTTAGGCATCGGAGAAGTTTCCGATACACACCCGTCGGCTAGCTCATATTTGTGTTTTCAGGTAACAAGACATCGATGTTTAGAGAAATACAAACTTGATCAATAGATTATACGAGAATATTATTTCGTACTCGTACAATATTTATATATATATATGAAAATAGTGACTCGTGAATTGTTTCTAAGCACAAAAATAAAGAAATAAACAAAATTAACTTTTAGATTTTTTTGTTTTGTTTTGTTTTTTTTATTTGTTTTTTTTTGCATTACATGTCTGTCAGCCATGTGTCCCCTGTCACTACAATCGTGTAATTGTTTGAATGCAGCTGGTCGACTTGGACATCCACCCTTGCACCCGCTCAGTCCGTCGGGTTGAATTTTATTTTTTAAGAAAGTTTAGAAAGATTATTTTAACTTATAGAATTAGGCTAAACTAATATTTTTAATCCGATATGTTAATAGGTTATATTTGAAATATTTATATATATATATATATTCAACTTAACTTGATTTGTCCTAACATGTTATTAAATTAATTAATTAATTAATTATAATATATGAAAAAAATATATTTTTAAAATCTACAGTTATATTTATTGATTTGATTAAAACTCAAATTTGTAGTGAGTGTGATTAAATTTATTTAAGAATTTTTTTAATTTATACATAATTTTTTTTAATTTATAATCATATCAGTATATTTATTTAAGAAATATAATGTGTGATTAAATTCCATTATAAAATGTTTTAATTTTTTTAACATATAATCTGATGGTTGGTGATGATGCAGTTCGTCTAGATGGATGGGTCGGACTGATCCAAGCTCCTTGAGTCCACTGGATAACCTGCAAGTAAGTTCAATCGGGGAACAGGGTAGTCCCCCGGCGAACCCTCCGGTGTATGAATTAGAGAAGGCGATGGACAAGAGATGTAGAGAGAGAGAGAGAATGAAAACTTAACCTCCTTTTTTGGTCTTCCATCTTTGCTTATATCCTCTGGTAATCATTTCGCTGCCTTGGCCGTTCTGACCTTCCCGCCGAAAGCTTGCGCCGTGGTTCGTCTCGTTCAGGGTGATGGGGTGCCATTCCGGCTAAGGGGTGTTGTCGCAATAAATGCTGTGATGGATTGCATTAATGGTGATGTGCTGTGGGCAATAACTTTGCAGATCTTTGTCTGCTGATGGCCTGCGCCTGCGCTCTGACTCTGCCGTGTGTCCAAATATCATTGGCCTTTTCTGTCCAGCTGGCATCCAGTGATGCTGAGTTCTACCAACCGGGTTATGCAATGGGGTTTAAATGGTGGGCCTGGGTTTACTCATGGTGGGCCGTGGCCCTTATGGGCCTACCCATATCAGTAGTCCCCCATGCCCGAGTGCAGCTTTAGTCCAACGAAGGGAATAATGAGAAGGAGGATGAATTCGGTTGGCAGGCTGGGTGTGAGGTCGGCCGAGTGGACTAGACCGACCGCAAGGGTGACCGAACGGATGAGGTCGAATGTGGGGGTGACCGAGCAAGTAAGGCCGACCGTAAGGGTCGCCGAGTGGACGAGGTCGACCGTAAGGGCGGCCGAGCGGATGAGGTCGACCGTAAGGGTGGCCGAGCGGATGAGTGAGGTCGACCGTAAGGGCGGCCGAGCGGATGAGGCCGACCGTGAGGGTGGCCGAGCGGATGAGGCCGACCGTGAGGGTGGCCGAGCGGATGAGTGAGGTCGACCGTAAGGGTGGCCGAGCGGATGAGGTCGACCGTAAGGGTGGCCGAGCAAGTGAGGCCGACCGTAAGGGTCGCCGAGTGGGAGGGCACGGGGCTCAAGGGGCGGCGTGTCACGTGGCGATTTGAAGTGGAAAAGACAAGGTGAGGGCAGAAGTCAGTGCATCTGGACCATACACGTGGCAAAATTTCGGGGGAGGTGAAAGGTCAAGCGTTAGATTAGGAGTGAAACGTCAGGGCATTATTATGGGCATCGATGATACAGTTTTGGCGGATGATTTGAAAAAGCTTTCAAACTGGTGAACATTAATGTGGATCCTTGGAATACGGGCAAACCGTGGGCTTTTGGTATCATACGATTCACCTACTTGTTTACAAAAACTCAAAATATTCGAAGTATCAATTCCGTCGTTGCTCACGATACCCCATTAAAACACTTCTGCGATTTTCTGGAACCCGCATCTGAAGCTATTCGCAAACACAGCTTAGCAATGGCGCAGGAAGGGACTGGGGATGTGAGGATGGATCCGCTGGGAGAGGACGATGCTGTGGAGCTGGCGCAGCAATATAGATCAGGGAAGGTGGAGGTGCCAACGGTGCGATCCCAAGGTGCCGTCATGATAGCAGTGCCGCAGCCAATCAGCCAGGTGGAACCAGATCACTGGCACTCGAGGGCTGACAGGTCCATTGTTACGGCGGCGGAGTTGGAGGCTATCCGCGAAAGGTACCAGATTCCGGCGGAGGTAGAGTTGGTGGTGCCAAAGTCAACAGAGCGGCCATCTGACGTCAGGCCAGGGGAGTTCTCCCTCTACGAGGAGGCGCTGAAGGGTGGGTTGCGATTGCCGCTGCCGCAGATCGTGGTGGATGTGCTTAATCGTTTGGACATGGCACCAGGGCAGCTGATGCCCAATGCGTGGAAGATTTTGCTGTCGTGTGCAAGCGCCTGGCCAAAGGCAATGGAGGGGGAGGCCATGACAGTGGATGAATTCTTTTGCTGCTACAAAGCTTCTGGGCAGCAGGAGACTTGGGTAACCCTACAGGCCGTGGCGGGGAAGGGGTTGGTGGCAGGGTTGCCAACCTCGATCAAAGGTTGGAGGCATAGGTGGTTCTACGTGTCCAACTCTGGAGGGGCTGGGGCGCGCAAGACGTGGAAGGTGCCGATCAAGTTTGTGGAGTCAAAGGGGAGTGCGGCGATGGAGGAGAGAGTAAGGAAGGTGAAGGAGTGGAGGGAGAGGGAAAAAGTTAGGTGGGACGAGCTGGTTCAGTCATCTGTGCTGTTTGAAGCGGGGTTGGGCCCACAACCGGTCGGGGGGACCTCGACCGAGCGGAGTTGGAGGCCAAGAGAAAGGCGCAGGAGGCGGAGGATCAGGCCATGTTACTGAGAGCTCAAAGGTTCAAGGAAGCCCAAGTTGGCCGACCGTCTCAGCCGCTGGCAAGGGAGAGGATTCGACCTCGCCCCAAGTCCCTGGGAGAGAAGAACTTGAGCGAGTTTGTGCCGCGACCGCTCCCTAAAGATCCTTTAAGGGAGAGGTCACTGAAGGAGATGGAGGAACTGGGTGTAGGGAAGAAGAAGAAGAGGTTGAGGCGGGGGGATGGAGAGCCAGCCCAAAAGAGAAGAAAGGAGGTGAGAACGGAAGAGGCGAGTGTGGCCAAGCAAGTGGAGGGGGGGGGAGTTGGGGCATGGCCCAGAAGGAGTGAGCGTCTTGGCTGGGGAAGAGGTCTTGGTGGCTAAGGACACCCCAGAGGTGGTGATAGTCAGTCCAACGACGGACGTTGTGGAGAAGACCCCAGCAGGACAAGTGGGAGCTGAGCTGGCTGGGGGTGAGCCAAGTGGGGGGTTGGAGAAGGCCCCAGTGGTGCAAGTGGAAGTGGGGTTGGTTGGGGCAGAGCCAAGTGGGAGGGAGCAGACCCCAAGGGGGCCTGCGCCTCAGGAAAGAGGAGTTGGTCTAGGGGCCACCATTTACCATGCGCGTGCTGTAGCTGGGAGGTTGGAGGGAGATGGGGACCAGCTAAGGCGGTGGCAGACCGTCTGGTGAAGATGGTGGGAGGAGCCAGCTCTGCGTTCGGCCTCTGGATTCGGGGAGGCCGACCTGTTCAGGGGTTATGCTCCGCCCAAATGGAGGTAACTACCCTGGCAGGGGCCTTGCTGAGGAAAGGTGCAGCGGCCAAGATCAAAGCTGATGAGGCCAAGGCAGACTTAACCAAACTGAAGAAGGAGAGTGCTGCCTGGAAGGCTGCCTATACCGAGCTGCCATCAGTCAAGTCGGAGTTGGAGGACACACGCCGCAGGGTTGTGTCGCTCGAGTTCCAGTTGACTGGTGAGCAGAAGAAGTTGGAGGAGTCCCAAAAGGCCTGTGCTACTGCGATCGAGCGTCATGAGGAGGCCATGACCAATAATGAAGATCTCGTCAGGCAGAGAGATGACGCAGATGCTAAAGTGGAGGCTCTTCAAAAAGAGATGGAAGGCGAGCGCGCTAGGGCGGCCGAGCAGAGGGAGAGTCTGCAGAAACAGTTTGAGGCAGAGAGGGGGAGGTTGATTGCGGAGGCAGAGGCCTTAAAGAGGGGGTTAGAGGCTGAAAGGGAGAAGGCCGCTGCTGACAGGGGGGCCTTGATGAAGGAGTTGGGTGAGGAAAGAGCGAGGGCGGCCTCGGAGAGGGCTGCCTACCCAGATATGTGCGTCGCAGCTGTTGAGCAGTTCAAGGCATCGCCAGATTTTCAGATGGCCATTGATGCTGCTGTGGCCAGTAGTTTAGCAAGGGAGGAGTCTGGGGGAGCTGGCCCATCAAAGACAGCCGCTGAGGGGAGGTCTGAGGCTGAAGTGATTGCAAACTTCCAAGAGTCGGACTATTACAAACATGAAATGTCAGAGTACTGGGACAGTGGGTGGAAAATGTTCAGACGAAGAGCGGAGGAGCTGTTCCCAGAACTTGACTTCAGTGGCGTAACGATTGGTGAAGATGACGTGGCCCAAACCCCATTAGACGAAGGCGTGGAAGAAGAAGACCTGGCCTCAAGCGAAGGAGAAGAGTGAGCTGGATGAGGAGTAGACTGAGGAGTTTTGATTTATCGTCTTGTTGTTTGTTTTTTTTTTTTTGAAGGATGTAAGTAATTTGTATACACATTTTTGAATGAATAAAATGGCACATTTTTTATGATTCCAGTATATTTCCCCTTGTGTTGGTTTGGTCTTGGTTTGTTTGTCTTGTGATTATTTTGTGCACTGATGTTTTCAGCAAATGCTTGTGCTAGGCAATAGAGCAAGGTGAAACTAAAGTCATGTCAGAATCCAAGCCAGAATAGGACAAGGAATTTTCTAATACAGAGTGAAATGGCAAATTTGTTTAAGTGTGGGAGAACATCTTTAAAATATGACTAAGTGTTAAATTAGCTTGGAAAAGTAGACTGAAATGTGATATGACTAAGTGTCTTTAAAATATGACTAAGTGTCGAATTATTTTGAAAAAGTAGACTGAAATGTAATGTGGAAGGTGTGATTTTCAAATGAAATATGGGGGACCATCTTTAAAATATGACTAAGTGTCAAATTATTTTGAAATTATGGTTAAGAGTTAGACTATGACTGAGTGTTTTGCTTTATAAGCTTTCATTCATAGGTCTGACTGGGGCTTGTGAAAATGCTCAGGTCGGACTGAGGCTTTTGAGAGTGCTCAGGTCTGGTCGGACTGAGGCTTTTGAGAGTGCTCAGGTCTGACTGAGGCTTTTGAAAGTGCTCAGGTCGGACTGAGGCTTTTGAAAGTGCTCAGGTTGGACTGAGGCTTTTGAAAGTGCTCAGGTCGGACTGAGGCTGTTGAAAGTGCTCAGGTTGGACTGAGGCTTTTGAGAGTGCTCAGGTCTGACTGAGGCTTTTGGAAGTGCTCAGGTCTGACTGAGGCTTTTGAAAGTGCTCAGGTCGGACTGAGGCTTTTGAAAGTGCTCAGGTCGGACTGAGGCTTTGAAAGTGCTCAGGTGGACTGAGGCTTTTGAGAGTGCTCAGGTCTGACTGAGGCTTTTGAAGTGCTCAGGTCGGACTGAGGCTTTTGAAAGTGCTCAGGTCGGACTGAGGCTTTTGAAAGTGCTCAGGTTGGACTGAGGCTTTTGAGAGTGCTCAGGTCTGACTGAGGCTTTTGGAAGTGCTCAGGTCTGACTGAGGCTTTTGAAAGTGCTCAGGTCGGACTGAGGCTTTTGAAAGTGCTCAGGTCGGACTGAGGCTTTTGAAAGTGCTCAGGTCGGACTGAGGCTTTTGAAAGTGCTCAGGTCGGACTGAGGTTTTTGAAAGTGCTCAGGTCGGACTGAGGCTTTTGAAAGTGCTCAGGTCGGAGTGAGGCTTTTGAAAGTGCTCAGGTCGGACTGAGGCTTTTGAAAGTGCTCAGGTCGGACTGAGGCTTCTGAAAGTGCTGCAAATGAAAGTTTTTTTTTTTTTTTTTTTTTTGAAATATGGAAGGTTGAAACTCCAATCGACATTTGTACTATGTATTGAAAGAAAGAAGATACAAGGAGTTTGGCGATACAAAAGTAGGAATTCATTGATAGTAACGCTTCAGGTGTTCAGCATTCCAGGGGTGGGGAAGATCTCGGCCATCCATGTCTTGAAGTCGGTAGGTGCCTGGCCGTGGGCGGGCCTTCACAACATAGGGTCCCTCCCATTTGGCTGCGAGTTTCCCTTCGGTTGGGTTCTTTGTGGCGAGGGTTGCTTCTCGCAGGACAAGGTCCCCTACGGAGAATTCCCGAGGTCGGACTCTGCGATTGTAGTGTGTTCTCATTTTCTGTTGGTACGAGGCCAATCTGACGGCAGCAGTCTCCCTGAGTTCTTCGATGAGGTCTAGGTCTGCTCGGCGGAGTTCTTCTGTTGAGGCAAGATCCGGATGTAAGACCCTGGGGGTGGGCAGACCGACTTCGA
The DNA here is from genome assembly GCA_030407325.1 of Camellia japonica. Lineage (NCBI taxonomy): Eukaryota > Viridiplantae > Streptophyta > Magnoliopsida > Ericales > Theaceae > Camellia > Camellia japonica. Next base: position 200,924,650 of record JAPPVO010000019.1, on the reverse strand, counting down.
CCGGGATGACCGCCTCCGCGCCGTATGTTAAGCGAAAAGGGGTTTCCCCGGTAGGAGTTCGGGCAGTGGTACGGTAGGCCCAGAGCACATTCGGTAGTTCTTCTGCCCAAAGGCCTTTAGCAGCTTCGAGCTTGGTTTTGATGATCTTCAAGAGAGACCGGTTGGTGACTTCAACTTGACCATTTGCTTGGGAATGACCGGGAGAAGAGAAACATGGTTGAATTTGGAGATCTGCACAAAATTTCCTGTATTTGGCGTTGTCGAACTGTTTGTCGTTGTCAGAGACGATGGCCTGGGGAACGCCGAAGCGGCAGACGATCGATTGCCAAATGAACTTAGTAGTATTCCGCTCGGTGATTGTGGCGAGGGGTTCTGCCTCGACCCACTTGGTGAAGTAGTCGATGGCAACAATCGCAAACTTGGTCTGGCCTCGGCCAGTGGGAAGTGGGCCAATCAAGTCGATCCCTCATTTGGCGAATGGGTAAGGGCTGCAGAGGTTGATCAGCTCAGTTGGAGGAGCATGGGGGATATTGGCGAAGCGCTGGCACTTGTCGCATTTAAGCACAAAATCAGTGGCATCTTTGTTGAGAGTCGGCCAAAAGTATCCTGTACGGAGTATCTTGTGAGCGAGCGACCTACCACCTGAGTGATTGCCGCAGACTCCTTCATGGATTTCCTGCATTGCATAGGTTGCTTGGGCGGGGTTAAGGCAGCGCAGGTATGGACGTGAGAAACCGCGCTTGTAAAGGATGCCATCAACTAGAACATAGTTAGCCGACCTAGCTCTGACCTTAGCAGCCTGTTGTTGGTCATCTGGGAGTCCTCCAGTGGTCAAGAAGAGGAAGATATCAGAAGCCCAAGGAATGGGTTCCGTCTGGAGGAACTGCACTTCTTGTAGGTCGGGCGAGATGGCTGGGTGGGATAGGTATTCGAGGCGGACATCATGGCTGAGGTTGGAGTGGTCTGCAGAGGCTAGCTGAGCCATTTCATCTGCTTTGGAGTTTTCCGCCCGGGGTATGTGTCTGATGTGGAAGGTATTGAAAAGGCGGATGAGGGGTAGTGCCAGATCCCTGTAGCCCCTCATTGTGTCGTCCTTGGCGTCGAATTCCCCCGTGATCTGACCAACGATAAGCTGGGAGTCACTGAATACCTGGATGTGGCTGATTCCGATGTCCTTGGCAAGGCGGAGACCCGCTATCAATGCTTCGTACTCAGCCTCGTTGTTACTAGCCTCAAACAGGAAACGAAGAGCGCACTTAAAATATCCGCCCTCAGGAGAGGTGAGGATGATGCCAGCCCCACTGCCTTCCCTGCGGGATGACCCGTCAACATTGAGAGTCCAGGAATGAGGGTCTTCAAGGTCGGCAAGAGCTGGTGGGGTTGTTGTGGTAGAGGTCGGTGCTGGGTTGGTGAATTCCATGATGAAGTCGGCCACAGCTTGCCCCTTGATCGCTGTTCGAGGGCGGTAGGAGATATCAAACTGGCTGAGTTCTAATGACCACTGCATCAGTCTGCCGGAGAGCTCTGGTTGCTGCATGACCTTCTTCAAGGGTTGATCTGTCAGGACCACTATGGAGTGGGCTTGAAAATAAGGGCGGAGCCGTCGGGAGGCGGTGACCAAAGCCAAGGACAACTTTTCTAACAATGGGTAGTTCTGCTCTGCTCCCCTCAGAGCTCGACTTATGTAGTAGACTGGCCGTTGGACTGAGCTGTCTTCTCTGATAAGGGCTGCGCTAACGGCGGTGCCGGACACAGCTAAGTAAAGGAAAAGAGGTTCACCTGTGATGGCCTGTGAGAGGAGGGGTGGGTTGGCCATGCATTGCTTTAACTGTTGGAAAGCCTCTTCGGATTCGGTTGTCCATTCAAAGGTCTGCCTGAGGACTTTGAAGAATGGTAGGCACTTGTCTGTTGCGCGGGAAATGAAACGGTTGAGGGCTGCCACTCTACCAGTGAGTCTTTGGACATCTTTAACAGTCTTGGGTGACTGCATCTCAATCAAGGCTTTGATCTTTTCGGGGTTAGCCTCGATGCCGCGCTGACTGACCATAAAACCCAAGAATTTTCCAGATCCTACGCCAAAGGCACACTTTTCTGGGTTGAGTTTCATCTGATATTTGCGAAGGGTAGTGAAGGTCTCTCTGAGGTCGGCTAGATGATCAGTAGAGAGTTTGCTCTTGACCAACATGTCGTCCACATATACTTCCATGTTTCGACCGATCTGATGCTGGAAGACAGTGTTGACTAACCGTTGGTAAGTGGCCCCGGCATTCTTTAGTCCGAACGGCATGACACAGTAGTGGTAGGTACCTCGGTCAGTGATGAAGGATGTGTGCTCCCGATCGGATGAGTGCATCATGATTTGGTTATACCCAGAGAAGGCATCCATGAAGCTGAGCATTTGGTGACCGGCCGTGGCGTCGACCAGGAGATCTATGCGGGGGAGTGGGTAGCTATCCTTAGGACAAGCTCGGTTCAGGTCTGAATAATCGACACAGAGACGCCACTTGCCATTGTTCTTGCGGACTAGAACCACATTGGACAACCACTTAGGATAGTCAACATTCTGGATGAATTGAGCTGCGAGGAGTTTGTCGACTTCTGCGGCTATGAGGTTATTGCGTTCTGGATGGAAAATACGCTGCTTTTGACGGTATGGTCGGAAGTGGGGTTCGATGCTGAGGCGGTGGGTTATGAGAGAAGGGTCAATGCCTGGCATGTCAGCATGAGTCCAAGCAAAGACGTCCCTGTGCTCGGTCAGGAGAGCAGTAAGGTCGGCTTTGGCTTGGGAAGGTAGTTGGCTGCCGATTTTAGCTGTTTTGAGCGGGTTGGTGGGATCAATATTGACCTCGACGAGCTCCTCCACTGGTTCTCCTCTGACCAGCTCGTCTTCATCCCGGGCGTCGAGCCCCTCAATGATCATTGCTTCCTTCAGCTTAACTTCTTTAAGGGAGGCGACGTAGCACTCCCTGGCCACTGTCTGCTCTCCTCTAACTGTTCCGACACCGGAATCAGTAGGAAATTTGATGGCAAGGTGATAGGTGGATGTGATGGCTTGGAAGGCATTTAGGGCCGTGCGGCCAAGGATGATGTTGTAAGCAGAAGGGCAATCGACCACAAGGAAGGTGAGCAACTTAGTGGTCTGCCTGGGGTGTTCGCCGATGGTGATGGGTAGGTCGATGGAGCCGATCGAGGTCACACGGTCGCCGGTGAAACCGACTAGAGGGGTTTGGAGCGGGGATAAGCTCTCTTCTCCGACCTTAAGCTGGCGGAAGCAATTTAGGAAGATGATGTCTGAAGAGCTGCCATTGTCTATGAGGACTCGTCTGACCTTGTAATTGGAGAGGATTGAAGAGATTACGAGGGGGTCGTCATGGGGATAGCGGATTCCTGCACAATCGGCGTCTGTGAAGGTAATAGGTTCAATCCACTGCTTTGGTTGTTTGGAAGGTCTATCGACCATAGCCACCGTGTTATCCGAGCCCTGTCGGATTTTTCTGAGCTCGGCCCTCTGAGCTGAGCGGGATGGTCCTCCGCAGGCGAGCCCGCCTGAAATAACCCTGATTTCTCCAACTGGTGGAGGAGGATTTCCTGGGGGTCGGGGTTGTGGTTGTTGACGATCACGACCCTGGTCAGGTGGGGCTTGGTGTCGGGGTGGGGTGCGCCGACGGTCATGTCTGAGGGGCTCAGTCTTCTGTCTCTGCTGAGGGTGGATATTTGTGAACCGGCTGAGGCGCCCTTGACGTATCAGGGCCTCGACCTGGTCCTTGAGATTGATACAGTCGTCTGTGTTATGGCCATGGTCTTGGTGGAAACGGCAATATTTGGACTGGTCTTTCCGGCTGGAAGGGTTTCGTGAGGGTAGGGGCCATTTGAGGGGGTAGTCTTTCTGGATTTGATGGAGGACCTGTTCCATGGGGGAGTTAAGGGGGGTATACCTCTCGAACCGACCAGGTGGTCTAGCTGGTGCCGGTCGGTATAATGGGGTGTTTGGTTGTTGTACTGAGTGTTTCGGGGTTCGGGGTCTTTTCTCTTATCTCTGGGGGTCGGGTTTTTAGTGATCGGATCTTGCCGAGCGGCTAATGAGTCTTCTGCGTTCATATATTTCTGGGCTTTGGAGAGTAGGGTTGCCATGGAGGTCGGGGGGTTTTTAGAAAGTGAGAAGAGGAAATCAGACGACCGTAGACCTGCCATGAATGCGGTGAGGATGACCTTGTCATCATTTTCAGCCACCTGCAAAGCTTCGGTATTGAAGCGAGTAACAAAGCTGCGCAGTGACTCCCCCTCGGTCTGGCGGATGTTGAGAAGTTGGGTTGCGGGGCGGCGCTGACGTTGAGCTCCGATAAAGTGGCTGAGGAAAGAGTCGCTGAGGTGCTGGAAGGTGGAGACAGAGTCCGCTGGTAACTGACTCAACCAAAGCCGAGCTGACCCCTTCAATGTTATAGGGAAAGCTCGGCACATGATCTCGTCAGGAAAGGCGTGGAGAATCATGAGGGTGCGGTAGGTTTCCAGATGATCGACTGGGTCCGTGGTTCCGTCGAAGGAGTCAATGGTGGGCATTTTGAACTTGGCGGGCAGAGGTTTGTCCCGAATGGAGGCAACGAACGGTGAGTTTGTAGTGGTAGAGGGTTTGTGTTGGATGTTCTGCATGACTCCTTGGAGCTGAAGCTTCATGGCTCGGAGTTCAGCGTCCCAGAGGGGAATGTTGTCACCTCCGGAGGGGAATGGAGGCTGGGGTGGATGCTGGATACTGCTGGCTTCCTGCTCGGGAGCTGGTGGTGCGATCGACGGGTGTGGAGGTGGAGGTGGTGGAATGACTTGTGGGTGAGGCGGTTGCAAGCCTCCCAAGTTAGGAAAGTTGGGTTGTGGGATGGTGTGGCTCAGGGCTTGTTCTGGATGGGGCAGGTCACCTGGGGGTGGCGGAGGTGGCATGGGAAGATTTCTTTGGAGCAAGGCATTTATCAGGGCCTGGTTTTGCTCGGCCATGCGGTTGATGCTATTGGTGAGCTCGACGAAATATTGTGGCGGTTGGTTTGGGTTGGGAGGGTCGGCTTGGTGATCGGCAGCATTATGGTGGGAAGCCATGGATCTAGTCGTTACCATACACTTGGTGGATGGATGAAAAGATTACTGGAACAGGGTCTCCGGTGGCAATGAACACAACTGGCGCACGGATAAACCGGTTTCCCACAGACGGCGCCAGCTGATGATGTAGTTCGTCTAGATGGATGGGTCGGACTGATCCAAGCTCCTTGAGTCCACTGGATAACCTGCAAGTAAGTTTAATCGGGGAACAGGGTAGTCCCCCGGCGAACCCTCCGGTGTATGAATTAGAGAAGGCGATGGACAAGAGATGTAGAGAGAGAGAGAGAATGAAAACTTAACCTCCTTTTTTGGTCTTCCATCTTTGCTTATATCCTCTGGTAATCATTTCGCTGCCTTGGCCGTTCTGACCTTCCCGCCGAAAGTTTGCACCGTGGTTCGTCTCGTTCAGGGTGATGGGGCGCCATTCCGGCTAAGGGGTGTTGTCGCAATAAATACTGTGATGGATTGCATTAATGGTGATGTGCTGTGGGCAATAACTTTGCAGATCTTTGTCTGCTGATGTGGCCTGCGCCTGACTCTGCCGTGTGTCCAAATATCATTGGCCTTTTCTGTCCAGCTGGCATCCAGTGATGCTGAGTTCTACCAACCGGGTTATGCAATGAGGTTTAAATGGTGGGCCTGGGTTTACTCATGGTGGGCCGTGGCCCTTATGGGCCTACCCATATCAGTTGGATTTGTGATTTATATTTATATTCTGAACCGAACTTAATTAGATATAGAGACCCGATGTTATAACCAAGTCCGGTTTAGCTGGACACAAAATTTCTTATTAGATAATGAGTAATATTAGAAACTCTAAATATTTTATCAAATATTTTACTAAATATTTTACCAAAGATTTCATATGAGTATAAAACCTACGTAAAACTCACATGATATATATGATATTTAATAAAATATTTAAAATTCCTAACATTTTTTTTTTTTTGCGTGGATAATATCGGTCTGATCCAACAAATTTCCACCTCTATCATCCACATTTTGACTCCTCATAATTGTTGTAGTAGCCACGTGTCCCATGAACACCACGTGCTTTGTTCAAATACCATCAAAAGCAATATTTATAGTTGTACGGAGGGAAAGACTATGGTATATTCCATGTACCATATATACACTTTGGAAAAAGATTTGGACACCCTTTGGAGGTCACTCCCAAAACCCCTTTTGTCTTTGATTGATCAAATTTTTTTTTTTCTTCTCTCCCAATCCCCAACCCCCACGTGTGTGTGGAGGGTGGTGGGGGTGGGAGTTTTGAGGGGGTCTCCATCATAGCTCATACACTTTATAGTTAAAGAAAAAAAGAAGGTTTTTTTTTTTGGATAAATCCTCTTTATAAATATTTTATTCCATCTAATTTCTATTCTTTTTAAATATTCCATTAAGTCCTGTTTGATATAATATGACTAAACCATCATTTTTTATTTTTTGCACATGATTCCATTTTGAAACTAATACATAACAATAGTCCATCATTTTATAGAGAAAATCTCTCTCACATTCTAAAGAGAAAATATCTCCTGCATTCAATTGAGAAAATCTCAAATTATGAATTTTGAACATTTTTATAATTTGAAAATTTTAAAAATAACCCAACAAAAAATCTGAATAAAAATCAAAATATAATGTGAATGTTCACAGTAAATAACAAACATACAACTAACTTTTGAAAAAACAAAACGCATTTAAAGTACAATGTGAATGTTCACAATAAACATACAACTAACTTTCGAAAAAATAAAATTCATACCAAAATACAATGTGAATTTTCACAATTTATAATTAATATACAACTAGACTTAAAAAAATAATTCATACCAATGTAAACTATAGCGATCTCGATTTTTTCCCGTCATTTGTTGTTGTTGTTATTGTTGTCTATATCTCGTCTTCAACCTTTAACTCCTTGAATTTGAGTTTAGTAATGTCTTGGGCGTGTTTTGAACAGGTTGGTTGAGTTTTAGTCTCTAATCATGTTGCCCAGATTTTTGATGATCCGCTCGAGCGGGTCTTGTTGCGCTCGAGCAGAGTTTGCATCCTTTCAGCATTTTGTGCGTCTGCAAATATACTGTAGAGGTGTTTTTCACGCTTGAGCGGCGTTCCTTATGCTCGAGCGGGTATCTTTACGCTCGAGCGGGTATTCGAAGTCTGTAAAAGTACTGGAGGAGTGTATTCTACGCTTGAGCGGGTCTCTTTGCGCTCGAGCGGGTAGTGCTTTGCTGTTGTGCCTTGGCGCTTGAGCGGGTATATTTACCCTCGAGCGGGTTAAGTTTTTGTGTCTTACGCTCGAGCGTCTTATTCTCCGCTCGAGCGGACTATGCATATATCAGATCGCGACTGTGTCATTTTAAATCACTTTTTCGACACACTCTCTCTCTCTTTAACTTTCCAAAACCCTTATTTGAGAGCTTCTCTCTACAAATCCATCTAGCTCTAGTGATCTCCTATCCTGGTTCCTTTGTAAAAAGTGTGGAGCTTGGCTTGATCTTCATTTGGATCCGAAAATCATTGGGTTTGGAGCACATTCGAGTTTCTTCATCATCTCCTTTGAGTCTCTTCACTTGAGGTAGGGATAACTACTCATATTTATGACCATTGACATAAACATGTGGTCTTTTTGATTTAATGTTGAAGTTGGGAAATTTTGGGAGTTAGGGTTTTGAAACTTGAAATTATAAAAGAGGGGTTTTCTTCTTTTGGGGTTCCAAGTGTATGAGTGGTCCCTACAATGAAGTTATTGTGTATGATTGATGATATTTGGCCTTGGGTACAATAGTTGAGAAAATGGGGAAAAAACCCTAATTTATTATGATTGATTAATTTGTAGAATTAATATGGGAAATATGGAAATATGAAATTGAGATGAAAATCATGAAATTAGGAAATTATGTGATTGAATGGTGTAGTTGGATTAATTAATCACTCACCTATGAAAATGTTGATATTTTATCTGTTTGATAAATTCATTATCTGTTTAGAGATAACTGCTTTGGGCTATCGGTGGAGGATAGTCTTGACTGTTGTAGACTTTGTATGTTGATTAGGGAAAACTAAAACTAATCAAATGGTTATGTCATTGAATATGACGGTTGGAAGGATACATCGAATATGTGTATTGATCGATCATTGTATATGATAAGTGTTTAAAAACATTGTATATGTATATTGTGTGAGAGGAGATAGGGGATGTACTCCAAGGTTTGAGAGGAGATAGGGGATGGACTCCAATGATAACTAAGTTGGCCGGAGTGTCTAGGGTGAAAGTCCCGAAATCTTGATTACGTTTGCATAACGTAGATGAATTGAAGTGTTGAAGTATTATTGATACAAATTGTAGTCCCATTTGAAATTGGAATATTGAAATGTTAATGATGTGAGTTGTAATCTCATTATGAACTGTCGAGATGAATAGGGAACTATATCTATGAATTGGTTTGGATAATGAAAGTGAAAAGGATTGATATATATATATATATATATATATCTATGAACGTGGATTGGTTATGAAAGAGATGTACGTTTGTTTATATGAGTTCAACATTTATCAAATGCCAAGGTTTTAGTTATCGCTCATATTATGTTTAGCATATCTCTACTGGGCGTTGGCTCACCCTATATGGGACATCATTTTCAGGTGCAGGTGATATGCTGCCACCAAGGTCGTAGCTTGGGAGGTTGTAGAAGCTGAAGGCTTATTTTTGGTGTAGTTATATTTGTGTTACATGTAAATTCAAGCCAAGGGCTTAATGTGTTTTGAGTTAGTACTCTTCATATTTGTAACCAAGTGTTGACTTAGAAAGTTGTAAGCCCGTAGGACATTTACTTTGATGTCAACATATAATACTTTTGTAATGAATACTCTGATATATGGAAATATGCTTTTCTCTCTTATGTCTATGCATGTCAAGAATGTTGGGTTTATATGTATTATTTTGAGGGCGTGACATAAACATTTACACTGAAACGTGAAAATATAAAATAAATTTGAAAAAAGTGAAAATCAACTATTTCAATTGTTTAATGGTAACAAAAATGATTGTTCAACTAACAAGCATGATAACAAAAACAACAAACATATAATTAATTTTCGAAAAAATAAAACTTATACTAAAATACAAAGTGAATGTTCAAAATTTACAATAACTCAAACCAATGTGAACATTCACACTGCAACGTGAAAATATAAAATAAAATTGAAAAAAGTAAAATCAACTATTTCAATTGTTCAATGTTAACAAAAATGATTGTTCAACCAACAAGCATAGTAAAAAAAATAACAAAATACAACTAACTTTCGAAAAAACTTCAAAAAAAAAAAAAAACTAAAATACAATGTGAATGTTGTAACAGCGCCCGCGGGGGACCTCGCTACAGCTCGGACTCTCCTTTTTGTAAGTTGCGGTTCTAAATCTGAACCAAAGAGTCCAACTCCGGCAAATCGTTTTGAAGAAAAAACAGATTTTTGAAAAGTAGTGCCAAACATGGACTGCTTTGCCAGATTACAGAGTCGCCACCTAAATATTTTTTTATGGGGGTATTTAGGAAACCCTGACTCGGTGCCGAAGGCCACGTGTCCGTCATCACCAAATGTCTTGGCTCGGGAGCTTGGGTACGATCGGGGAAGGTCAGCTATGAGCACCCCCTTTCGCCCGGTCCGAAGACCGGCCTCTACTAACCGTGATATCCGATTTTGAAAACATTACATGCTCTTATTCCAATTATTAGCCTAGAATTACTATGTTATGCGCACAGCAAACAAGTATAGACTAGATCGCCTAATTTGGAAACAAACATTGCATATCCGTTCGTTTTGAAAATGCTTTGGAATTTGCTACTCGCAAGTAGGCTAAAACACGGATTTCAATGAGTTTTCCCAACTCAAGCAATCCAACCTCCACCCACAGGCATTCAAACATTTTATCTCACATAAGCAATTAGCCGCATGGTAAGCATACTGTCATGTTAGCATTCACACGCATGTGGTATGCTAAAGCGTAAAATACTCACCTAGTACTCCAAGCCAAAACAGAAGCTTATTAGAAATCCATGCATGGACCTAAGCATACTGAAATGTCTAATGCAACACATGCAAAGATGTAATCTAGGCAGGCTCGGCTATCCTAGACATGGCATGTGAAATGCTACAACTATCACGTATTCAATTTGGAATTGAAAGTACGATGCAGTTTGTATGATGTGCCAAGCCTGATGTATGTCAACAAACGCATGGATGCACGCATGCATTGCATAAGGTATGCTAATTTTAAATATGCCCTAATCTACCATCATAAGCAGGTAAATAAAAGGGAAGAAAGAAATGGGGGTTGGAAGACATACACACACTCACCCACACTTATTACAAATATGCCCTCACACGGAGGGACCAAAAGAATATACAGTCCCAAATAGTACAGTCCAAATACATAATAAATGAATTATTACAAAATTTCTAATTATCAAATTAAATTCAATATATAAAAAAAGAAAGGGGCCTCAGCCCTGCCTCGGGATGCGCGAATGATGCATGCTCGAATCCGACTTGCCCGGAAAATCCGCACCATACCACTGCTGTCTCTGTTCTTACTGCCCTGTCTCTCCAAAAATTCCCAAAGTCCCAGAATACCTTCTACATGACCTGCAGTACCCCACCGGCTGGAGGAAGTGACCACCGGCTGCTTAAATTGGCCACCGGCTTCTTGTAGAGTTTATCGGCACAAAAAGTGTGCCGGTCGGCACATTGTTCTGCCGGTCGGCAGAAAGTTCCTGCAGAGGACAGTTTGACAGCAGCAGCAAACCAGCAGTGCATGGCATGGATTTTGAGCATATGTAAGCGTGGCCAATGCCTCCTATCATGCTTGGGGACTCAAGAGGCATGACTCTTGGTTCTTGGGCCATCAATTATGCATCTTGACGCATGATGGCCTAAGGAACCAAGGTTGCATTTTAATGGCAATGCATGCAAACAAACAAATGAAATCCAAGGCCTTATCATGAGTTAGTCAAAGGTCTTGGTGACCAAGAATTGAGACGAGTTGCACCACTCGAAGTGTGAACTCCTCTCAACCCTATGCTTGGCTTGACAATCCCCAAGCCAAGCCATGGAATGCATGTATGCAACATAGCTCAAATGATGCAACAATGGGACTAAGATGCAAGGCATACCAAGTGTCATGCAACTATCACAATAGGCATGCAAGATGCTAGAGCATGCAAGGTATAAGTGGCATGCAAACATGGGCCAATCAAGCAATGGGACCAACCTACTACAACACTCGATGAACCAAGCATGCATCAAGCATGTAATGAACATACAATGGTGGCCTTAACTTCAATGGGGCAGCCCTCAAACCACCCCAAAATAGTGGCAAAACAAGCCCTAAATGATGACCAAAATGCTATACAAACATGCAAGTTCATAGGCCTAAACCTAAGGCACCAAAAAGAGCATCTTACTACCACTTACACAACCACTCATGGCATGAATCTAACAACCAAAAACAGATTTTTAGTATGCAAAATGACACCCAAATCCCCTCACATGGCACCCCCAAAATGTATTAATCATGGAAGCATACACAAGGCCTATTCTTAGGCATAAAAGGACACACCTTTAGAGCATGAAAGAGATGACAAGTACAAACATATGAGCATGGATTAGGGTCTGAAATAGCATGTCAAATGATCCCAAATCATCTAAATAGACTATCCAATGTATGTACATGGATCACCTACCCAAGGCCTACAAGCCATCATGCAAAACAACCATGTCAAGCATGTTAAATATGACAAAAACAGTGGCCCACAGCCCTTATACATGGCAAAATGATGTTAGTATCTCCATGGAACTAAGCTAAAATATGCGAGAAAACATGGCCTCAAAGCATGGCATACTTCTAGGCATAAGAGAGCATTTCAAAGCAAATATAAGAGGCATGTTAAGGACCATAAAACCAACCTAAAACAGAGGCATAACATGTCATATGAATCACAAATATGCTCTGAAATGCAACCAAAACCAACCATGCATACATGCTATTATTTGAGCCCAAAAACAAAGGTAAGCAAGGGACAAAGGGGAGAGGGGTGTCCCTCCCCTATATGAGACTCGAAGATACCTTCCTCACCACTGAAAACCCACTGGTTTTCAGTGGTGAGAAGACCAAAAACACCGAGTAAACAAGGCCTCAAGAAAAGGCTCCAAAATGGCCAAAACAAGGCCTAAGAGGGTGAGACTCTACCCAAACCACAAAACAACCTTGATGAATGTTGTTAAGCAAGGAAAAACAAGTCTTTTTTATGTTAAACACAAATCCAAAAACACAAAGCAAGAGGGGTAGAAAGCTAGTGCAAGAATGGGGAAACTAAAGTAACAAGCTCACCCTTGAAGATCCTTTGAAGAACAGGTGGAGCAGCCCTCCTTTAATGATCAAAACCAGTCCAAAACCACCACAAACAACCTTCCAAGTCCCTCAATCTCGGAGCTAGGTGTAATAGTGTGTGTAATGGTGCAAAAATGAGGTAAAACTACACTTTTTGGCCACAAAACACACACACCAGAGGAGAGAGAGGGAAAATATAGAGAGAGAGAGAGTGTATCACACAGATATATAGATATAAGCTCTGGTTTTTGACCTAAAATGGCTAGCCTCGAGCAAAGGGAGAGAAGGGTTGCTTATATAGGCCAAGAAGACTTAGTGGCTAAGCAAAACAAAAGAGTCAAAGCGTTCAAGGGATCAAAGGGGGTGCAAGGCTTCTTGGAGAAGCCAAGACAGCTGGCCAAGCTTCTCCAAGAAGCTTTGGCCAAAGGGTTAAGCTTCTAGAAGCTTTAAGGGGTTCAAGGGTGCAAAGGGTGCAAACCCGGGCATGGGGAGTGGTGATGGTGCACTCCAGCTATCACAGCTGGCATGCACCATCCCTGGGGGTGCAAAGGGGTCACACCGACCAGCCAAAACAGTCACCGCACAAAAGAGTGCCGGTCGGCAGTATATTGTGCCGACCGGCCAAATATTTGGGAAATTAGTGCCGATGGCCACGGGGGACTGCCTGTGATGTGTAGGGGCAGCCGGGCTTCAGGGATGGCTAACAAGCCTCTCCCTACCCTTGAAGGCAAAAACACAAGTGTTTGGTGCCAAAACCGAACACGAATCGGTCGAGTCAAGAGGTCCTGAGACGAGGCGCGCTGCCGAGGCCTCCGGGAACTCGAGACGAACACAATCATGGATAATCACCGGTGTCCAAGCGGTGACGTCCAAGTCTTGAGGACGGTCAAAAATGGGGTGTCTACAGTTGCCCCTCTTTGACAGAACTCGAAAGTCATAACAATGACGGGAGTGAATGTCAAAGCCCAGAGACGACCCATTTTTGACAAGGCCGAAGACTTGGACAAACATGCAAGACAAACAAGGTATGCGCCCGAAGGCAGGGGCAAAATGCAACTGAACATGCAAGAAGCCTAACATAGCTTATGATCATGCAAAGGAAGCTGTAATGAAGCACACATGCGACAGTTATAAGCTAGCATACCAAACTACACTACAATGCAGAAAGGATGTAAGAGAATTATGGAATTCTCAATACGTCTCACTCGGGAGATAAAATACCTGCGCGGCTCGTCCGGTTGCACCGGCCTCGAATGAGCCGTACATACACTATCGTGCCTGCAAAGAAAGCAAACTTGACAGATACAACATCGTTAGCAATATGCATAACAATGCAGTCGAAAGTGCGTAACAATGCATGCAATGTGTACAGCAAGATAGTAGAATTGAACACATGTGAGTAAAGCAATGCACACGTGCACGCAATGTGTATGGAAAGAGAATTCGAACACATATTGGTAAAGCGAGGCACGCATACCATGCAATGTGTATATAGGGGACTTGAACACATATCAGTAAAGCAAAGCACGCATACAATGCAATGTGTATAAAAAGGAACTTGAACACATATCAGTAAAGCAGTGCACGCATACAACGCAATGTGTATATAGGAGAAATTTGAACACATATCAGTAAAGCAAAGCACGCATACAATGCAATGTGTATATAGGAGGAACTTGAACACATATCAGTAAAGCAGTGCACGCATACAATGCAATGTGTATAAAAAGGAACTTGAACACATATCAGTAAAGCATAGCACGCATACAATGCAATGTGTATATAGGAGGAACTTGAACACATATCAGTAAAGCAGCACGCATACAATGCAATGTGTATAAAAAGGAACTTGAACACATATCAGTAAAGCAAGCACGCATACAATGCAATGTGTATATAGGAAGAACTTGAACACATATCAGTAAAGCAGTGCACGCATACAATGCAATGTGTATAAAAAGGAACTTGAACACATATCAGTAAAGCAGAGCACGCATACAATGCAATGTGTATATAGGAAGAACTTGAACACATATCAGTAAAGCAGTGCACGCATACAATGCAATGTGTATAAAAAGGAACTTGAACACATATCAGTAAAGCAGAGCACGCATACAATGCAATGTGTATATAGGAACTTGAACACATATCAGTAAAGCAAAGCACGCATACAATGCAATGTGTATATAGGAACTTGAACACATATCAGTAAAGCAAAGCACGCATACAATGCAATGTGTATATAGGAACTTGAAATTGAACATGGTAAAACATGATGCCGAAACGCAACGTGTTGCAGCGCAGTATGATTGAAATGATTTACGGAATTCACAAGATATAAAAGGATACGGGAAGGACGTCCATGTTCGAGCATCGCTCAAAAGTTGTGGTGAGGTCAACTCGAAGCTCCACTTGCATTCTGACAGTGCATCTTCTTGTATTGCCTTGAATAATGAAGGTACGATGACCGAAAAAGGGGGGAGGTTACCGGTGTCAAACCCAGCACTCTGCTACCCCGCTATTCTTCTACTTTACTTGCCCTTTTACTAGGAGTTTAAGCACATTGCACTGCCTTAGGCAGGTTCTATTTCTCAAAAGCGTGTGTTTTTGCAAAACATATGATGGAAATGAAACAACTGTTTGTTCAAAAAGTGCTATATTTGCATATTCTATGCATCGCATCGCAAGGCATCACACAACAATGTGACTGAAATTGAAACCGTGTTTTGAAAGCCAAAGCATCGCATCGTAATAATCAGGTAGTAAACCAATTACAACTCGATAAGCAAAACAGGGTGACTCAGCAAACTAGCCAAATGCGAGTACACCTCGACAAACATTATGAAGACTCAAAGAGAGTGAAATACAACTCGATAAGCAAATATGCAACAACTCGATAAGCAAATGGGCGCGCCCTTATAAGAATTGATCACTGGAGGGTATTGAAAGTGGTGGAATCTTCCAAATTCCTAGCATAAACAGCTCAGAGGGCAAGGGTGAGCACCACCGGCCCAGTAGAAAGTCCACCGGCTGCGTGTAAAGGCCATCGGCCGAAAGGGTGATCCATCGGCCAAAATAGATGGCCGGTCGGCACTATAGTTGGCCGGTCGGCACTAAATAGTCAGCACCAGCAGAATGTTGACATCTGTCCTTCACTCAACCTTATCTTCTTCAAAAGGGTCTCAACTTCGTGGTTCTCTTCATTTCCACACTGATTTGCTCCAAATGGAAGAATTTCTTGCCCAAAATCTCGCAACTTGGATTAACAACTTGGATGGCTCGGAAAAGCTGAATTTTCGGGCTTTCGGCATAAATGCACTATTCACTCTGCGCCGTACCCCGCTGCATTTTCCATTCCTCCATGCCGCGGCAAGGTTTTGGAACCCGGTGACACATGTCTTTAGCTTTAGCGGGCAAGAGGTGTGTCCTGCCTTCGAAGATTTCCAAGCTCTAATGGAGTGCGAACGTGACGAGGAATTTTGCCTCAACTCAATTTCGGCCACGCCCAAGCCTTGGGACGGATGTGTGGCCTTACCATGTACGATGCTCGATCCCTGATTCGTGACGGAATGCTGGATATTCCTAGCCTGGTTTATCGATTTTCTGATGCCGGTGACCGCAGTGACCATCATTGGCAAGGCTTTCGACGAAATGCCCTCTGCTTGTGCGTGTTATCTCATTTCCTGTTTGCTTCAGGCTCCGGAGAATCTAGCGTTCGATTGATTGAGGTTGTCCAAGGCTTGAGGGAGGGCAAGAGCTGCATTGCCATGACTCTGGCTGAGACGTTGATAGGCTTGGACGCCTTTTATCGTCGAGAGACAACCAGGTTTGCGGGGAGTCCGCTATTACTGCAGGTAATATTTCCCACCCAATCTCACATTTATGTTTGCTCACATCACTCGGCCCTCAGGCTCGGTTTTTCTCACAAAACCCTTTTCTCACTTTTTTCTCATCATACATCTCTCTATTCTTTATTCTCTCATTTTTCATCCCTCCCCAGGTATGGTTGATGGATAAACTGCAGGTTGTGGACTCTTGTCCGGCATATTCAGCTCGCGGCTACTTCTTCAGGCAACGCCTAGTTGACGCCCTTGATGAGGGTTGGTGGTTTGAATGGATGTGCAGCTTGTCCGCAGACAATATTGCTTGGCGATGTCCTTGGCTCAATCTCCCGGCGATGAGTTATAGCATGTCTCGGCAGACTGGAATTCGGTTGATTGGCTTGAATCACTGCGTGTTCTATTTTCCATTCCGTATCCGGCGCCAGTTTGGCCACGATCAGATTTGTCCGCCGGAGGGGATAGAGTATCCGGCTACATTTCCGGTCGGAGGTACGCAGCTTATCCGACAGGCCGCCGCGTGGAGGACTAGAGAACTCCTTGTCCCCGCTCCCACTTTTAATTACACTTTGCCTGACGAGTGCTGGGACTGGCTCAATGAAGAGGCACAGGAGGGGCCCACTTTGGCATCAGAGGCTTCAACTAGCTCTGGGAGGGGGCGCAGGGACATTTGACTTGACCATGCCCCAGGTTTATTGCTTTATTAGTACTTTCAAGTTTTCTTTATGAATGTAATAAAAAGCAACTTCAATTGTATGCAAGAGCAAGAGAACTCTATTTGAAATCAATGAAATTGAAGGTTGTGGTACTGAAAATTTTCCGTTTTGGTCCAGAAATGGTCTTAGTTGTAAAAAGATTTATTTGAACAAAGTCATCTTCATTAAAACTTTCCAAAACTATTTTCGATATGGATCAGAACTAGACACGCTTGAGATCTGTCACTGAGATGCACAACCCTGGATCTTAGCAACTGGAAAGTTGCCCCTTGTTTGAATGGTACCGCGGCACTGTACGGCAACGGAAAGTTGCCCCTAGTCTGAATAGCACTGTACCGGAGATTGCGATAAATGCTGATGGGCAAAGATGACCAAGACGATCAAATGGACAAAGTTGATCGGGGAAGAGTTTATGGCTGAACTTCGGGATGAAGCTGCCTACGTATCCCAATGATGGGAATCAAGCCTTACGTAGTTCAGGCTTGGGTTCACTCGAGTATTTTCACTCTCCTTTTGCGCTCTAACTTTTGCCAAGGCCGCCCTTTGCGGGTTTTCAACCTTGCGAGCTCAATTTTTATATTTTCTAATTTTTTGTGCTCTGAATTTTGCCTAGGTCGCCCTTTCGGGTTTTCGGCCCAGCGAGCCTCTCAAGGGTAATATTTCTTCAACTTGTCCATGTTGATCGGTTGGGAGAACTCTAGGCCATCTAGGTCCATCAGAACCACAGCTCCACCTGACCAGATAGACTTGATGATATAGGGACCAGTCCAATTGGGTCTGAACTTGCCCCTTGGGTCGTGGATGGGAGCTCGGTTGTCTTTGAGTACCAAATCTCCTTCCTTCAAATTCCTGGACTTAACTTTCTTGTTAAAAGCCCGGGCGATTCTGCGTTGATATCCTTGGACATGGTACAGTGCTTTCAATCTTCTTTCATCGAAAAGCATGAGTTCCTCGAATCTGCTCTGCTGCCAATCTGCCTTGGCTATCTGATACTCAGCCAATACTCGTAGAGACGGAACCTCAATCTCTATAGGTAGAACGGCCTCCATCCCATATACCAAGGAATATGGAGTCGCCCCGGTAGAAGTTCTAATTGACGTTCGGTAGCCCCACAGAGCAAACGGCAACTTATCTGGCCAGTCCCGATAGGTTTCCACCATCTTCTGCAGTATGTGTTTGATGTTTTTGTTGGCGGCCTCAACTGCTCCGTTGGTCTGCGGCCGATATGTGGATGACTTATGAAAAGCCACATTATACTTCTCCAACAGATCAATCACCTCCTTCTTGAAGTGAGAACCATTGTCCGAAATGATCTCATTCGGGACTCCATAACGGCAGATAATGTTGTTTCTGATAAACTTTGCGACATGCGAAGCCTTCAACACGGCATAAGATTGGGCCTCGACCCACTTTGTAAAGTAATCTATTGCTACCAAGATAAACTCATGCCCATTCGACCCCTTCGGGGTAACAGCTCCAATCACATCGATCCCCAAACTGAAAATGGCCATGGCGACGTCATGTTGTACAGCTTTGACGGCGGGATGTTCATGCGGTTTGCGTGAATCTGGCATTTGTGGCATCGCCGAACAAAGCCGATACAATCTTCCTCCATGGTAGACCAGTAGTAGCCCTGTCTGAGGATCTTTCGTGCCAGCATTACCCCATTCATATGTGCCCCACATTCTCCTCCATGGATGGCCTCCATCAGGCGCTTCGACTCTTCGGCTTCCACACACAGCTTGTGCATTCCCAGATGACCTCTTTTGTACAACTTACCCCCGCAGATGATAAACTGAACAGCCATTCTTCTAATTGCCCTTTTGTCTTTGGCATTCGCCCCTGGTGGATATGCCTCCTTCTCCAAGAAGTTCCATATGTCGTAATACCAAGGGTTGTTATCTTGCACTTCATCTATGGCAGAGATTGACTCGTAGGCAGGTGCAAATTTCTGGTCAATAATGACTGGACGCATCCGGACCCCAGATGGGATGTCTATCATGGAAGATAGAGTTGCTAGCGAATCTGCAAACCTGTTGTTCTCTCTTACTAGGTGAGTGAAATTTAGCTTTTCAAACCGCGGAATTAACAAATCCAAGGTCTGGTGGTAAATTATCATCTTTTCCTCTTTTACTTTCCAATCTCCTTTAGCTTGAGATACAACTAAGTTCGAATCCCCAATGACAACCAATCGCCTTGCCCCTAGTTATAGGGCAGCCTCTAGACCGGCAATACATGCCTCATACTCTGCCTCATTGTTCGAGACTTTGAATCGAAGCTTGAATGCTAGAGGGACACGGGAATCGTCAGGTGCTATCAGCAACACCCCTATCCCATACCCGTATTGATTTGACGCTCCGTCAAAGTACATCGTCCAAGTTTCATCTTCGATGTGCAGAATGGCTTCATCTGGGAACAGGTACTCAACCGCTTCATCCCCTTCAACCGGGTGGTCGGCAAGGAACTCTGCTACCGCTCTTCCTTTTACTGACTTGCGCGTCACATACTTGAGATCAAATTCGGAGAGCAACAGCAACCAACGAGCTAGCCTACCCGTAAGCGCTGGTTTCTCGAAAAGATATTTGATGGGATCAAGTCGTGAAACCAACATTACAGAGTGAGCTAACAGGTAGTGCCGCAGCTT
Source organism: Camellia japonica (assembly GCA_030407325.1). Taxonomy (NCBI): domain Eukaryota; kingdom Viridiplantae; phylum Streptophyta; class Magnoliopsida; order Ericales; family Theaceae; genus Camellia; species Camellia japonica. The sequence continues at coordinate 200,904,972 of JAPPVO010000019.1, read as the reverse complement.
CCTGGTAGCCCATACCAAGGCCAAACAAGCCTTCTCCAACGGAGTGTAGCGGGTCTCGTAATCCAACATCTTCTTGCTCAGATAGTAGATAGCCCTTTCCACTTTATCTTCCGACTCTTGTGCGAGCATGCAGCCCATTGTAGTTTCAGTCACTGACAGGTACAGTATCAACGGTTTCCCTGGCTTTGGTGGCGACAACACGGGTGGATTCTGTAGATATTCTTTAATCTGTTCAAATGCAGCTTGGCATCGGCCGTCCCATTGGAACTTCTTTCCTTTCTTCAGGAGACCAAAAAGTGGTTCACAAGTTAAGGTTAGTTTAGAGATAAACCGCCTTATGAATTGCACTTTACCCAGAAAGCCTCGCACCTCCTTTTCAGTCATTGGTGGTGGCATTTCTAGGATGGCCTTGATTTTGGAAGGGTCGACTTCGATGCCCCTTTGTGTAATCAGAAATCCCAGCATTTTCCCCGCTGTAACACCAAATGTACACTTCTGAGGATTCAACCGCAGCCGAAATTCTCTGATCCTTTGGAAAAACTTTTGCAAGGCGGTGTAGTGGCCCTCTCTTTCTTTGGACTTGACAATCATGTCGTCCACGTACACCTCGACCTCTTTATGGATCATGTCATGTAATATTGTGGTTGCAGCCCGTTGATATGTAGCCCCAACGTTCTTCAACCCAAATGGCATCACTCTGTAGCAATACGTACCCCACGGGGTGGTAAAAGCAGTCTTCTCCCAGTCTTCGGGTGCCATGAAAAGCCATCCATGAACGAGAGCAAAGCATGCCCCGCTGTGAAATCTACCAACTCGTCGATGTGCGGCAAGGAAAAGTCATCCTTCGGACTGGCTCTGTTCAAATCCCTGAAGTCCACACATACCCGGATTCTGCCATCCTTCTTCGGTACTGGAACAATGTTGGCCAACCAAGTTGGGTATTCGGATACCAGCAGGAAGCCTGCGTCAATCTGCTTGGTGACCTCTTCCTTGATCTTGATGCCCCAATCAGGGCAGATCCTTCTGAGTTTCTGTTTGACAGGTCGGGCCTCGGGGTCAAGAGGGATCCGGTGCTGTACAATCTCAGGATCGATTCCAGGCATGTCTTCGTAGGACCACGCGAAAACATCTTTGAAATCTTTTAATAAAGCGACTAAGCGCTCGCGTTCCTCCGAAGACAACGTGGACCCGATCTGGACCAGCCGCGGGTCCTTCTCAGTACCAATGTTCACGGTAGTGATTTCATCCATTAAGGGTTTAACAAACCTCTCCTGCTCTTGTTCAATTAGTCGTTGCAAAACCGGAGGAATTTCGTCCTCGTCGTTTTCATCAAAATTTTGAAAGTCCTGATTTAAACAATAAACCAAAGGCACAGAAAAGTACTCGGAAACCACAGTCACCTCATTCTCATTAGATACTTCCGAACCGTCCAATTCTTCTGTTACAACAGACTCAAAAGAGAAAGAAAAAGACGACCTGGACAGGACTGTGGCATCCGGGTTATCACCCCCAGGAATACCGAACTCAGACTCAGACGAGCTGGAACCTGATTCCGACTCACAAGACTCGGTGGAATCAGATTCCGGCTCACTACCTGACCCGGTGCTGCTAGATAAAAATCCCTCCTCGTACTGCCAGGTGAGGGAGGGTGCGATGGATGCATCCAAAATAGCTGCTGGTTGGCTCGCAGCCGTTTCATCTCCGATCATGGACACCAAGGAGTTATCCCCCAAGCACAACTGGTCGATCGAAGGATCTGAAAGTAGACATGCCAGTGCTACCCCCATTTCAAACTCTGTGTCCGCAGACTCTGCTTCCTTGCTATGCTCAGTCTCAACTGTTGGGTCTGTCTGCTTTTCAACAACATCATCCCCAGATAACTGTAGGTCAAAGAAAATTTCGAACCCCGGCACGCGCTTCTTCTCTGCGTTCCACCACGGCTCCGGAAAACCACAGAATGGAAAATCCTCCCCCTCCCGGACGAAGCGTCCGTTCAGGGTACCTCGGATGGGCCGATGCATCAATTCAAAGGGCTTTCCCATCTGTTTTGCTTTGGCCCTTGCAGCCGTCTCTTTTCCTTTTCTTACCCAATCTTCCTTGGTGGGCGTATATCCCAGGCCAAAGGTATGGGGGTTGTGCGGCACTTCGGCCAACGCTGCAATGCCTTTACGGCCGCTCTTTCCTAATCCCATCCCGGGGATGTATTGGAGCTTGTTCATGAGATACACTGCTTGGGCACTGACATATATCCCTTCATTCGTAGCCATGATATTCTGTACGACCTGAGCCTCGGCCAAGGTAAAACCTGATATGAATACATCCTCCATGCCATGCTCAATTTCCAGAACAGGCGTGGATACCTCTGGTGGTGGGTGGATTGACGAATTCCCAAAGACAATGGCTACTCCCTTCCCGTAGGGGTATTTCACCATTTGATGCAAAGTAGATGACACTGCCTTCACCTGATGCAGCCACGGCCGTCCTAAAAGCAAATTGAAGGTTGCAGGGACCTCTAAGACATGGAAATCTATCTCGTGCTGCCCCGGCCCAACCTTTGTCTGAACTTTAACTGTTCCCATTACTTCTCTACTTGTATTGTCATATGCCCGGATGACCTGGGCTGTTGGTACAAAATCCACGGTTTTCAAGCCAATCGCATATGCCGTCCTCGCTGGGCAGACATTAATGGCGGACCCGGTATCAACAAGTACCACCGGTATCCACTTATTTCTACACTCCACGGAGATGTAGAGGGGTTTATTGTGATTTGTGCCCTCGGGCGGAAGTTCTTTGTCGGAAAAGGTCAGCATCGGGGTACCTCCTCCCGGGAAGACCAATCCTACCAGCTGCTCTGGCGTGGTTTCTATTGAAAGCTTTGCTTTGTCCATGGCTGATAAAACAGCCTCTCTATGCACCCGTGATGCCATGAGCAGTCCCCAAATGGAGATGTCTGCTTGTATCTTTTTCAGCTGTTTGAGTACAGCTTCTTCCTCAAGTTGCTTCTCCTTTTGCTTCTCGGCTTCCCTATCCTTTCCCGAGGCTTCCGGTTGATCTAAGTGTGGGGGCTTGAAATACCGTCCACTCCGCGTCATGTGGTCAACCTCTCCGAGGTACCAAGTGTTATCAGGTTGGTTATTCCCCCAATCTTCGTCGGTGTGAGCAAGACATAGGTCTTCGTCTTCCCACCACATTCCATCAGCGGCTGACAGACACTTATCTGGCTCTGGTATGACTGTTTTTGTGCTTGTGCGCCTTCCATCCACATGCCTGCAACATTCTCGGTTCCTGTGCACACAGCAGTTTCAACTCCCACATGGGCCTTTGCTTTCCTGATTCTCTCGGAATCTTCAAAACTTGCTTGTTCTGACATGACTGACTCTTCAATCATCTCCATACTCAAAATGTTCCAATCTCGGGCGAAATTCTTGACACTGGCGCCCCCCGGCGATGTGTTCTGCTCTTCGACCCTTCCGGCCGTCGCTGATATTCTCATTCCTGCTGAACTCTGCTCTGCCTGAAATTCTCCTACCACATCGGGCTGATCGTCCAACCACCCGGTAACTTCCGCTGAATCCTCATAATCGAACCATGCGACTGCCGCGTCCTCTGGGTATTGGTCATTGTAAAACTGGAGATCGGCAAGATCCTCCCCCACAGCTGTTACATCATCTGTTCCCTGCCCCAGGCTATCTCCTTGGATCATACACAACTCTCCCCCTGTTGGCAATTCTACTCCGGGCCCATCTTGGCCTTTTGATGAAATGTAGTCACTCGGACTATATGTCCTCCCAACGTAACTCCCAGATTCCGCAGACTCTGACTCAAACAACTGTTTTTCCTTTGGGATCTCCCTTTCCTTGTTCTTGGCGGTCACTGCCACTGGCTTAGATTGGGTCATGGAGATGTCCATCATGCACAAGTCAGTGCAATCGGGGAGGAACACCTCTGGTTTAGGCAGGTGGGTAGGGGTGATATAGATACTAGGATCGTAGGACACGGTCCCAGCATAGATGAAATTTAGTCTTTTGGGTGGTGGAGCTTGGTTATGTACGAGGAGGGGATTTGTAGTAACATTGGGTTTTTCGGGAGGCAAAATCACCCCATTGTCGATGAGATCTTGGATCTCATGACGCACCCGGAAGCACAGATCGGTGTCGTGACCGTGCTGTTGGTGAAAGGCACAATATTTGGCCGGGTTATGGGTAGGAGGGAGTTTTTCTGGTAAGGGCCGCGGCTCCAGGGGCTTCAGGTGCCCTTTTTTGATCAAAACCCCCAGAGCTTTGGATAGGGGCATATATAGTGGGGCGAAGGTTCTGGTGTTTCTGGGTGGGTATTTGGTTGTTTGTGGGTTGCTTCCGGACGCGCCGGAGAATGGTGCAGCTGCCGTATTTCTTGGAGGGGGGTTGGCGGTGACCATGCTTACTTCGGTGGCTCTCGTAGTAGTAGCGCCACTCGGGCCTGCATTGCTACCACGGTTGAAAGTTCGTCGGGGTTGCTCCCGGTCATTATCAATCAAGCCTTGCTTCAAGGCATCTTCAATCTGCACCCCCATTTCATGTAGGTCAGAAAAAGTAGGAAAGGGGAGAACTATCATCTTTTGCATCAACTTCGGCTGAAGATTGCGCACAATCATCCGAATCTGGTCTTTGTCCGTAGGCCTCAAGGTCATCATCGAAGCCTTGGCCCTCCATCTGGTTACAAACTCTGAAAAACTCTCCTTAGGCTCTTGCCTAGTCGTCTCGAGATCACGGGTCGTAATCTCAATCTGTGTATTATACGAATACTGTGCGATGAAGGCCTCAGCCATTTCGTCCCAATTCCTCTTGACATCATCTTCTAGCTTGGCATACCATATGGCCGCCACACCCGACAGGGTCCGGCCAAACAAAGACAACTTCTGAAGCCTACTGAGGCCCATCGGCCTTAGAACATCTGAAAACAGTCTTAAATGCACCATGGGGTCCCCGGACCCGTCAAATCGATCAATATGAGGCATTTTGAATCTGTCGGGCAACGTCACAGCTGCGTCCGTGTATCCATCTTCAATATCGGGGATAGTCTTGACCCCTTGGGATCTCTTGAACAGCTTTTCAAGCTTGCTCAACTTTAGTGCTGTGGGATCAGTCTCGAACTCAAAGGGAGAGTCCGGTAGGTTGGTGGGCGTTTTTGATAGCTGAGGTTGGATTTGAGGTAGGGTTGGAGGTGGGGGTGGTCCTGTGGGCAGTTCTGTATCAGTCTGAACATTGGCTGTCTCCCCGACATTAGGAACTCCTGGCGGGGGAGGAACTTGATGCGAAGCAGATGCTCCGGTCTGCTGCTCTAGCCTGGCTATTGTCTCTGCCTGTTCCTTTACCAGTGTGGCCTGTTGCCTGGCGAATTCTGCCTGTCGGACAGCATCTTGCTGCATCATTTTCATGCTTTCTTGGAGGTGGCGCACCATCTCTTCTAAACTAGCCATGCTATTCTGCTCTGGTTGAAATACCGGTATATATTCTCTCTCTGTTGGTGACACGGAACCCTGATCCCTACTGAACACAGGTGGGGTAGATAAGGCCCTCTGAACTGACTGCTGTGCTGATGTCCTCTGTCTGACTGACCTCCGCCTAGTAACCGGGGGTAGTGAACAGTACACTGGTTGTCCGTCTACCAGATCCTCAGATCGATGGAGTCGACGACCTCTAGTCCAGAGTGCTCGGGGAGTATCTACTGGGTCAGAAGCAATCGTGCTCAACTACCTAGTAAAAAAAGATAAATAAAGCGTATAAATAACAGAAAATCGGACAGCATAACGGCATAAAATAAACAACACACGGTTGGATAACATGCTGAACTCGATTCACTGTCCCTCCAATACTGATCACTATTTCTGAATCATTGCCCCCAAGTCTGAATCTTGTACCCACAGATAACTGATTCCCCAAAATACTGTTACTGGTGCCCTCAGGCCGGATAAAACTTGCAAACTGACATGCGCATTCCCTGTAGAGATACATTCTAAAAAGCACATAGCAGGTAAATGAAAGCCAATACACCCCTATGTTGGGGTAGGGTTTCCCTGTCCTATTTTGTCAGGAGCTAGGGTTTCACTACGCACACAGCGGTTTCAAACAACCTATATCGGGTGAGCAACCTGTCCTAGTTTGGAATGGTCACTATGGATCCGAATATGCACTAGGTCGAATGGTCGAAAAGGGTGCCCCGGTAAAACCGGGGTTTGTGTTCCCATGCTGTCAGAGCCCATAACCGGTCAGCCTTATGGTCATGCCTTGACAAGACAAGCCTCCGGCAAACCGTTCAGGAATGGCAGATGGCAAACACGGTGTCCTAGGCGCACCAATGCAAATGCAATGCAAAGAGACACATAAACGAAATCAAAACAGGATATCACGAGTTCGAGTCAAGCTCTCTAAAATCCCCAGCAGAGTCGCCAGAAACTGTAACAGCGCCCGCGGGGGACCTCGCTACAGCTCGGACTCTCCTTTTTGTGTTGCGGTTCTAAATCTGAACCAAAGAGTCCAACTCTGGCAAATCGTTTTGAAGAAAAACAGATTTTTGAAAAGTAGTGCCAAACATGGACTGCTTTGCCAGATTACAGAGTCGCCACCTAAATATTTTTTTATGGGGGAATTTAGGAAACCCTGACTCGGTGCCGAAGGCCACGTGTCCGTCATCACCAAATGTCTTGGCTCGGGAGCTTGGGTACGATCGGGGAAGGTCAGCTATGAGCACCCCCTTTCGCCCGGTCCGAAGACCGGCCTCTACTAACCGTGATATCCGATTTTGAAAACATTACATGCTCTTATTCCAATTATTAGCCTAGAATTACTATGTTATGCGCACAGCAAACAAGTATAGACTAGATTGCCTAATTTGGAAACAAACATTGCATATCCGTTTGTTTTGAAAATGCTTTGGAATTTGCTACTCGCAAGTAGGCTAAAACACGGATTTCAATGAGTTTTCCCAACTCAAGCAATCCAACCTCCACCCACAGGCATTCAAACAGTTTATCTCACATAAGCACTTAGCCGCATGGTAAGCATACTGTCATGTTAACATTCACACGCATGTGGTATGCTAAAGCGTAAAATACTTACATCGTACTCCGTGCCAAAACAGAAACTATTAGCAAACATGCATGACCTAGCATATGAAATGGCTAATGCAACACATGCAAAGATGTAATCTAGGCAGGCTCGGCTATCCTAACATGGCATGTGAAATGCTACAACTATCACGTATTCAATTTGGAATTGAAAGTACGATGCAGTTTGTATGATGTACCGAGCCCGATGCATGTCAACAAATGCATGGATGCACGCATGCATTGCATAAGGTATGCTAATTTAAATATGCCCTAATCTACCATCATAAGCAGGTAAATAAAAGGGAAGAAAGAAATGGGGGTTGGAAGACATACACACACTCACCCACACTTATTACAAATATGCCCTCACTCGGAGGGACCAAAAGAATATACAGTCCCAAATAATACAGTCCAAATACATAATAAATTAATTATTAAAATTTCTAATTATCAAATTAAATTCAATATATAAAAAAGAAAGGGGCCTCAGCCCTGCCTCGGGATGCGCGAATGATGCATGCTCGAATCCGACTTGCCCGGAAAATCCGCACCATACCACTGCTGTCTCTGTTTTACTGCCCTGCCTCTCCAAAAATTCCCAAAGTCCCAGAATACCTTCTACATGACCTGCAGTACCCCACCGGCTGGAGGAAGTGACCACCGGCTGCTTAAATTGGCCACCGGCTTCTTGTAGAGTTTATCGGCACAAAAAGTGTGCCGGTCGGCACATTGTTCTGCCGGTCGGCAGAAAGTTCCTGCAGAGGACAGTTTGACAGCAGCAGCAAACCAGCAGTGCATGGCATGGATTTTGAGCATATGTAAGCGTGGCCAATGCCTCCTATCATGCTTGGGGACTCAAGGAGGCATGACTCTTGGTTCTTGGGCCATCAATTATGCATCTTGACGCATGATGGCCTAAGGAACCAAGGTTGCATTTTAATGGCAATGCATGCAAACAAACAAATGAAATCCAAGGCCTTATCATGAGTTAGTCAAAGGTCTTGGTGACCAAGAATTGAGACGAGTTGCACCACTCGAAGTGTGAACTCCTCTCAACCCTATGCTTGGCTTGACAATCCCCAAGCCAAGCCATGGAATGCATGTATGCAACATAGCTCAAATGATGCAACAATGGGACTAAGATGCAAGGCATACCAAGTGTCATGCAACTATCACAATAGGCATGCAAAATGCTAGAGCATGCAAGGTATAAGTGGCATGCAAACATGGGCCAATCAAGCAATGGGACCAACCTACTACAACACTCGATGAACCAAGCATGCATCAAGCATATAATGAACATACAATGGTGGCCTTAACTTCAATGGGGCAGCCCTCAAACCACCCCAAAACAGTGGCAAAACAAGCCCTAAATGATGACCAAAATGCTATACAAACATGCAAGTTCATAGGCCTAAACCTAAGGCACCAAAAAGAGCATCTTACTACCACTTACACAACCACTCATGGCATGAATCTAACAACCAAAAACAGATTTTTAGTATGCAAAATGACACCCAAATCCCCTCACATGGCACCCCCAAAATGTATTAATCATGGAAGCATACACAAGGCCTATTCTTAGGCATAAAAGGACACACCTTTAAAGCATGAAAGAGATGACAAGTACAAACATATGAGCATGGATTAGGGTCTGAAATAGCATGTCAAATGATCCCAAATCATCTAAATAGACTATCCAATGTATGTACATGGATCACCTACCCAAGGCCTACAAGCCATCATGCAAAACAACCATGTCAAGCATGTTAAATATGACAAAAACAGTGGCCCACAGCCCTTATACATGGCAAAATGATGTTAGTATCTCCATGGAACTAAGCTAAAATATGCGAGAAAACATGGCCTCAAAGCATGGCATACTTCTAGGCATAAGAGAGCATTTCAAAGCAAATATAAGAGGCATGTTAAGGACCATAAAACCAACCTAAAACAGAGGCATAACATGTCATATGAATCACAAATATGCTCTGAAATGCAACCAAAACCAACCATGCATACATGCTATTATTTGAGCCCAAAAACAAAGGTAAGCAAGGGACAAAGGGGAGAGGGGTGTCCCTCCCCTATATGAGACTCGAAATACCTTCCTCACCACTGAAAACCCACTGGTTTTCAGTGGTGAGAAGACCAAAAACACCGAGTAAACAAGGCCTCAAGAAAAGGCTCCAAAATGGCCAAAACAAGGCCTAAGAGGGTGAGACTCTACCCAAACCACAAAACAACCTTGATGAATGTTCTTAAGCAAGGAAAAACAAGTCTTTTTTATGTTAAACACAAATCCAAAAACACAAAGCAAGAGGGGTAGAAAGCTAGTGCAAGAATGGGGAAACTAAAGTAACAAGCTCACCCTTGAAGATCCTTTGAAGAACAGGTGGAGCAGCCCTCCTTTAATGATCAAAACCAGTCCAAAACCACCACAAACAACCTTCCAAGTCCCTCAATCTCGGAGCTAGGTGTAATAGTGTGTGTAATGGTGCAAAAATGAGGTAAAACTACACTTTTTGGCCACAAAACACACACACCAGAGGAGAGAGAGGGAAAATATAGAGAGAGAGAGAGTGTATCACACAGATATATAGATATAAGCTCTGGTTTTTGACCTAAAATGGCTAGCCTCGAGCAAAGGGAGAGAAGGGTTGCTTATATAGGCCAAGAAGACTTAGTGGCTAAGCAAAACAAAAGAGTCAAAGCGTTCAAGGGATCAAAGGGGGTGCAAGGCTTCTTGGAGAAGCCAAGACAGCTGGCCAAGCTTCTCCAAGAAGCTTTGGCCAAAGGGTTAAGCTTCTAGAAGCTTTAAGGGGTTCAAGGGTGCAAAGGGTGCAAACCCGGGCATGGGGAGTGGTGATGGTGCACTCTAGCTATCACAGCTGGCATGTACCATCCCTGGGGGTGCAAAGGGGTCACACCGACCAGCCAAAATAGTCACCGGCACAAAAGAGTGCCGGTCGGCAGTATATTGTGCCGACCGGCCAAATATTTTGGGAAATTAGAGTGCCGATGGCCACGGGGGACTGCCTGTGATGTGTAGGGGCAGCCGGCGGGCTTCAGGGATGGCTAACAAGCCTCTCCCTACCCTTGAAGGCAAAAACACAAGTGTTTGGTACCAAAACCGAACACGAATCGGTCGAGTCAAGAGGTCCTGAGACGAGGCGCGCTGCCGAGGCCTCCGGGAACTCGAGACGAACACAATCATGGATAATCACCGGGTGTCCAAGCGGTGACGTCCAAGTCTTGAGGACGGTCAAAAATGGGGTGTCTACAAATGTTCACAATTTACAATTAACATATAACTAATCTTAGAAAAACTAAATCATACTAATGTGAACATTCACACTGTAACATGAAACAAAGTTAAAAGAAAAAAATGACAATTTCAATTGTTTAATAGTAACAAAAAATGATTGTTCAAACAACAAGTATTGCAACAAATAACCAATAGATTTTCAAACAATGCAAAATGTGAACATTCACACTGATTGATAAAAAAAATAAAACAAATGCAGTAATAAAATTAGAAATCCAAAAAAAAAAAACTCAAATCACTTTAAAAACAAAAAAATATCACCTACATCCTCATCTTCATCATCATCTTTATCATTATCACTATTATTAACAATTTATGCAATTTCATCATTCTACCAATCCAAATCAAACCAAACCCACCTTTGAAGAAAATGTTTGTAACAAAATTGACTGGACATAAATAGAGTTTCGACCAGCAATAATGGAGAAACATATAGAGTTTTGAACATAGAGCAACAATGGATGCACACAGAATTTCGAACACAAAGTGACAATGAAGGAACACAAAGTTTCACCGTAACAATGGAGGAATATAATACTATTTCACCACCATGTGTAAACTGTTGGAAAAATGGCTTTGTAAACCTTATTTTTTGCTATCTTTGAGCATTAATTAAGGTGGGACCCAAACGTTTTTTGTAACGTTTTTTCTTGGGTTCGTGTTTAATGCCGCGTAGTGAAGTAAATCATTATTTGGTTGCTCAAAATCATTTCCGGATGAATGAGAATTCAACGCGCATTTCGGGTTCGTGGAAATGAAATTTGGTGGGTTTACAACACATTTGTGAAATGTGCTTGTCCCACATTGGAAAGGCTTGAGGAATTGTTTGGGTATATATACCTTAACTTGGGATACTTGGGATGAGCCCCAAGGGGTACCCAAGTTTGTGGAAGGGTGAGGTTATGTGTGTAGTGGGCTAGACCCATTGGACCCAAAACTAAAACCGCGCACCGTCCGTCCAATCAGTCGAGCGAGCTGGCCTAGGCTTGGGCATGGGTGTGTGGTGTGAGGTTGGGTTGGGCTTTCTGGGACAATACTTATTTTTTTGGGCCAAAAACTTTTGAACTTTATTTATTTATTTATTTTTTATTTTCAGTTTTAAAAATCAAAATAAATTGGTTCAATAATTTTTCTTCCACCCAAACAGAGCCCTGACAGGTTAGACCCTCTTGAACTGGTTCAAAGAGTTCAATCCGAAACTGAATCTATTCAAACAAATTCAAATTTGTTGGTGCCTCTTCAATTTGTCCGAACAGGTTTCATACCTGTTCGGAACAACCACCTTTTTGCCTATATAAAGCTTACTTCCAACAATTCATTTATAGAATTTTTCAATCAAAATTTCGTCCTTTTCCTGCTATTCTTCTTCTGTCTTTCTACATCTTTTTCTGTATTTATTTTTTTAGGAAGAAAAAAGAGAGTTACAACTGAGTTTTGGTTCGCCAGACTTAAATTTGTAGTACTGCAAATTTAAGTATTAGTCGTTGAATCCTGGGAAGTGAATGCCGGTAAAACTCGAAGCACCTGAGTGAGGGCAAAATTTACTTCAAGGAGATTGTGTCCAACACAAGCCTCAACATTTAAATTCTGTAAGCATTTAATTCGGAAAATAATTTATAATTATTTTCTGAGTTATTATATTTATTGTTCATTTTATTTTCATATTTAATTTACACACACATACCACTGTGGGTATAACAATCTTAAAGTAGATTTACTTTTTTTATTTATTTCTGTGTTAGATAGAGGAATATTTTGTTTCGGAAAATTAAATAGTAGTCATATATTGTTTAATTTCTTAAATAGTAGTAATATACTGTTTACATAATTTCATTGATAACATAGTAGTCATATACTGTTTATCATTAGAATTATTGTTACAAAATATTATTCTGTATATTTTGTGTGTAATTTATTTTGTGTATAAAATTGTGATTGGTACATTATTATTTTTGTCAGAATTATGACAACTGAAATAAACAGTACTGAGACTGTTATTACTCAAAACCCCACACCTGTTGTGCTAGTGATGACTCTGGCAATACTAGTAAATCATGGGGAGAAGCCAGAAAAATTCAATGGTAATGATTTTAAAAGATGGCAACAAAAAATGATGCTTTATCTTACCACATTGAATTTTGCTCGCTTCACTCATGAAAAAGTACCAATACTGAATGAGGGAGAAACTGATCGGCAAGTGGTTGCCGCAGTTGATACATGGAAACATGGTGATTTCCTGTGTCGAAATTATATCATCAATGGGTTGGACAATACACTATACAATGTGTACAGTGTCAAAAGCACCGCTAAAGAATTGTGGGAATCTCTGGATCATAAGTATAAAATAGAGGACGCCAGCACAAAGAAATTTGTTGTCGGTCGTTTTTCGGATTTTAAAATGATAGATCCCAAAACGGTTATTAGCCAAGTTCAAGATCTCCAATTAATTCTCTATGACATACATGCGGAAGCACCACAAGAATTGTCACTTTTGGCGACTAAATTTTTAGTCGCCAAAAGTCAATTTTTAGTCGCCGAAGGGCTTTAGCGACTAAATTTTTTGGTCGCAAAATTAGTAACTGAAGAGTAGTTGGGAAAGCTAATTGGCGACTAAAATTATTTTAGTCGCCAAATGTATTCGTTTTCCGACTAAAAATTTAATCGCCAAAAGGTTGGACATTAAATTAAATTAGGCCCTTTTTGGTGACCAAACTTTTAGTCGCCTAAAGTCCCACTTTTTTAGCTACTAAAATTTTAGTCGGTAAAGAATTCTTTTTTGGCTACTAAAAATTTAGTCGCCGAAAGTCCCCATTTTTGACTACTAAATGTTTAGTCGGCAAAGAGTTCCTCTTTTGGCTACTAAATATTTGGTCGCCTAAAGTTCTACATTTTTTGCTACTAAAATTTTAGTCGGCAAAATTGTGTTTATAATTTAGTTTTTTGTTTTTAGCTATGAAATATTTTAGTTACCAAATGTTTGATTTTCTTTTGGCTACTAAAGTTTTAGTCACCAAATGTCTTTTTTTTTTTTTTTTTTTGCTACTAAACTTTTAGTCGCTGAATGTCTTTTTTTTTTTTTGGCTACAAAACTTTTAGTCGCCAAATGTCTTTTCCCAATTTCTTTTTAGCTACTAATTGTTTAGTCGCCCAAAACATGATATTATGTTTTATCACGAAATTATAATTTCTCCACAACATATACAATGCAACCTGTAATACGTATAAAAACAAAATGATGCATACTATCAATCATTCCACAATCTGCATCCATATACCAAAAATAAATAACATTAAATATTAAAATCCATACAAATCAACTATTGTCCAAACTAAACTAATAATTCCATACAAAATATATCATACAAAAATCAAAGCCCTCCGTCTACAAAAAAATACATTTACTACCAAGTGCAATTACTATTTGGCATTGTACAAATTACCATCGTAATCTGTACCATATCAAAATGTGATATATGTACCACGACAAAAGTTTTCTATGGACCATGACAAAACGTCCTATATGTACGTGTAGACACCGCATTTTTGACCGTCCTCAAGACTTGGACTTCATCGTTTGAACACTCAATGATCATCCATGTTTGTGTTCGTTTTGAGTTCTCGGAGGTCTCGGTTGCACGCCTTACCTCAAGACCTCTCGGCTTGTTTGTTTTGTGTTTGGTTGTGGACCAAACACTTGTGTTTTTGCTTCTAAGGGCAGGGAATGGCTTGTTGGCTATTCCCACACCTCACCGGCCATGGCTTGAGGCCACCGGCCCTGTTTTCTTGCTACCGACCAAAGGTGTTGGCCGGTCAGCAATGTTTTTGGTCGGTCGGCCATTATTTTGGTCGATCGGTCACTTTTTCTGGCCGAGACCATTTCTTTGCCTTTTTTTTAGGCATTATGCATGCTAGCTGTGCCAGCTGGTAAGCACAGACCTTGCCCTCCATACACGTGTATGGAGGATTCGCACCCTTGTTTTAGCTTCTTGAGGAAGCTTGAACCTTTTGAACCCTTGTTTTAGCTTCTTGAGGAAGCTTGAACCTTTTGAACCCTTGTTTTAGCTTCTCGAGGAAGCTTGAACCTTTTGAACCTTTGCTCTAGCTTCTTGTAGCTTCTCCAAGAAGCTTGAAACTTTGCCCTAGCTTCTCCAAGAAGCTTGAACCCTCTTGTTTCTCTATAAGAGAGGCCCTCCCTCTCCTTTAGAGAGGTTGAAAAAAAAAATTGTCTAAGGCATACAAGACTTCTCCCTCTATATCTCTACATCCAAGCTCAAAAAGTGCATGGTTCTTGCACCTTTGCATACCATCTCCCAACCTAACCCCTCCACCATCACTCTAAGCATCTTGGAGGCCATTTTCAAAGATTGAGAGGCTGTCTTTGTGGTCCAGAGGTTGCACGTCCTTTTGTGCTACAAGGGTAACACACTTTCTCTCTTTTAAGGCTTTATTTTGCTTCATCTTTTAGCTATACTTGCAAGCATATTTGAGCTTTGGTGTAAACTAAAAAAAGTCTTATTTTGAGGCCCTTAACATGTTTGTTTAAGATCATTTTTCTGTTGGGGGTCATCTACCCCCTTTGCATGATTCATTTTACCTTGTTTTGAGCCATGCCTTAGAGCATTTGTGTTGGCCTTTGTTTGGCCTTTTAGCCACTGAAATCCAGTGGATTTTCAGTGGCTAGCATACTGTTTTGAGTGCCAAAATCAGAGAGGGGTGACCCTCTCTCTCCTTGTTTTGTTTTCTAGCATTTTTGGCCTTACAAAGGAGCCCTTATTTGCATGCTTCCAAGCCATGTTTCAGGCCATTTTTGATGAGTTTTAGGACCTGCATAGACTCTTTCCAGAGCTTTTTTTTTTCCATATTGGATGTCCATCTTGCATGTGTAGAATAACCCCTCTTATAGCCTATCAAAGGAGCATGTCATTCTTGCATGCATTGATCATGTTTCAGTGGGTTTTTGGGCTTTATTTGGCATGTCATACCTCTAAATTTTGCTAGTTTAGTGGCCTCTTGATTGCCTCACATGCTTGTAGTGCAAATCCTCTTTACTAGCTTACATTGCATGCTATTTTGGCCTTTGATTCTAGCACTTTTTGGCCATTCCTTAAACTGATTTTGTGCATGTTTTGGACTACCTTAGCTTTGATTTTAGGCCTCATGGTCGAATGATGTTTGGTATGCATGGTTGTAGTTCAATACCCTTGCTTAGCTTTGAGTTTTGAAGCCTATTGCATGCGTATTTTGAGGTTGTAGACACCCCATTTTTGACCGTCCTCAAGACTTGGACGTCACCGCTTGAACACTCGGTGATTATCCATGTTTGTGTTTGTTTGGAGTTCCAGGAGTTCTCGGCTACGCGCCTTGTCTCAGGATCTCCGAACTCGATTGTTTTGTGTCTGGTTTTGCACCATACACTTGTGTTTTTGTCTTGGAGGGCAGGGAATGGCTTGTTGGCCATCCCCACACACCACCGGCCCTTTCCTACTGTCACCGGCCGCACATGTGTACCGTCGGCACTATTTTGTTAAGATTATTGGCCGACCGGCACTATATGTTGCCGACCGGCACATTTTTGTGCCGATGATCTCTTTGGCTGGCCGGCGTGCACCCTTTGCACCCCTGAGGCATGGTGCATGCCAGCTGTGCCATCTGGAATGCACCATCACTCATCCCCGTGCACAGGAGTGACCACTTTGCACCTTTGCACCCTTTAAGCTTCTAGAAGCTTGAACCTTTGGCCAAGCTTCTTGGAGAAGCTTGGCCAGCTGTCTTAGCTTCTCCAAGAAGCCAAGACCCCTTTGCACCTCTTGCCCCTTTTCCTTTGCTTAGCCATTAAGTCATTTGGCTTAGTCTTGGCCTATAAAAACACCACCTCTCTCCCTTTGAGGGGGGTTAGCCATTTTTGATCAAAAACCAGAGTTTGTATATCTATATATCTGCCATATATCTCTCTCTCTCTCTCTACACTTTACCTCTCTCTCCTCTTGTGTGTGTGTTTTAGGGCCTAAAAGTGTGGTTTTACCTTACTTTTGCACCAATACACACACCATTACACCCTAGTTCGAGATTGAGGGACTTGGAGGGTTGTTTGTTGAGTTTTTGGACTGGTTTTGATCAATAGAGGAGGGCTGCACCACCTGTTCTTCAAGTGTTCTTCAAGGGTGAGCACTTTGCTTTAGATTCCCCATTTTTGCAACAAGTTTTTACCTATCTTGCTTTGTGTTTTGAGCTTTGTGTATAACTGAAAAAAGTCTTAGATTTTCTTGCTTTTGAACTTTCATTAAGGTCATTTTGTGGTTTGAGTGCAAACTCACCCTTTTAGGCCTTATTTTGGCCTATTTGGTGCCTTTACTTTGAGCCTTATTTGCTTTGTTGTTTTGGGTCCTTTCACCACTGAAAACCAGTGGGTTTTTAGTGGTAAATAAGGTGGTTTGAAGTCTTGTATAGGGGAGGGACACCCCTCTCCCCTTTGTCCCTCTTTTGCCTTTGTCTTTGGCTTAAAAGGGAACATGTATGCTTGCTTGTTTTTGGCATCATTTCAGAATTTTTTTGGATGTTTTGGAGCATGTTACATCTCTATCTAATGGTGGTTTTGTGGTCCTTAACATGCTTTATATACTTGCTTTGTAACCCTCCATTTTCCCTAAAAATGTGCCATAGGTTTAGCCTTGCATATCTTCGTGTTTAGGCTTAGCTTATTGAAGTCTTCGGTCATGATTTGACATGTTTAAGGGCTGTGAGCCACTGATTTTGCCATGTTTGGTGTGCTTGATGTGGTTGCTTAGTGTTTTGGCTTGTAAACCTTAAGCATACTAGCCTCTAACATGCTTAGCTTGGACCATCCTCATGATTTGGCATCATTTAGGATCATATTTCAGTCCATAAATCATGTTTGTATGTTTGCACACATGACCTATTTCATGCTTTAAGGATGTGCTCCTTTATGCCTAGGAATATGCCTTGTGCATGCTTGCATATTTAAGGTATTTGGGTTGCCATATCAAGGTGTTTTTTTTGGGGTATTTTTGCATGCTAGAAATCTGTTTTGGGTCGCTTGGTTCATGCTACGAATGGTCATGTTGGCGGTAGTGAAAACCCTCCTTGTTTATGCCTTGGCTTTAGGCCCATTTGCTTGCATGTTTGCATGATTAGTGGTCCATCATTTTGGGCACTTTTTGCCACTGTTTTGGGAAGGTTTGAGGGCTCCCCCATTATGGTTTAAGTCTACTATTATTTGCTTGAAACATGTTTGTTGCATACTTAATTAGCAAAGCCTTGTTGTATGCTAGTTCCCTGATAAGAATTGTCCATGTTTGCATTATACTTTGCATCTTGCATGCCTAGTATTGCATACTTGCCATAACTTGTTGCATTGCATTTGGTATGTCTTGCACTTCATGTCATATTGTATCATTTGAGCCATGTTGTGTACATGCATTCCATGTCTTGGTTTGGGGTGTCAAACCAAGTGTAAGGGTAGAGAGGAGTTCACACTACAAGTGGTGTAACTTGTCTCAACTCTCAGTCACCAAGGCCTTTGATCTATACATGATAAGGTCTTGGTCTCATTTGTGTGTTGCATGCATATTGACATTAAAATGCAACCTTGGTTCCTTAGGCTATCATGCACCAAGATGCATAATTGATGGCCCAAGAACCAAGGGTCATGCTTCCTTGAGTCCCATGCATGATAGGAAGCATTGGCCATGCTTACATATGCTCAAAATCCCATACCATGCACTGCCTGTCTGCTGTTGCTGTCAAACTGTCTTCTGCAGGAATTTTATGCCGACCGGCAGTATAGAGTGCCGACCGGCACTATGTGGGTGGCCGATAACCTCCTAAGCAGCCGATGGAAATTTTATCCGGCCGGTGGACACTTCCTCCAGCCGGTGGTGTACAGCAGCATGCAAGGAAGGTGTTCTGGGACTTTGGCAATTTTTGGGGAGGCAGGGCAGTAAAACAGAGGCAGCAGTGGTATGGTGCGGGGTTTCCGGGCAAGGCGGGCTCAAGCATGCATCATTCGCGCATCCCGAGGCGGGCGGCTATGGCCACCTTTCCTTTTTGCATTTATTTGTTAAATAAATTAGAAATTTTGTAATAATTAATTTATTTATTATTCGGACTGTAATATTTATTCGGTCTCTCCGTGTGAGAGCAAATCTGTAATAAGTGTGCGTGAGTGGTGTGTATGTCTTCCCACCCCCACTTCTTTCTTCCCTTTTATTTACCTGCTTACGATGGTAGATTAGGGCACGTTTATTTTAGCATACCTTATGCAATGCATGCGTGCATCCATGCATTTGTTGACATGCACCGGGCTCGGTACATCACGCTAACCGCATTGTATTTCAATTTCCAAATTGAATACTTGTTACATGTAGCATTTCACATGTCATGCTTAGGATAGCCGAGCCTGCTCTAAAATGCATCTCTGTATGTGTTGCATTAGCCACTTAACATGAACTAGGGCATGCATGTGTGCTAACTAGTTTGTTGTTTTGGCACGGAGTACGATGTAAGTTTTTACGCTTTAGCATCTCGCATGCGTGTGAATGTTAACATGACAGTAGGCTTACCATGTGGCTAAATGCTTATATGAGATAAACTGTTTGAATGCCTGTGGGTGGAGGTTGGATTGCTTGAGTTGGAAAAACTCGTTGAAATCCGTGTTTTAGCCTACTTGCGAGTAGCAAATTCCAAACCCTTTTCAAAACGAACGGATATGCAATGCTTATTTCCAAATTGGCAATCTAGTCTATACTTGTTTGCTGTGCGCATAACATAGTAATTCTAAGCTAATAACCGGAATAAGAACACATAACGTTTTCAAAATTGGATATCACGGTTAGTAGAGGCCGGTCTTCGGACCGGGCGAAAGGGGGTGCTCATAGCTGACCTTCCCCGATCGTACCCAAGCTCCCGAGCCAAGACATTTGGTGATGACGGACATGTGGCCTTCGGCACCGAGTCAGGGTTTCCTAAATTTTCCATTTTAAAAATATTTAGGTGGCGACTCTGTATCTGGCAAAGCAGTCCATGTTTGGCACTACTTTTCAAAAATCTGTTTTTTTCTTTAAAACAATTTGCCAGAGTTGGACTCTTTGGTTCAGATTACGAACCGCAACAAAACAAAACAGGGGAGTCCGAACTGTAGGGTGAGGCCCCAAGGGCGCGTCTACAGTTTCTGGCGACTCCGCTGGGGAGTTTAGAGAGCTTGACTTGAACTCGTGATATCCTGTTTTGATTTCATTTATGTGTCTCTTTGCATTGCATGTGCATTGGTGCGCCTAGGACACCGTGTTGGCCATCTACTATTCCTGAGCGGTTTGCTGGAGGCTTGCCTTGTCAAGGCATGACCATAAGGCTGACTGGTTGCGGGCTCTGCCAGTATGGGAACACAAACCCCGGTTTTACCAGGGCACCCTTTTTGACCATTCGACCTAGTGCATATTCGGATCCATAGTGACCATTCCAAACTAGGACAGGTTGCTTACCCGATATAGGTTGTTTGAAGCCGCTGCGTGCGTAGTGAAACCCTAGCTCCTGACAAAATAGGACAGGGAAACCCTACCCCAACATAGGGGTGTTTTGGCTCTCTTTTACTTGCTATGTGCTTTTAGAATGTATCTCTACAGGGAATGCGCATATCAGTTTGCGAGTTTTTGATATCCGGCCTGAGGGCACCAGTAACAGTATTTTGGGGAATCAGTTATCTGTGGGTACCAGATTCAGACATGGGGGCAATGATTCAGAAACAGTGATTAGTATTTGAGGGGCAGTGTATCCAGTTCACTAGCAGTGTGTTATGATATCCGAGCCGTGTGTTGTATGTGTATTTTATGCCGTTGTGCTGTCCAATTGTCTGTTTATTTATACGCTTTATTTATCTTTTTTTTACTAGGTAGTTGAGCACGATTGCTTCTGACCCAGTAGATACTCCCCAAGCACTCTGGACTAGAGGTCGTCGACTCCATCGATCTGAGGATCTGATAGACGGACAACCAGTGTACTGCTCACTACCCCCGGTTACTAGGTGAAGGTCAGTCAGACAGAGGACATCAGCACAGCAGCCAGTTCAGAGGGCCTCATCTACCCCACCTGTGTTCAGTAGGGATCAGGGTTCCGTGTCACCAACAGAGAAAGAATATATACCAGTAATTCAACTAGAGCAGAATAGTATGGCTAGTTTAGAAGAGATGGTGCGCCACCTCCAAGAAAGCATGAAAATGATGCAGCAAGATGCTGTCCGACAGGCAGAATTTGCCAGGCAACAGGCCACGGTTGTGAAGGAACAGGCAGAGACAATTGCCAGGCTAGAGCAGCAAACCGGAGCCTCTGCTTCGCAACAAGTTCCTCCCCCACCAGGAGCCCCGAATCTCGGAGAGACAACCAATGCTCAGAATGATACAGAACTTCCTACAGGACCACCCCCACCTCCGATCCTACCTCAAATCCAACCTCAGCTGTCAAAAACACCCACCAACCTACCGGACTCTCCCTTTGAGTTCGAAACTGATCCTACCGCACTAAAGTTGAGCAAGCTTGAAAAGTTGTTCAAAAGATCCCAAGGGGTTAAGACTATCCCCGACATTGAAGATGGATATACCGACGCAGCTGTGACGCTGCCCGACAGATTCAAAATGCCTCATATTGATCGATTTGATGGGACCGGAGACCCCATGGTGCATTTGAGACTGTTTTCAGATGTCCTAAGGCCAATGGGCCTCAGTAGGCTTCAGAAGTTGTCTTTATTTGGCCGGACCCTGTTGGGTGTGGCAGCCATATGGTATGCCAAGCTAGAAGATGACGTTAAGAGGAATTGGGACGAAATGGCTGAGGCCTTCATCGCGCAGTACTCATACAATACACAGATTGAGATTACAACCCGTGATCTCGAGACGACTAGGCAAGAGCCTAAGGAGAGTTTTTCAGAATTCGTAACCAGATGGAGGGCCAAGGCTTCGATGATGACCTTGAGGCCTACGGACAAGGACCAGATTCGGATGATTGTGCGCAATCTTCAGCCGAAGTTGATGCAAAAGATGATAGTACTCCCCTTTCCTACTTTTTCTGACCTACATGAGATGGGAGTACAGATTGAGGATGCCTTGAAACAAGGCTTGATTGATAACGACCGAGAGCAACCCCGACGAACTTTCAATCGTGGTAGCAATGCAGGCCCGAGCGGCACTACAACTACGAGAGCCTCCGAAGTAAGCATGGTCACCACTAATCCCCCTCCAAGAAATACGACAGCTGCACCATTCTCCGGTGCGTCCGGAAGTAACCCACCAACAGCCAGATACCCACCCAAGAACACCAGAACCTTCGCCCCACTTTACATGTCCCTGTCCAAGGCTTTGGGGGTGCTAATCAAAAAAGGGCACTTGAAGCCCCTGGAGCCGCGGCCCCTGCCAGAAAAACTTCCCCCTACCCATAACCCAGCCAAGTATTGTGCATTTCACCAACAGCACGGTCACGATACCGACCAGTGCTATCGGTTACGCCATGAAATTCAAGATCTCATCGATAACGGGGTGATTCTGCCTCATGAGAAACCCAATGTTACCACAAATCCCCTCCCCACACATAACCAAGCTCCACCACCCAAAAGACTCAATTTCATCCATACTGGGGCCGTGTCCTACGACCCTAGTATCTATATCACACCTACCCACTTGCCTAAACCAGAGGTGTTTCTTCCCGATTGCACCGACTTGTGCATGATGGACATCTCCATGACCCAACCCAAGCTAGCGATGGTGATCACTGAGAACATGAGAGAGGAGACCCCAAAGGAAAAGAGCATTGTTGGGCCAGAGTCTGCGGGATCTGGAACTTGTGTTGAGAAAACGTATAGTCCGGGTGACTACATTTTATCGATAGGCCAGGATGCGCCAGTTGTGGAACTTCCAATAGGAGGAGAACTGTGTGTAATCCAAGGAGACAGGTTGGGACAGGGAACAGATGGTATAACAGCTGTAGGGGAGGACCTTGCCGATCTCCAGTTTTACAGTGACCAAGACCCAGAGGATGCGGCAGTCGCATGGTTCGATTATGAGAGTTCGGCAGAAGTTATTGGGTGGTTGGACGATCAACCCGATGTGGTAGGAGAATTTCAGGCAGAGCAGGGCCCAGCAGGGGCGAGAATATCAGTAACGGCCGGGAGGGTTGAAGAGCAGAGTACATCGCCGGAGGGCGCCGGTGTCAAGAATTTCGCCCGAGATTGGAGTATTTTGAGTACAGGGATTATTGAACAGTCAGTTATGTCGGAACAAGCAAGTTTTGAAGATTCCGAGAGAATCAGGAAGGCGAAGGCCCATGTGGGAGTTGAAACTGCTGTGTGCACAGGAACCGAGAATGTTGCGGGCATGTGGACGGAAGGTGCTGCGAGCGCAAAAACAGTCATACCAGGGCCGGACAGATGTCTGTCAGCTGCTGATGGAATGTGGTGGGAAGATGAAGACTTGTGTCTTGCCCATACGGACGAAGATTGGGGGAACAACCAACCTGATGACACCTGGTACCTTGGAGAGGTCGATCATATGACGCGGAGTGGGCGGTATTTCAAACCCCCACACTTAGATCAGCCGGAGGCCTCGGGGAAGGATAGAGAGGCTGAGAAGCAAAAGGAGAAGCAGCTTGAAGAAGAGGCTGTACTCAAACAGTTAAAAAGGATACAAGCAGACATCTCCATCTGGGGACTGCTCATGGCCTCACGTGTACATAGGCAGGCTGTCTTGACGGCCATGGATAAAGCCAAGCTCTCTATAGAGACTACACCAGAGCAACTGGTTGGGCTGGTTTTCCCGGGAGGAGGTTCCCCGACATTGACCTTTTCAGACAAAGAACTTCCGCCCGAGGGCATAACTCACAATAAACCCCTCTACATCTCCGTGGAGTGTAGAAATAAGTGGATACCGGTGGTACTTGTTGATACCGGGTCTGCCATCAATGTCTGCCCAGCAAGGACAGCATATGCGATTGGCTTGAAAACCGTGGATTTTGTACCAACAGCCCAGGTCATCCGGGCATATGACAATACAAGTAGAGAAGTGATGGGAACAGTAAAAGTTCAGACAAAGGTTGGGCCGGGACAGCACGAGATAGATTTCCATGTCCTAGAAGTTCCCGCAACTTTTAATTTGCTTTTAGGGCGGCCGTGGCTGCATCAGGTGAAGGCAGTGTCGTCTACTTTGCATCAAATGGTGAAATACCCCTACGGGAAGGGAGTAGCCATTGTCTTTGGGAATTCATCAATCCACCCGCCACCGGAGGTATCCACGCCTGTTCTAGAAATCGAGCATGGCATGGAAGATGTGTTCATATCAGGTTTTACCTTGGCCGAGGCTCAGGTCGTACAGAATATCATGGCTGCTAATGAAGGGATATATGTCAGTGCCCAAGCAGTATATCTCATGAACAAGCTCCAATACATCCCCGGGATGGGATTAGGAAAGAGCGGCCGTAAGGGCATTGCAGCATTGGCCGAAGTGCCGCATAACCCCCATACCTTCGGCCTGGGTTATCTGCCCACCAAGGAAGATTGGGTGAGAAAAGGAAAAGAGATGGCTGGAAGAGCCAAAGCAAAACAGATGGGAAAACCCTTTGAATTGGTGCATCGGCCCATTCAGGGTACCCTAAACGGACGCTTCGTCCGGGAGGGGGAGGATTTTCCATTCTGTGGCTTTCCGGAGCCATGGTTGAACGCAGAAAAGAAGCGCGTGCCGGGGTTCGAAATTTTCTTTGACCTTCAGTTGCTTGGGCATGATGTTGCTGAAAAGCAGACAGACCCAATAGTCGAGGTTGAGCACAGCAAAGAATCAGAGTCTGCGGACACAGAGTTTGAAATGGGGGTAGCACTGGCATGTCTACTTTCAGATCCTTTGATCGACCAGTTGTGCTTGGGGGATAACTCCTCGGTGTCCATGATCGGAGATGAAACGGCTGCGGGCCTACCAGCAACTATTTTGGATGCATCCATCGCACCCTCCCTCACCTGGCAGTACGAGGAGGGGTTTTTGTCAAGCAGCACCGGGTCAGGTAGTGAGCCGGAATCTGATTCCACCGAGTCTTGTGAGTCGGAATCAGGTTCCAGCTCGTCTGAGTCTGAGTCCGGTATTCCTGGGGGTGATAACCCGGATGCCACAGTCCTGTCCAGGTCGTCTTTTTCTTTCTCTTTTGAGTCTGTTGTAACAGAAGAATTGGACGGTTTGGAAGTACATAATGAGAATGAGGTGAATGTGGTTTCCGAGTACTTTTCTGTGCCTTTGATTTATTGCTTAAATCAGGACTTTCAAAATTTTGATGAAAACGACGAGGACGAAATTCCTCCGGTTTTGCAACGACTAATTGAACAAGAGCAGGAGAGGTTTGTTAAACCCTTAATTGATGAAATCACTACCGTGAACATTGGTACTGAGAAGGACCCGCGGCTGGTCCAGATCGGGTCCACGTTGTCTTCGGAGGAACGCGAGCGCTTAGTCGCTTTATTAAAAGATTTCAAAGATGTTTTCGCGTGGTCCTACGAAGACATGCCTGGAATCGATCCTGAGATTGTACAGCACCGGATCCCTCTTGACCCCGAGGCCCGACCTGTCAAACAGAAACTCAGAAGGATCCGCCCTGATTGGGCCATTAAGATCAAGGAAGAGGTCACCAAGCAGATTGACGCAGGCTTCCTGCTGGTATCCGAATACCCGACTTGGTTGGCCAACATTGTTCCAGTGCCGAAGAAGGATGGCAGAATCCGGGTATGTGTGGATTTCAGGGATTTGAACAGAGCCAGTCCGAAGGATGACTTTCCCTTACCGCATATCGACGAGTTGGTAGATTTCACAGCGGGGCATGCTTTGCTTTCGTTTATGGATGGCTTCTCAGGTTATAATCAGATAGTAATGGCACCCGAAGACCGGGAAAAACTGCTTTTACCACCCCGTGGGGTACATATTGCTACAGAGTGATGCCATTTGGGTTGAAGAACGCTGGGGCTACATATCAACGGGCTGCAACCACAATATTACATGACATGATCCATAAAGAGGTCGAGGTGTACGTGGACGACATGATTGTCAAGTCCAAAGAAAGAGAGGGCCACTACACCGCCTTGCAAAAGTTTTTTCAAAGGATCAGAGAATTTCGGCTGCGGCTGAATCCTCAGAAGTGTACGTTGGTGTTACAGCGGGAAAAATGCTGGGATTTCTGATTACACAAAGGGGCATCGAAGTCGACCCTTCCAAAATCAAGGCCATCTTAGAAATGCCACCACCAATGACTGAAAAGGAGGTGCGAGGCTTTCTGGGTAAAGTGCAATTCATAAGGCGGTTTATCTCTAAACTAACCTTAACTTGTGAACCACTTTTTGGTCTTCTGAAGAAAGGAAAGAAGTTCCAATGGGACGGCCGATGTCAAGCAGCTTTTGAACAGATCAAAGAATATTTGCAAAACCCACCCGTGTTGTCACCACCAGAGCCAGGAAAACCGTTGATATTGTACCTGTCAGTAACCGAGACTACAATGGGCTGCATGCTCGCACAAGAGTCGGAAGATAAAGTGGAAAGGGCCATCTACTATCTGAGCAAGAAGATGCTGGATTACGAGACCCGCTACACTCCGCTGGAGAAGGCTTGTTTGGCCTTGGTATGGGCTACTAGGAAGCTGCGGCACTACCTGTTAGCTCACTCTGTAATGTTGGTTTCACGACTCGATCCCATCAAATATCTTTTCGAGAAACCAGCACTTACGGGTAGGCTAGCTCGTTGGCTGCTGTTGCTCTCCGAATTTGATCTCAAGTATGTGACGCGCAAGTCAGTAAAAGGGAGAGCGGTAGCAGAGTTCCTTGCCGACCACCCGGTTGAAGGGGATGAAGCGGTTGAGTACCTATTCCCAGATGAAGCTATTCTGCACATCGAAGATGAAACTTGGACGATGTACTTTGACGGAGCGTCAAATCAGTACGGGTATGGGATAGGGGTGTTGCTGATAGCGCCTGACGATTCCCGTATCCCTTTAGCATTCAAGCTTCGGTTCAAAGTCTCGAACAATGAGGCAGAGTATGAGGCATGTATTGCCGGTCTAGAAGCTGCCCTAGAACTAGGGGCAAGACGATTGGACGTCATTGGAGACTCGAACCTTGTTGTGTCTCAAGCAAAAGGAGACTGGAAAGTCAAGGAGGAAAAGATGATAATTTACCACCAGACCTTGGATTTGTTAATTCCTCGGTTTGAGAAGCTAAATTTCACTCACCTAGTAAGAGAGAACAACAGGTTCGCAGATTCGTTAGCAACTCTATCTTCCATGATAGACATCCCATCTGGAGTCCGGATGCGTCCAGTCATTATTGACCAGAAATTTGCACCTGCCTACGAGTCAATCTCTGCCATAGATGAAGTGCAGGACAACAACCCTTGGTATTACGACATATGGAACTTCTTGGAAAAGGAGGCGTACCCACCAGGGGCAAATGCCAAGGACAAAAGGGCAATCAGAAGAATGGCTGTTCAGTTTATCATCTGCGGGGGTAAATTGTACAAGAGAGGTCATCTGGGAATGCACAAGCTGTGTGTAGAAGCTGAAGAGTCGAAGCGCCTGATGGAGGCCATCCATGGAGGAGAATGTGGGGCCCACATGAATGGGGTAATGCTGGCACGAAAGATCCTCAGACAGGGTTACTACTGGTCTACCATGGAGGAAGATTGCATCGGCTTTGTTCGGCGATGCCACAAATGCCAGATTCATGCAAATCGCATGAACATCCCACCGTCAAAGCTGTACAACATGACTTCGCCGTGGCCATTTTCAGTTTGGGGAATTGATGTGATTGGAGCTGTTACCCCGAAGGGGTCGAATGGGCATGAGTTTATCTTGGTAGCAATAGATTACTTTACGAAGTGGGTCGAGGCCCAATCTTATGCGGTGTTGAAGGCTTCGCATGTCGCGAAGTTCATCAGAAACAACATCATCTGCCGTTATGGAGTCCCGAACGAGATCATTTCAGACAATGGTTCCCACTTCAAGAAAGAGGTGATTGATTTGTTGGAGAAATACAATGTGGCTTTTCATAAGTCGTCCACATATCGGCCGCAGACCAATGGAGCAGTTGAGGCCGCCAACAAAAACATCAAACACATATTGCAGAAGATGGTGGAAACCTACCGGGACTGGCCAGATAAATTGCCATTTGCTCTTTGGGGCTACCGAACTTCAATTAGAACTTCCACCGGGGCGACTCCGTATTCCTTGGTTTATGGGATGGAGGCCGTTCTACCTATAGAGACTGCGGTTCCGTCTTTACGAGTATTGGCTGAGTGTTAAATAGCCGAGGCAGATTGGCAGCAGAGTAGATTCGAGGAACTCATGCTTTTCGATGAAAGAAGACTGAAAGCACTGTACCACGTCCAAGGATATTAGCGCAGAATTGCCCGGGCTTTCAACAAGAAGGTTAAGTCCAGGAACTTAAAGGAAGGAGATTTGGTACTCAAAGACAACCGAGCTCCCATCCACGACCCAAGGGGCAAGTTCAGACCCAATTGGACTGGTCCCTACATCATCAAGTCTATCTGGTCAGGTGGAGCTGTGGTTCTGATGGACCTAGATGGCCTAGAGTTCTCCCAACCGATCAACATGGACAAGTTGAAGAAATATTACCCTTGAGAGGCTCGCTAGGCCGAAAACCCGAAAGGGCGACCTAGGCAAAATTCAGAGCACAAAAAAATTAGAAAATATAAAAACTGAGCTCGCAAGGTTGAAAACCCGCAAAGGGCGGCCTTGGCAAAAGTTAGAGCGCAAAAGGAGAGTGAAAATACTCGAGTGAACCCAAGCCTGAACTACGTAAGGCTTGATTCCCATCTTTGGGATACGTAGGCAGCTTCATCCTGAAGTTCAGCCATAAAACTTTTCCCCGATCAACTTTGTCCATTTGATCATCTCGGTCATCTTTGTCCGTCAGCGTCTATCGCAATCTCCGGTGCAGTGCTATTCAGACTAGGGGCAACTTTCCGTTGCTGTACAGTGCCGCGGTATTGTTCAAACAAGGGGCAACTTTCCAGTTGCTAGGATCCGGGGTTGTGCATCTCAGTGACAGATCTCAGGCGTGTCCAGTTCTGATCCATATCGAAAATAGTTTTAAAAAGTTTTAATAAAGATGACTTTGGTCAAATAAATCTTTTTACAACTAAGACCATTTCTGGACCAAAACGGAAAATTTTCAGTACCACAACCTTCAATTTCATTGATTTCAATACAGAGTTCTCTTGCTCTTGCATACAATTGAAGTTGCTTTTTATTACACTCACAAAGAAAACTTGAAAGTACTAATAAAGCAATAAATCCGGGGCATAGTCAAGTCAGGTGCTCCTGCGCCCCCTCCCAGAGCTGGTCGAAGCCTCTGATGCCAAAGTGGGCCCTTCCTGTGCCTCTTCATTAAGCCAATCTAAGCACTCATCAGACAAAGTGCAACTGAAAGTGGGAGCGGGGGCCAGGAGTTCTCTCGTCCTCCATGCTGTGGCATATCGGGCCAGCTGTGCGCCTCGAATCGGGAATGTAGCCGGGTACTCTATCCCTTCCGGCGGGCAAGTCTGATCATGACCGAACTGGCGCAGGATACGGAATGGAAAGTAGAAGGCACAGTGAGTCAAGCCAATCAATTGGATCCCGGGTTGACGGGTCATGCTGTAACTCATTACCGGGAGATTGAGCCAAGGGCATCGCCAAGCAATACGATCTGCGGACAAACTACACATCCATTCGAACCACCAACCCTCGTCAAGGGCGTCAACTAAGCGTTGCCGAAAGAAGTAACCGCGGGCTGAATACGCTGGGCAAGAGTCCACAACCTGCAGTTTATCCATCAACCACACCTGGGAGGGATGAAAAATGAGAGAATAAAGAATAGAGAGATGTACGATGAGAGAAAAGTAAGAAAAGGGTTTTTGTGAGAAAAACCGAGCCTGAGGGCCGAGTGATGTGAGCAAACATATATGTGAGATTGGGTGGAAAACATTACCTGCAGTAATAGTGGACTCCCTGCTAATCTGGTCGTCTCTCGACGATAAAAGGCGTCTAAGCCCAGCAACGTCTCAGCCAGAATCATGGCGATGCAGCTTTTGCCCTCCTTCAAGCCTTGGGCAACCTCAATCAACCGGACACTAGACCCTCCGGAACCTGAGACAAACAGAAAATGAGACAGCATGCACAAACAAAGGGCGTGTCGCCGGAAGCCTTGCCAGTGATGGTCGCCGCGATCACCAATCTCAGAAAAACGGCAAACCAAGCTCGGAACATCCAGCATCCCATCACGAATAAGAGAACGAGCATCGGGTATTGAAAGCCCACACATTTGCCCTAAGACTTGGGCATGGCCAAAACGAAGTTGGGGCAAAATTTCTTCATTACGCTCGGATTCCATTAGAGCTTGGAAATCCTCGAAGGTAGGACACACCTCTTGCCCGCTAAAGCTGAAGACGTGTGTCACCGGATTCCAAAACCTTGCCGCGGCATGAAGAAATGGAAAATGCAGCGGGGTACGACGCAAAGTGAATAGTGCGTTTATGCCGAAGGTCCGGAAATTCAGCTTCTCCGAGCCATTCAAGTTGTTAATCCAAGTTGCGAGATTTTGGGCAAGGAATTCTTCCATTTGGAGTAAATCGGAGTGGAAATGAAGAAAACTACGAAGCTGGAGTCTTTTGTAGGAGATAAGGTTGAATGGAGGACAGGTGTCAGCATTCTGCTAGTTCCTCCCATTCTTGGCCGACCGGCCAAATATGTTGCCGACCGGCCATCTGTTTTGGCCGATGGATCATTTTTTCGGCCGATGGCCTTTGCACACGGCCGGTGGACTTTTAGCTAGGCCGGTGGTTCTCCCCCTTGTCCCCTGAGCTTTCCATGCTAAGTATTGGAGAATCCCACCACCTTCCAATACCCTCCAGTGATCAATTCTTACGAGGGCGCGCCCATTTGCTTATCGAGTTGTTGTATATTTGCTTATCGAGTTGTATTTCACTCTCTTTAAGTCTTTGTGTTGTTTTATCGAGTTGTACTCGCACCTGCTTGGTTATAACGAGTCCCTTTGTTTTGCTTATCGAGTTGTAATTGGTTCACTACCTGATTATTACGATGCGATGCTTCGTTTTCAAAATACAGTGTCATTTGATTCACATTGTTATGTGATGCCTTGCGATGCGATGCATAGAACGTGCAAATGCAACACCTTTTGAACAAATAGCTGTTTCATTTCCGTCATGTATTTCTAAAAAAAAAGAGAAGAAGAAAAATATGCGATTTCAAAAGATAGAACCTGCCTAAGGCAATGCAATGTGCTTAAACTCCTAATAAAAAAGGAAAGTAAAGCAGGAAAATAACAGGGTAGCAGGGTACCGGGATGTATACCAGTAACCTCCCCTCGCGGTCATTGCACCTTTCGCGCCCTTGTTCGGGTCAATTGTGTGGTTTGGCACCCTCATTATTCAAGACAATACAAGAAAATGCACTGTCAGAATGCAAGTGGACCTTCGAGTTGACCTCAGGCCATGACTTTTGTCAGCGATGCTCGGTACATACGAAGGACGTCCCTTCCCATATCCTTTTATATCTTGTGAATTCCGTAAATCATATTAATCATACTGTGTTGTAGTACGTTACATTTCCGCATCATGTTTTACCATGTTCAGTTTCAAGTTCCCTTTATATACACATTGTATGCATGCGTGCATTGCTTTACTGATATGTGTTCAAGTTCCTTTTTATACACATTGCATGCATGCGTGCATTGCTTTACTGATATGTGTTCAAGTTCCTTTTTATACACATTGTATGCATGCGTGCATTGCTTTACTGATATGTGTTAAAATTCCTTTTTATACACATTGCATGCATGTGTGCATTGCTTTACTGATATGTGTTCAAGTTCCTTTTTATACACATTGTATGCATGCGTGCATTGCTTTACTGATATGTGTTCAAGTTCCATTTTATACACATTGCATGCATGCGTGCATTGCTTTACTGATATGTGTTCAAGTTCCTTTTTATACACATTGCATGCATGCGTGCATTGCTTTACTGATATGTGTTCAAGTTCCCTTTATATACACATTGCATGCATGCGTGCATTGCTTTACTGATATGTGTTCAAATTCCTTTTTATACACATTGCATGCATGCGTGCATTGCTTTACTGATATGTGTTCAAATTTATTTTTATACACATGGCATGCATGCGTGCATTGCTTTACTGATATGTGTTCAAATTCCTTTTTATACACATTGCATGCATGCGTGCATTGCTTTACTGATATGTGTTCAAGTTCCTTTTTATACACATTGTATGCATGCGTGCATTGCTTTACTGATATGTGTTCAAGTTCCTTTTTATACACATTGCATGCATGCGTGTATTG
This sequence comes from Camellia japonica, assembly GCA_030407325.1. Classification (NCBI taxonomy): domain Eukaryota; kingdom Viridiplantae; phylum Streptophyta; class Magnoliopsida; order Ericales; family Theaceae; genus Camellia; species Camellia japonica. The sequence goes on along the minus strand of JAPPVO010000019.1, from coordinate 200,873,159 downwards.
CTTTACTGATATGTGTTCAAGTTCTCTTTCCATACACATTGCTTGCATGCGTGCATAGCTTTACTCACATGTGTTCAATCCCACTATCTTGCTATACACATCGCGTGCGTTGTCGCGCACTTTCGAATGCATTGTCATGCATGTTGCTAACAACATTGTACCTGTTAAGTTTGTTTTCTTTTCAGGCACGATATTGTATGTACGGCTCATTTGAGGCCGGTGCAACCGGACGAGCCGCACAGGTATTGTATCCTCCGAGTGAGACGTATTGAGAATTGCATAATTCTCTTACATCCTTTCTGCATTGTAGTGTAGATTGGCGTATGCTAGCTTATAACTGTCGCATGCGTGCTTCATTACAGCTTTCTTTGCATGATCATAAGTTATGCTCGGCTTCTTGCATTTTCAGTTGCATTTTGCCCCTGCCTTCGGGCGCATACCTTGTTTGTCTTGCATGTTTGTCCAAGTCTTCGGCCTTGTCAAAAATGGGTCGTCTCTGGGCTTTGACATTCACTCCCGTCATTGTTATGACTTTCGAGTTCTGTCAAAGAGGGGCAACTGTAGACACCCCATTTTTGACCGTCCTCAAGACTTGGACGTCACCGCTTGAACACTCGGTGATTATCCATGTTTGTGTTTGTTTGGAGTTCCCGGAGTTCTCGGCTACGCGCCTTGTCTCAGGGTCTCCGAACTCGATTGTTTTGTGTCTGGCTTTGCACCATACACTTGTGTTTTTGTCTTGGAGGGCAGGGAATGGCTTGTTGGCCATCTCCACACACCACCGGCCCTTTCCTACCGTCACCGGCCGCACATGTGTACCGCCGGCACTGTTTTGTTAAGATTATTGGCCGACCGGCACTATATGTTGCCGACCGGCACATTTTTGTGCCGATGATCTCTTTGGCTGGCCGGCGTGCACCCTTTGCACCCCTGAGGCATGGTGCATGCCAGCTGTGCCAGCTGGAATGCACCATCACTCATCCCCGTGCACAGGAGTGACCACTTTGCACCTTTGCACCCTTTAAGCTTCTAGAAGCTTGAACCTTTGGCCAAGCTTCTTGGAGAAGCTTGGCCAGCTGTCTTAGCTTCTCCAAGAAGCCAAGACCCCTTTGCACCTCTTGCCCCTTTTCCTTTGCTTAGCCATTAAGTCATTTGGCTTGGTCTTGGCCTATAAAAACACCACCTCTCTCCCTTTGAGGGGGTTAGCCATTTTTGATCAAAAACCAGAGTTTGTATATCTATATATCTGCCATATATCTCTCTCTCTCTCTACACTTTACCTCTCTCTCCTCTTGTGTGTGTGTTTTAGGGCCTAAAAGTGTGGTTTTACCTTACTTTTGCACCAATACACACACCATTACACCCTAGTTCGAGATTGAGGGACTTGGAGGGTTGTTTGTTGAGTTTTTGGACTGGTTTTGATCAATAGAGGAGGGCTGCACCACCTGTTCTTCAAGTGTTCTTCAAGGGTGAGCACTTTGCTTTAGATTCCCCATTTTTGCAACAAGTTTTTACCTATCTTGCTTTGTGTTTTGAGCTTTGTGTATAACTGAAAAAAGTCTTAGATTTTCTTGCTTTTGAACTTTCATTAAGGTCATTTTGTGGTTTGAGTGCAAACTCACCCTTTTAGGCCTTATTTTGGCCTATTTGGTGCCTTTACTTTGAGCCTTATTTGCTTTGTTGTTTTGGGTCCTTTCACCACTGAAAACCAGTGGGTTTTTAGTGGTAAATAAGGTGGTTTGAAGTCTTGTATAGGGGAGGGACACCCCTCTCCCCTTTGTCCCTCTTTTGCCTTTGTCTTTGGCTTAAAAGGGAACATGTATGCTTGCTTGTTTTTGGCATCATTTCAGAATTTTTTTGGATGTTTTGGAGCATGTTACATCTCTATCTAATGGTGGTTTTGTGGTCCTTAACATGCTTTATATACTTGCTTTGTAACCCTCCATTTTCCCTAAAAATGTGCCATAGGTTTAGCCTTGCATATCTTCGTGTTTAGGCTTAGCTTATTGAAGTCTTCGGTCATGATTTGACATGTTTAAGGGCTGTGAGCCACTGATTTTGCCATGTTTGGTGTGCTTGATGTGGTTGCTTAGTGTTTTGGCTTGTAAACCTTAAGCATACTAGCCTCTAACATGCTTAGCTTGGACCATCCTCATGATTTGGCATCATTTAGGATCATATTTCAGTCCATAAATCATGTTTGTATGTTTGCACACATGACCTATTTCATGCTTTAAGGATGTGCTCCTTTATGCCTAGGAATATGCCTTGTGCATGCTTGCATATTTAAGGTATTTGGGTTGCCATATCAAGGTGTTTTTTTTTGGGGTATTTTTGCATGCTAGAAATCTGTTTTGGGTCGCTTGGTTCATGCTACGAATGGTCAATGTTGGCGGTAGTGAAAACCCTCCTTGTTTATGCCTTGGCTTTAGGCCCATTTGCTTGCATGTTTGCATGATTAGTGGTCCATCATTTTGGGCACTTTTTGCCACTGTTTTGGGAAGGTTTGAGGGCTCCCCCATTATGGTTTAAGTCTACTATTATTTGCTTGAAACATGTTTGTTGCATACTTAATTAGCAAAGCCTTGTTGTATGCTAGTTCCCTATAAGAATTGTCCATGTTTGCATTATACTTTGCATCTTGCATGCCTAGTATTGCACACTTGCCATAACTTGTTGCATTGCATTTGGTATGTCTTGCACTTCATGTCATATTGTATCATTTGAGCCATGTTGTGTACATGCATTCCATGTCTTGGTTTGGGGTGTCAAACCAAGTGTAAGGGTAGAGAGGAGTTCACACTACAAGTGGTGTAACTTGTCTCAACTCTCAGTCACCAAGGCCTTTGATCTATACATGATAAGGTCTTGGTCTCATTTGTGTGTTGCATGCATATTGACATTAAAATGCAACCTTGGTTCCTTAGGCTATCATGCACCAAGATGCATAATTGATGGCCCAAGAACCAAGGGTCATGCTTCCTTGAGTCCCATGCATGATAGGAAGCATTGGCCATGCTTACATATGCTCAAAATCCCATACCATGCACTGCCTGTCTGCTGTTGCTGTCAAACTGTCTTCTGCAGGAATTTTATGCCGACCGGCAGTATAGAGTGCCGACCGGCACTATGTGGGTGGCCGATAACCTCCTAAGCAGCCGATGGAAATTTTATCCGGCCGGTGGACACTTCCTCCAGCCGGTGGTGTACAGCAGCATGCAAGGAAGGTGTTCTGGGACTTTGGCAATTTTTGGGGAGGCAGGGCAGTAAGAACAGAGGCAGCAGTGGTATGGTGCGGGGTTTCCGGGCAAGGCGGGCTCAAGCATGCATCATTCGCGCATCCCGAGGCGGGCGGCTATGGCCACCTTTCCTTTTTGCATTTATTTGTTAAATAAATTAGAAATTTTGTAATAATTAATTTATTTATTATTCGGACTGTAATATTTATTCGGTCTCTCCGTGTGAGAGCAAATCTGTAATAAGTGTGCGTGAGTGGTGTGTATGTCTTCCCACCCCCACTTCTTTCTTCCCTTTTATTTACCTGCTTACGATGGTAGATTAGGGCACGTTTATTTTAGCATACCTTATGCAATGCATGCGTGCATCCATGCATTTGTTGACATGCACCGGGCTCGGTACATCACGCTAACCGCATTGTATTTCAATTTCCAAATTGAATACTTGTTACATATAGCATTTCACATGTCATGCTTAGGATAGCCGAGCCTGCTCTAAAATGCATCTCTGTATGTGTTGCATTAGCCACTTAACATGAACTAGGGCATGCATGTGTGCTAACTAGTTTGTTGTTTTGGCACGGAGTACGATGTAAGTTTTTTACGCTTTAGCATCTCGCATGCGTGTGAATGTTAACATGACAGTAGGCTTACCATGTGGCTAAATGCTTATATGAGATAAACTGTTTGAATGCTTGTGGATGGAGGTTGGATTGCTTGAGTTGGAAAAACTCGTTGAAATCCGTGTTTTAGCCTACTTGCGAGTAGTAGATTCCAAACCCCTTTTCAAAACGAACGGATATGCAATGCTTATTTCCAAATTTGGCAATCTAGTCTATACTTGTTTGCTGTGCGCATAACATAGTAATTCTAAGCTAATAACCGGAATAAGAACACATAACGTTTTCAAAATTGGATATCACGGTTAGTAGAGGCCGGTCTTCGGACCGGGCGAAAGGGGGTGCTCATAGCTGACCTTCCCCGATCGTACCCAAGCTCCCGAGCCAAGACATTTGGTGATGACGGACACGTGGCCTTCGGCACCGAGTCAGGGTTTCCTAAATTTCCCATTTTAAAAATATTTAGGTGGCGACTCTATATCTGGCAAAGCAGTCCATGTTTGGCACTACTTTTCAAAAATCTGTTTTTTTTCTTTAAAACGATTTGCCAGAGTTGGACTCTTTGGTTCATATTACGAACCGCAACAAAACAAAACAGGGGAGTCCGAACTCTAGGGTGAGGCCCCAAGGGCGTGTCTACAGAGGTGTTTCCTTGTTTTGGCATCATTGTGAATCATATTTCAGAGCTTATATGTATGCCATATTCCCATGTTTCCACTCTTTAAATGTGTTTGAGAGTTATGCATGAATACCTCATTTTTGGACCATTGCATGAGCTTCATTTCCACGCTTTGCGAGCCATCATTTTAGTCCATATTTGCTACTGTTTTGGCCTGTATAGGGACTATTCGGGGCTGGTTTGGCCATTTGAGTATTGCTTTGCATGCCTATAGTGTAATCCACTTCACTAGTTTCGGTATTTGGGCCATCTAGCATGCATTGTGTGAGGTGTTTGCATGATTCAGGACCATCTTGCATGTCATTTCAGAGCTGGAAAATATGTGATTGTATGCCATATTTCATGCTTGCCATGCTTTGGTGGAGTTGCACTTTGTGCCTTAGGTTTGGTCCCTTGCATTTGTGCATGTTTGCATGTGTGTTTTTGCTTCATTTTCATCATGTATGGCCACTGATTTGGGCTTATTTGAGAGCTGCCATTTTGGTTTAAGACCATTCCCGCATGTTGTTGCATGCTTGCCTTGCATGTTGTTGCATACTTGGCCTATTAACATGTTATTGCATGTTTAAGTGGTATTGTATTTGGTATGCATCTCTTGTTAAGTTGCCTAACATGTTGTTACATGTTTGCCTCACATGTTGCTACATGCTTGCCTATCCTCACATGTTGTCACATGTTCGCCTTGAATGCTTGTCTAGGTTGCATTGCATTTGGCATGCTTGTTACCTTAACATGATCATGTTGCATTAGTTTTGCTTGCATATTTGCATCCCTTGCCTCTTGATTAATCATGATAGAGGTTAGGATCTATTGTGTGTTTGTGTGCATTTTATTTGATATCAAATTGCACACTCGACACCTTTGGCCATCACGCATTGAAATGCGTGATTGATGGCCCGAGGGTCGAGAACCATATTTCTTTGAGTCTCAAACATGATGAAGAGCGTGGTGGTGCACACATTGCTTTGAAAATGCATTGCCATGCTCTGTCTGTCCTCTGCTGCAGCAAAACAGGATTCTGCAGGAAGAGATGGCCGGTCAGCCATCTTCAGTGTCGGCCGGCTATGTATTGTTGGCCGATATCTCCACAAATGGTCGATGACCAGTTGCTCTTGGCCGGTGGCATAATCTCTTGGCCGATGGCCTCTTACAGCACCCAGAAGGTGATTCAGAAGTATCCCAAGGATTTTCATAATTTTCAGAGGTGCAAAACAGTGCAAACAGAGGCAACATGAGCTATGGCGATGGATTTCCGAGCGAAGCCGACCGAGCATGCATTCATTCCTCTTCCCGAGGCTGTTTTACTGCTTTTTATAGCTTAGTTAATTTGTTTAATTAGTTAAGTGTTTTGTAATAATTAATTAGCTTATTAGTTACTTAATTAGTTAATTTGTATTATTTATTCGGACCCTCCGTCGAGAGGGTGAATTTTGTAATAAGTGTGCGTGCGTGTGTGAATGTCTTCCAACCCCACGTCTTTCTCCCTTTTACTTACCTATTTTTGATGGTTAGTTTAGGGCATGTTTCGATTAGCATACCTTATGTTAGCATGTTTGCATATATTCATTCGTATTGCATGCACCGGGCTCGGCGCATCATACTAATTGCATAGCATTTCAATTCCAACTTGAATACGTGTATCGAGTTGTCGCATTTCACATGCCATTCTTAGAATAGCCGAGCCTATTTTAGTTGTATGTTGCATGTGTTGCATTAGCCATCTTAACATGAACTAGGATCATGCATTGATTACTAACTAGTTTCTGTTTTGGCTTGGAGTACTCGGTGAGTGTTTATGCTTTAGCATCCTTGCATGTGTGTGAGTGACTGCCATGATAGCATGCTTGCCATGAGGCTAACTGCTTATGTGATATAACTGCCTGAATGCCTGTGGGTGAAGGTTGGGTTGCTTGAGTTGGAATAATTCGTCGAAACCCGTGTTTTAGCATACTTGCGAGTAGCAAACTTCAATCCATTTTCAAAATAAACGGATATGCAATGCTTTGTTCCAAATTAGGCAATCCAGTCTATACTTTTATGCTGTGCGCATCACATAGTAATTCTAGGCTAATAAACCGGAATAAGAGCACATGTGTTTTCAAAAACTCGATATCATGCTTAGTAGTGGCCGATCTTCGATCGGGCGAGTGGGGGTGCTCATAGATGACCTTCCCCAATCGTACCCAAGTTCCCGAGCCGAGGCAACTTTGGTGATGACAGACACGTGGCCTTAGGCACGAGTCAGGGTTTCCTAAATTCCCTTAAAACAAAATATTTAGGTGGCGACTCTGTATCTGGCAAAGCAGTCCATGTTTGGCACTTCTTTCTTAAAAATCAGTTTTCCGAAACGATTTGTCGGCTTTGGACTCTTTGGTGATTTATCAATCTTGCATTGCACTTTGCGAGATTAGATTCAGAATTGTGACATGGAGTTCGAACTGTAGTAAGCCCAATGAACAAAACGGGATTTTCCCAAGACGTTCGGGGACGTCTACAGTTTCTGGCGACTCTGCTGGGGAGTTAGAGAACTTGACTCGAACTCATGATATCTTGTTTTGATTACACTTATGTGTTTCTTTGCATTGCATTTGCATTGGTGCGCCTAGGACACCGTGTTTGCCATCTGCTATTCCTGAACGGTTTGCCGGAGGCTGCGTGCCATAAGGCTGACCGGTTACGGGCTCTGCCATGATGGGAACACAAACCCCGGTTTTTACTGGGGCACCCTTTTTGACCATTCGACCTAGCACATATTCGGAATCTATAGTGACCATTCCAAACTAGGACAGGTTGCTCACCCGATTATAGGTTGTTTGAAACCGCTGCGTGCGTAGTGAAACCCTAGCTCCTGACAAAATAGGATAGGGAAACCCTACCCCTCCATAGGGGTGTTTTGGCTCTCACTTGTTTACTATGTGCTTTTAGAGTGTGCCTCTACAAGAATGCATGTATCAGTTTGCAAGTCTGGGTATCAGGCCTGAGGGCATCAGTATTTTGGAGGGAATCAGTTTTTCTTGAGAGAATCAGTTTTACCTGAGGGTATCAGTTTACTGGCAGAGTTTTGGGCAGAATTCAGTAGAGAGCACAGTCGTTCAGCTTTGCTTATACCTGTTTTGGTGAAATCAAGCTGAGATGCTGTCTGTTTTCTCTTTTGCAAGGTAGTCGTGGAACTATAGCTTCAGAAGGCTCCAATATCCCCCGGTACATTGGGCTTGTGCTGATAGACTTTGTCAGGTCAGAGATTCAGTTCAAGGGCAAATCAGTGTTCCTTCGCTAGAGGCAGGGTAAAAAGGCCAGTCAGGCACAGATCATCAGTTCAATAGTCTTCGGATCAGCAGTCATTATCCATCTCACCTGTGTGCAGTTGGGTTGAGATATCTGCTTTTACCACAAAGACAGATATACTGATAGATCAGTTAGATCAGGGCAGTATGGCAGGAATGGAGGAGATGATGCGTCAACTCCAAGAAAGTATGAAAACCATGCAGCAGGACGCTGTTCGTCAAGTCGAATTTGCCAAACAACAGGCCGAGGTCATGGCTCAACAGGCAGAGTTAATTGCCAGGCTACAACAGCAAACTGGAGCATCTGCTTCACACCAGGTTCCTCCCCCACCAAGAGTCTCAATACCCAGGGAGACGACAAATGTCCAGAATGTCCAGGAGGATACAGACATCCTAACGGGGCCACCTCCGCCCCCGATTCTACCTCAACTATCCAAGGCACCCACGCCTATCAATCTACCGGACTCCCCCTTTGAGTTCGAGGTGGACCCCACGGCATTAAAAGTGAGCAAGCTTGAAAAGCTGTTCAAGAAATCTTAGGGTGTGAAGTCCATCCCGGACATCGAGGATGGGTATACCGACGCAGCCGTGACGCTGCCGGACAGATTTAAGATGCCACATATTGACCGCTTTGACGGGTCCGGGGATCCCATGGTGCACTTACGGCTGTTTTCAGACATATTAAGGCCGATGGGCCTCACCAGACTACAGAAGCTTTCTTTATTCGGTCGGACCCTGTCAGGTGTAGCGGCCATCTGGTACGCAAAATTGGAAGACGATGTTAAGAGGAACTGGGAAGAGATGGCTGAGGCCTTCATTGCTCAATACTCCTATAACACACTGATCGAGGTCACAACTCGTGATCTTGAAGTCACTCGCCAAGAGCCAAAGGAGAGCTTCTCCGATTTTGTGACCCGCTGGAGGGCTAAAGCCTCGATGATGACCATCAGGCCCGTTGACAAAGATCAGATTCGGATGGTTGTGCGCAACCTCCAGCCCAAGCTCATTCAAAAAATGATCGTTCTCCCCCTACCCACCTTTACAGATTTACATGAGATTGGGGTGCAAATCGAGGACGCTATGAGGCAGTGCCTCATTGACCAGGAGAAGGAGCAGCCTAGGAGGGTGTTTTCCCGCAGTTTGAATGCGACCACCAGTGGTGATGCAGCTGCAAGATCTTCTGAAGTTGGAATGGTCACCACCACTCCCAAAATAGCCACCCCTTTTGTTGGTACATCCAATCCAAACCCCCGAACCTCGGACTATCTACCCCGAGGCAAGAGGATTTTCACCCCACTTTATATGCCTTTGTCTAAAGCTCTGGGGGTCCTACTCAGGAAAGGACATCTGAAACCGTTAGAATAACGGCCTTTACCCGATCCTCTCCCTCCAAAGCATGACCCGGCTAAGTATTGTGCTTTCCATCAACAAACCGGTCATGACACCGACAGTTGCGTCCGTCTTCGCCACGAGATACAAAATTTGATTGACAACAGGGTCATCGCCGCACCAGTCTTGCAAAGTCTATCAGCACTTGATCAGTGAACTTATGGGGGATAATGTGACTATGTGATCGAGGGATGAACCACCTGCGGATGGCGCTCGATTTACTCCAGATGTGGCGTATGGCACGCACTGTTTTAAGCATTTGCGAATGCTGGTTTTTGTACTTTCTGACTTGGGTATTCAGTCAGTTTTGTTGTCTTGTATATAGTCAGTCTTTTTGTACTGAGTTAGTCGGGTCTGTCTTGTTGTATCGAGTCAGTCCTGTTGCGTTGGATTCGGGTGTTTCCGGAGGTGTTACCTCGGACATCACTATCTTGTTTTGTGTTTGTCTTTTTGCTTTCTTTTGAGTCTGTTTCTGCCTTGGAGCCAGTTATGCCAACAGATCTGAATGAAACAGCAGTGATTTTCACACTCTTGTGTTTGCTTCTGCCTTGCGCCAGTTGTGCCAGAAGTTTGAATGAAACGGCAGTGCATTTCACCTGCTCTTTTGTGCCTTTAAGTCATTGTATTGACCTAAGTTTTTCAAAACTTTTTGAACAATGTGTTGAAAACAAAGAGGAAGGAATTCCTTGGGATTTCCAAAAATTTGATCAAGTGAGAGAAAGATAGGCATGCTAAGCCCTTAATGAATGAAATCATGTTTGTTAATGTGAGTACTGAGAAGGATCCTGGCTTGATCCGGATTGGTTCTGCATTGTCTTCGGCGCGAGCGACTAGTCGCTTTCTTAAAAGATTTCAAAAAATATTTTGCGCGATCCTGCGAAGACCTGTGTGGAATCGCTCTTGAGATTGTGCAGCTTAGGATCGCTCTCAGCCTCGAGACTCGACCCCTTGCTTTCAAACCTTGGACCTTAATTCACAGTGTTTAACGATCAACCGCAATGTGAGGCCTGTGTGGCCAGATTCGAAGCAGCCTATGCGTTAACGGCAATAAAGTCAGGTCGAGAAGGCCAGCCATCGTCAAAACAAGCTTGCAAAGCAAGATCAGAAGCACCCCTGGAACTAGGGGCAAAAAAATGTCAGATGTGCTCGAAGAGCCGAAGATGGATCATTCTACAAATCAATAAAGACAGGCAAGAATGCCAAATCCCAGAAGGGAAGAAAGAAGAAAGTATTGCTGAAGAATAACTGAGTTCCTATCCACAACACTAGGGGCAATTCAGCCCCCATTGGATGGACTTCTACATTGTCAGCAAACAGCAGCCATTCTCCTAGATTCAGATGACTTCAGGGTCTCAAAACCATTTGACATGGACAAAGCTATACTTTTATCCTTGAGAGGCTCGCTGGGCAGAAAACCTGAAAGGGCAACCCAGGCAAAAGTTAGAGCAAGGAAAAAAGAAAAGAGAAAAGAAAAGAAAAAAAATGCAAAGAATGAAAAAAAAAGAAAAAAAAAAGATGAAAAAAAAAGAAAAAGAAAAGAAAAGAAAAGAAAAGAAATGAAAAGAAGAGAAGAACACAGCTCGCAAGGTTAAAAACCCAGAAGGGCGGCCTTGGCAAAAGTTAGAGCGTAAAAGGTGAGGGTTAATACACGAATGTACCTTAACCCCGAACTACGTAAGGCTTGATTCCCATCTTTGGGATACGTAGGCAACTTCATTATGAAGTCCAGCTGTAAAACACTTCAAATTTGACTGTGTCCATGTAATAGTTCTGGTCATCATTGTCTTCTCTGTATCCGAGAATTTGTTGTAATTGTCACTGTGAGGACTGGTTGCCACGTGCTACAGCGCTATTCAGACTGGGGGCAACTTTCCGTTGCCGTGTAGTGCTGCGGTGCTATTCAGACTAGGGGCAACTTTCAGTTGCAATGCAGTGCCGTTCAGACAAGAGGCAATTTTCCATTGTTATGGATCTGAGGTTGTACATCTCAAGAGTGGGTTCCATGCTTGTTGAGCGGTGGCCGTTTGCAAAAATAGTTTTTGAGAATTTTTAATGAGGTTGACTAATATTCTCTCGAAAATTATTCCATCTTTTCCAAAACTGGACCATTTCTTGGACCCAAAAAAGGAAAATTTTCAGTGCTCATGACCTGACTTGCATGATTTCAAATCAGAAAATCGAATAAGCGTGTTAATCTAACTCTCATTTTTGGTTAAAATTGTTTTAGCAGAAGCCAAAAACAAAAAATGGTCAAAATGATGAACTAGGGGCACAGTTGAGTCAGGTTTTCTGTCTTTTCCCCTTTATCAACTCACTTGCCAGAAAGGGCATCATACCTGCCGAAAAAGGGCACCACTGAAGCTAACTGCAAGAGGGCAGAAAGCTCTTTCATCCTCAAAGCAGCGAGTTATTGAGCCAAGTGCGAAGCACGAACTGGAATGGATCAAGATATTCTACTCCCTCATCTAGACAGATCTGATCACGTCCAAACTCCCCAGCAGAGTATCATTAACCGATGTCAGTTGCAGATTTGCTATACACCCAATTGTAGCACAACCCCTCTGTGGGAAAGTTCATTGCTGTGAGCAGAAGAAGAAGAAGAATCTAGCGGAATGCTAGGGGCAAGAGCCCGCAACCTCCTGTTTATCCATCAACCACCCAGGGGAGGGATAAAAAATAAGAGATTGAACAATAGAGAGATGTGCGATGAGAGAAAAAGTGAGAAAATGGCTTTTTCAGAAAAACAGAGCCTGAGGGCCGAGTGATGTGAGAATCACAAATAAGAAAGGGTGGGAAACAATACCTAGAGAAACAGGCTCCATGTGCACGCCTGAGTGTCGTGTCTTTTTGTTTTGTCTCGATTCTTGTTTTGAGTCGTTTCGAGTGTTACTCGGTGTGTTTAGGTTGTTTACCTTTTGTCTTCCGTTGTTGAGTTGTTTTTGCTGTGGTCAGTCGTAGGCTCAATACCCGATCAAAAACTCGTTCTCCATTTCAATTTCAAAAAAGTCATTTTGTGCTTAGAGTGCTGTGCCATTCTCCACATCTGTGCAAAACAAAATTCGTTCTTTCATAAAACTGCAGGGTTCAACCTAGGTCCTATGAAAACAGTAAGACAAGGACCTATCTGAAGCTATGTGGGTTCCAGACTGCAAAGCAAAAGAAAAGAGGAAAAATGTGGAGCATCTTAGTGTGTTTTAACTCCAGCGAATTCCGAGACTGCATTCCAGGTGCACCTTCTCAGGCCTCGCCATTTCTCTGGAGTATGAGTGTATCTTAACCCCAAGTGTAAGCTTGCTTCAAGTCAGAATGGCAGTTCAGGCAGCACCTGAGGGTTTCACATGCAGATGTTACCTCTCGTCAATATGAACAGGGTATACCCTTTTGAGCTGAGCGTATTGCCAAGTCCTCTGAGAGGTAAATTGGAGGTTGCGTTTGAATTGGTCTCGTTAAGGCGTGTATTTCCTTATTCAGTAGTTTACTTCAAACATGCTGTTGATGTTGCATTGAAAATGCATTGTTATGCACCGTTCTCTTTGCATTGTTATGCACACTCTGCCTGCATTGCTATGCACTCTTTCAGTTGCATTATTATGCACTATACCTGCATTGTTATGCACACCTCCACACTTGCGTTGTCACGCACTTTCCATTTGCATTGTTTTGCACCCTTCTTTTTCTGAAACACCGGGATACGTCCCTATGTTTCTCCTTCTTTCTGAAACATCGGGATACGTCCCTATGTTTCTTTCTTTTCGGTTAAGAGCATTTGGAATACGTTCCAATGCTTGAGCCATTCTGAAGCACCGGGATACGTCCCTATGTTTCTTCCTTTTCGGTTAAGAGCATTTGGAATACGTTCCAATGCTTGAGCCGTTCCGAAACACCGAGATACGTCCCTATGTTTCTTTCCTTTTTCCGAAACACCGGGATACGTCCCTATGTTTCTTCTCCTTTTCCGAAACACCGGGATACGTCCCTATGTTTCTTCTCCTTCTTTCTGAAACATCGGGATACGTCCCTATGTTTCTCCCTCTCTGAAACACCGGGATACGTCCCTATGTTTCTTCTTCTTTCTAAAACACCGGGATATGTCCCTATGTTTCTCCTTCCCTCTTTGAAACACCGGGATACGTCCCTATGTTTCTCTTTCTTTTTCCGAAATACCGGGATACGTCCTTATGTTTCTCCCTCTTTGGTTAAGAGCATTTGGAATACATTCCAATGCTTATACCTTTCCGAAACACCGGGATACGTCCCTATGTTTCTCCTTCTTTCTGAAACACCGGGATACGTCCCTATGTTTCTTCCTTTTCGGTTAAGAGCATTTGGAATACGTTCCAATGCTTGAGCCATTTCGAAACATCGGGATACGTCCCTATGTTTCTTCCCCTTTTTCGAAACACCGGGATACGTCCCTATGTTTCTTCTCATTTTTCGAAACACCGGGATACGTCTCTATGTTTCTCCTTCTTTCTGAAACACCAGGATACATCCCTATGTTTCTTCCTTTTCGGTTAAGAGCATTTGGAATACGTTCCAATGCTTGAGCCATCCCGAAACACCGGGATACGTCCCTATGTTTCTTCCCCTTTTCTGAAACACCAGGATACGTCCCTATGTTTCTTCTCCTTGTTCTGAAACACCAGGATACATCCCTATGTTTCTCCTTCTTTTTCCGAAACACCGGGATACGTCCCTATGTTTCTCCCTATTTGGTTAAGAGCATTTGGAATACGTTTCAATGCTTATACCTTTCCGAAACACCGGGATATGTCCCTATGTTTCTCTTTGGTTAAGAGCATTTGGAACATGTTCCAATGCTTGTGCCACTCTTTTTCCTTTCGCGTACAACGTGTCGGAATCTTGTTTGAGACCTCGGGTGTCCCTAATGGTCGCTCTTAGTCTTTCCTACGTGGTGCGTGGTTAAGATTGCATAATTTTCTTACATCCTTTCTGCATGAGATGTAGTTTGGTTTGTGTTTACTTGCTTGCATAGCATTCGCTTAAAATGTTGCATTTATTTTGCATAATTGTTTCATTACAGCCCTCTTTGCATAATCATAAGTTATGCTCTTGCATTATGCATGTCATTTGCATTTTGCCCCAGCCTGCGGGCACATCTATATTATTTTGTTTGCTTTGTCTAAGTCTTCGGCCTTGTCAAAAAGGGGTCGTCTCTGGGCTTTGACATTCACTCCCATCATTGTTATGACTTTCGAGTTCTGTCAAAGAGGGGCAACTGTAGACACCCCATTTTTGACTGTCCTCAAGACTTGGACGTCATCATTTGAACACTCGATGATCATCCATGTTTGTGTTCGTTTTGAGTTCTCGGAGGTCTCGGTTGCACGCCTTACCTCAAGACCTCTCGACTTGTTTGTTTTGTGCTTGGTTGTGGACCAAACACTTGTGTTTTTGCTTCTAAGGGCAGGGAATGGCTTGTTGGCCATCCCCACACCTCACCGGCCATGGCTTGAGGCCACCGGCCCTGTTTTCTTGCTACCGGCCAAAGGTGTTGGTCGGTCGACAATGTTTTTGGTCGGCTGGCCATTATTTTGGTCGATCGGTCACTTTTTCTAGCTGAGACCTTTTCTTTGCCTTTTTTTTAAGCATTATGCATGCCAGCTGTGCCAGCTGGTAAGCACAGACCCTGCCCTCCATACACGTGTATGGAGGATTCGCACCCTTGTTTTAGCTTCTTGAGGAAGTTTGAACCTTTTGAACCTTTATTTTAGCTTCTTGCGGAAGCTTGAACCTTTTGAACCCTTGTTTTAGCTTCTTCAAGAAGCTTGAACCCTCTTGTTTCTCTATAAGAGAGGCCCTCCCTCTCCTTTAGAGAGGTTGAAAAAAAAAATTGTCTAAGGCATACAAGACTTCTCCCTCTATATCTCTACATCCAAGCTCAAAAAGTGCATGGTTCTTGCACCTTTGCATACCATCTCCCAACCTAACCCCTCCACCATCACTCTAAGCATCTTGGAGGCCATTTTCAAAGATTGAGAGGCTGTCTTTGTGGTCCAGAGGTTGCACGTCCTTTTGTGCTACAATGGTAACACACTTTCTCTCTTTTAAGGCTTTATTTTGCTTCATCTTTTAGCTATACTTGCAAGCATATTTGAGTTTTGGTGTAAACTAAAAAAAGTCTTATTTTGAGGCCCTTAACATGTTTGTTTAAGATCATTTTTCTGTTGGGGGTCATCTACCCCCTTTGCATGCTTCATTTTACCTTGTTTTGAGCCATGCCTCAGAGCATTTGTGTTGGCCTTTGTTTGGCCTTTTAGCCACTGAAATCCAGTGGATTTTCAGTGGCTAGCATGCTGTTTTGAGTGCCAAAATCAGAGAGGGGTGACCCTCTTTCTCCTTGTTTTGTTTTCTAGCATTTTTGGCCTTACAAAGGAGCCCTTATTTGCATGCTTCCAAGCCATGTTTCAGGCCATTTTTGATGAGTTTTAGGACCTACATAGACTCTTTCCAGAGCTTTTTTTTTCCATATTGGATGTCCATCTTGCATGTGTAGAATAACCCCTCTTATAGCCTATCAAAGGAGCATGTCATTCTTGCATGCATTGATCATGTTTCAGTGGGTTTTTGGGCTTTATTTGGCATGTCATACCTCTAACTTTTGCTGGTTTAGTGGCCTCTTGATTGCCTCACATGCTTGTAGTGCAAATCCTCTTTACTAGCTTACATTGCATGCTATTTTGGCCATTGATTCTAGCACTTTTTGGCCATGCCTTAAACTGATTTTGTGCATGTTTTGGACTGCCTTAGCTTTGTTTTTGGGCCTCATGGTCGAATGATGTTTTCTATGCATGGTTGTAGTTCAATACCCTTGCCTAGCTTTGAGTTTTGAAGCCTATTGCATGCGTATTTTGAGGTGTTTTCATGTTTTGACATCATTGTGAATCATATTTCAGAGCTTATATGTATGCCATATTCCCATGTTTTCCACTCTTTAAATGTGTTTGAGAGTTATGCATGAATACCTCATTTTTGGACCATTGCATGAGCTTCATTTCCACGCTTTGCGAGCCTTCATTTTAGTCCATATTTGCTACTGTTTTGGCCTGCATAGGGACTGTTTGGGGCTGGTTTGGCCATTTGAGTATTGCTTTGCATGCCTATAGTGTAATCTACTTCACTAGTTTCGGTATTTGGGCCATCTAGCATGCATTGTGTGAGGTGTTTGCATGATTCGGGACCATCTTGCATGTCATTTTAGAGCTGGAAAATATGTGATTGTATGCCATATTTCATGCTTACCATGCTTTGGTGGAGTTGCACTTTGTGCCTTAGGTTTGGTCCCTTGCATTTGTGCATGTTTGCATGTGTGTTGTTGCTTCATTTTCATCATGTATGGCCACTGATTTGGGCTTATTTGAGAGCTGCCATTTTGGTTTAAGACCATTCCCGCATGTTGTTGCATGCTTGCCTTGCATGTTGTTGCATACTTGGCCTATTAACATGTTATTGCATGTTTAAGTGGTATTGCATTTGCTATGCACCTCTCGTTAAGTTGCCTAACATGTTGTTAAATGTTTGCCTCACATGTTGCTACATGCTTGCCTATCCTTACATGTTGTCACATGTTCGCCTTGCATGCTTGTCTAGGTTGCATTGCATTTGGCATGCTTGTTACCTTAACATGATCATGTTGCATTAGTTTTGCTTGCATATTTGTATCCCTTGCCTCTTGATCAATCATGATAGAGGTTAGGATCTATTGTGTGTTTGTGTGCATTTTATTTGATATCAAATTGCACACTCGACACCTTTGGCCATCATGCATTGAAATGCGTGATTGATGGCCCGAAGGTCGAGAACCATACTCCTTTGAGTCTCAAACATGATGAGGAGGGTGGTGGTGCACACATTGCTTTGAAAATGCATTGCCATGCTCTGTCTGTCCTCTGCTGCAGCAAAATAGGATTTTGCAGGAAGAGATGGCCGGTCAGCCATCTTCAGTGCCGGCCGGCTATGTATTGTTGGCCGATATCCCCAGAAATGGTCGATGACCAGTTCCTCTTGGCCGGTGGCATAATCTCTTGGCCGATGGCCTCTCATAGCACCCAGAAGGTGATTCAAAAGTATCCCAAGGATTTTCACAATTTTCAGAGGTGCAAAACAGTGCAAACAGAGGCAACATGAGCCATGGCGATGGATTTTCGAGTGAAGCCGACCGTGCATGCATTCGTTCCTCTTCCCGAGGCTGTTTTACTGCTTTTCATAGCTTAGTTAATTTGTTTAATTAGTTAAGTGTTTTGTAATAATTAATTAGCTTATTAGTTAGTTAATTAGTTAATTAGTATTATTTATTCGGACCCTCCATCGAGAGGGCGAATTTTGTAATAAGTGTGAGTGCGTGTGTGAATGTCTTCCAACCCCACGTCTTTCTCCCTTTTACTTACCTGTTTTTGATGGTTAGTTTAGGGCATGTTTCGATTAGCATACCTTATGTTAGCATGTTTGCATACATTCATTCGTATTGCATGCACCGGGTTCGGCGCATCATACTAATTGCATAGCATTTCAATTCCAACTTGAATACGTGTATCGAGTTGCCGCATTTCACATGCCATTCTTAGAATAGCTGAGCCTATTTTAGTTGCATCTTGCATGTGTTGCATTAGCCATCTTAACATGAACTAGGATCATGCATTGATTACTAACTAGTTTCTGTTTTGGCTTGGAGTACTCGGTGAGTGTTTATGCTTTAGCATCCTTGAATGTGTGTGAGTGACTGCCATGATAGCATGCTTGCCATGAGGCTAACTGCTTATGTGATATAACTGCCTGAATGCCTGTGGCTGAAGATTAGGTTGCTTGAGTTGGAATAATTCGTCGAAACTCGTGTTTTAGCCTACTTGCGAGTAGCAAACTTCAATCCATTTTCAAAATAAACGGATATGCGATGCTTTGTTCCAAATTAGGCAATCCAGTCTATACTTGTATGCTGTGCGCATCACATAGTAATTCTAGGCTAATAAACCGGAATAAGAGCACATGTGTTTTCAAAAACTCGATATCATGCTTAGTAGTGGCCGATCTTCGATCGGGCGAGCAGGGGTGCTCATAGATGACCTTCCCCAATCGTACCCAAGTTCCCGAGCCGAGGCAACTTTGGTGATGACGGACACGTGGCCTTAGGCACGAGTCAGGGTTTCCTAAATTCCCCCAAAACAAAATATTTAGGTGGCGACTCTATATCTGGCAAAGCAGTCCATGTTTGGCACTTCTTTCTTAAAAATCAGTTTTCCGAAACGATTTGCCGGATTTGGACTCTTTGGTGATTTATCAATCTTGCATTGCACTTTGCGAGATTAGATTCAGAACCGTGACATGGAGTCCGAACTGTAGTAAGCCCAATGAACAAAATGGGATCTTCCTGGGACGTTCGGGGACGTCTATAGTACGCCGACAAATGGTATATATGTACCACGACAGAAGGTGATCTATGTACCATGACAGTCATTATCTGTTGATTGCCAAAAGTTTTCTGTATCAGTAGCAATGAACTACACAAAAGCTGAGGACCAGAAAAGTATTATATTAGTTCTACGCAAAAGTGAAAATTCTTCTCCATACACCAATATGGATTATCCACAAGTCCACACAACAAAGCCATCTACAAAGAAAAACAAAAAACGAAACATTAGAATTGGTTACAAAATATCAATTCAGTCAGCCATATGGAACATGTTCTAACATGCATTTAGGGGAACAATCGAGAAATGTTTTCTTGGAAATAAAAGAAAGTATATATATATATATATATATATGTATCATGCAATATTTATTCAAACCAACACAAACAATATAATATGTAATTTCTTCGTCCTATAAATATATAAAGGCAATTATTAGAATATGTATATGTTATTTTAATAAAGTTGTTGCTTTTTGAACTAAGTGTCGCAAGTTTTTTGACTAAGAGTAAGGCATATTCGGGGGCTGTTATTAATTTTCGCTCCCGGAAAGCCCTTTTCCGAGTAAGTTTAGGGCATATTCGGTTCTAACTCCCAACCTACGGGTCTGAATTACGTTCCGTCAGATCTCACAAGTCCTATTTGTCATGGTGAAGCTATCCGTGTGAGCCATACGGTCGTTCGGGGGCTGTTTTGAATTTTCGCCCCTGAAACGCCCTTTTTCGACTAAGTTTAGGGTGTATTCGGCTCTAACTCCCAACCTACGGGTCCAGATTACATTCCGTCAGCTGTCACAAGTCCTATTTGTCATGAGGGAACTGTTCGTGTGAGTCACATGGTGGTTCAGTGGCTGTTTTGAATTTTTGCCCCCGAAATGCCCTTTTTGACTAAGTTTAGGGCATATTCGGCTCTAACTCCCAACCTACGGGTCTGAATTATGTTCTGTCAGTTCTCACAAGTCCTATTTGTCATGGGGGAACTGTCCGTGTGAGCCACATGGTCGTTCGGGGGCTGTTTTGAATTTTCGCCCCCGAAACGCCTTTTTTCGGCTAAGTTTAGGGCGTATTCGACTCTAACTCCCAACCTATGGGTCGGAATTACGTTCCGTCAGCTCCCATAAGCCCTATTTGTCATCGGGAAGCTATCCGTTAGAGCCACACGGTGGTTTGGGGGCTGTTTTGAATTTTGCCCCCGAAACGCCCTTTTTCGACTAAGTTTTGGATGTATTCGGCTCTAACTCTCTACCTATAGGTCCGAATTACATTCCGTCAATTCTCACAAGTTCTATTTGTCATAACGAAGCTATCCCTCTGAGCCACACGGTAGTTCGTGGGCTATTTTGAATTTTTGCCCCCAAACGCCCTTTTTCGACTAAGTTTAGGGCATATTCGGCTCTAACTCCCAACCTACGGGTCCGGAATACATTCTGTCAGTTGTCACAAGTCCTATTTGTCATGGGAGAACTGTCTGTGTTAGCCACATGGTGGTTTAGGGGCCATTTTGAATTTTCACCCTCGAAACGCCCTTTTTCGACTAAGTTTTGGACGTATTTGACTCTAACTCTCTACCTATGGGTCCGAATTACGTTCCGTCAGTTCTCACAAGTCTTATTTGTCATGATGAAGCTATCCGTGTGAGCCACACAGTCGTTCAGGGGCTGTTTTGAATTTTCGCCCTCAAAATGCCCTTTTTCGACTAAGTTTAGGATGTATTCGGCTCTAACTCCCAACCTACGGGACCGGATTAGATTCCGTCAGTTCTCACAAGTCCTATTTGTCATGGCAAAGCTATCCATGTGAGCCACACGGTTGTTCGGGGGCTGTTTTGAATTTTCGACCCCGAAACCCCCTTTTTTGACTAAGTTTTGATGTATTCGATTCTAACTCTCTACCTACGGATCCGAATTACATTCTGTCAATTCTCACAAGTCCTATTTGTCATGGAGAAGCTATCTGTGTGAGTCACATGGTCGTTCGGGGGCAGTTTTGAATTTTTGCCCCCAAAATGCCCTTTTTCGACTAAGTTTAGGGTGTATTCGGCTCTAACTCCCAACTTACGGGCCCGGATTACATTCCGTCAGTTCTCACAAGTCCTATTTTTCATGGCAAAGCTATCCATGTGAGTCACACGGTCGTTCGGGGGCTGTTTTGAATTTTCGCCTCGGAACACCCTTTTTCGACTAAGTTTTGGACGTATTCGGGTCTAACTCTCTACCTACGGGTCCGAATTACGTTCCGTCAGTTCTCACAAGACCTATTTGTCATGAAGAAGCTATCTGTGTGAGCTACAAGGTTGTTCGGGGGCTGTTTTGAATTTTCGCCCCTGAAATACCTTTTTTCGACTAAGTTTAGGGCGTATTCGGCTCTAACTCTCAACCTACGAGTCCGGAATACATTCTGTCAGTTGTCATAAGTCCTATTTGTCATGGGGGAACTTTCCGTGTGAGCCACATGGTGGTTTGGGGGCTGTTTTGAATTTTTGTCCCCGAAACGCCCTTTTTCGACTAAGTTTTGGACGTATTCGACTCTAACTCTCTACCTATAGGTCCGAATTACGTTCCGTCAATTCTTACAAGTCTTATTTGTCATGACGAAGCTATCCGTGTGAGCCACATGGTCATTCGGGGGCTGTTTTGAATTTTCGCCCTCAAAACGCCCTTTTTCGACTAAGTTTAGGGCGTATTCGGCTCTAACTCCCAACCTACGGGTCCAGATTACATTCCTTCAGTTCTCACAAGTCCTATTTTTCATGGCGAAGCTATCTGTGTGAGCCACACGGTCGTTTGGGGGCTGTTTTGAATTTCGCTCCTGAAACGCCCTTTTTCGACTAAGTTTTGGACGTATTCGGCTCTAACTCTCTACCTATGGGTCCGAATTACGTTCCGTCAGTTCTCAAAAGTCCAATTTGTCATGAGGAATCTGCTTGTGACATCCATAGAGTGGTTCAAGGGTAATTTTGCATTTTCGCTCCTAGAACAGTTTTTTTCAACTAAGTTTAAGGCATTTTGGACTCTAACTCCCAACCTACGTGTGCTAATTACATGTCATCTGTCCCTATGGGTTCTATTTTTCATGAGAAAGCTGCCCATGACATCCATGGAGTGGTTCGGGGGCTGTTTTGTATTTTCGCCCTCCGAATGCCTTTTTCTGACTTAGTTTAAGGCATTTTTGACAAAGTAAACCAGTTGTATGGTTTGCTTGTGCTTTTTCTTTCTTAGAACAACTAAAGAAATCTTGGTTTGATTGAATTCAAAGTTGTACAAAGCTTTGTTTGTACTTTCAGAAGCTCAAAGTAAAAAAGTAAGCAAAATAAAATAGTAACTATTGTTTGAATTCTAAAAACAAAGTGGAGGAAAGTGCCAACTTGAAGATTGTTTGCTATCTTGTTTTCTGTTTTTGTTTACTCTCAATTTCATATCATTCAGCATTTGCAAAAGGGAAAAAGCATTTTAGGAATTAAGATTAAACAAGAAGTTCAAAAATATAAAGCTTCATATAAACAAATAGTCTTAAGGGCATTATATAGCATGAAGATAAATTGGGCACAAACATTTTGATGAACAACAATCAAGATAGTTTAAAGAGAGCTACACATCTGATCATCACGAGCAATTAGTTGAATAAGAATGATGTAATGAGAAGAGGAAGATATAATGATACATAGTACTTTAAGTTTACCAAAATTCAAATGCACTCCAAATTGTTATCAATTCATATGAAATCTTGCAAAAAGAGAAATGTGATGTAGAGATTAAACCAAACTCAAAGACAAGTACAACAAGAAGAAACAGAGTACTCCAAATTGTTCCACAAAATCCACATACAATCCAAATTGTAATCAAATATCAATTAATATGAAATCTTGCAACAAGATAAATGGGATGCAGAGATAAACCACTTGGGCTTTTTTTAGTTGAATTTGAAGAAGTTTTAGATGCAGCAAATGCCTCTTCCCGTGTCACCCACCTGCCTGTTTTGATTTCATGCAAGTAAATATTATATCATAAGAACACATAACCAAGAAGGATATTTTGGGAAGGGCAACAAAAAATGACTCAAAGTAAATCTACAAGAATAATCAAACATGAAACACATCACTACTTTTTAAATGCAATTGCTAGCTTATGAGTTCAGAAACAAAATCATAATTGTGTATCCAAGTGAAATTTCAGAAATATTACTTAATCATTATATTACATAGCTGTAGAATCTTATCATGATCATCATCCTTAGAAACAATATCATGATCATCATCCTCAGAAGGATGCCCAAAATGCTACACACCATCATCAATTGCTATCAACATGAATAAAGCTATTAAAAAAAATCTAATATTGAATTGAAGAGTTTGTCTAAATTTTATATAGGTTGAAGTTGTATGACACTACATCAGACAAACCCAATGTAGAAAGCACAAGGAGACAAGAGAGCCTTCTAAAGTAGGAACAAACAGAGGAAAATAATCAATGACAGTAAAACTGCTGCATGGTTGGCTAGCGAGTCTGCAGTGAAATCATGGTAATAATGCATGTAAAAGAATGACACACTCATCAGGAAAACAAGTAATGAGTCTCTGTCATATACTGATCTTCTAAGAGGCCTGCAAGCACTTTTGCTCAATAAATAATATTTGAAGGAGTCCCATTCATCAAAAGATCCTTAAAATTATCACTATCACAATCCTCAAACTCAAAAAGAATAGGCATTCCACTCAGTTCCCTCTCCCTAACCTAAGGCACAGTTATAAGATATACAAATTTGAAAATAAAGATCATAAAATAATCTAGAAATATTTCCTAACTGTAAGATTATATTATTTAAATCTTCTCAAATTAGCAACTATATAACATGTAGTACGCTTACAGGAACAACACATAAATAATGAAAGTTATGAAACCATAAAATCTTGTGAGCAGAAAAGTATCTAACAACCACTAGAATTATTTGATTTGCGAGAAAATTGACGATACAAACCATTCATTGTGAACTTGCTAAAGTCATTAATTAAACAGAGCATAAAGTCATTAATTTAAACAGAGCATAAAGTAATTAATTAGTTTGTTGTTATAATAAATCCTACATACATGTGACAGATGTGCAAATTTATTTTAAAACCAATGACCTTAACTACTCAAATGAATGAATAAACAGATTGCATCATCCTATTTAACTCAAGCATTGACAATGAAACAACTAGTCAAAACTTCTAAATTATAAGAAATTTAGAATTGTGTTTGTTCACAAGACAAGAGATTGGGGGTATACATGTTGTGACCAATTGACTTACAAACTATCTATCCGTCATTACGAATTGCTGCTTAAAAATTTTACTTTACTTAAACCATGCAGTCAAAAAGTAAAAAATTAAATCGTTCCACTCCTCCATTCACAATTATAAATCATGAAATAAATTCTGCACTTTAGAATGGCAAGTTTGACGAGCAACTAGAGAAAAAAGAAACTGTTACTATTATTATTATGAAGAAAAAAAATTGTAAACCAAATTAATATTTCTACTTCTTTTATATATTAAAAACATTTATAGTACTTGGACAACTAATTTTTTGATAAAAATTTACAACTGAACACCATATGAAATCAATAGTGCAAATTCAATAAGGGTTGTTAACCCAAGTTCTTGTTTGTAAATGGAACAATTAGTAGTTCTATAGATGCAAAAGAATAAAATCGCCACTAGTATAGATAGCAAGGATCTTACATACCAAACTTTGTAAATACTTTTTTGTGATTTTTTCTGTGCTGTAAATATGAAGACACTTCTCGTTCACTTGCTCACAGAAAATGAATGCCTGGTAATCATCTGAACTACGCAACCTCTCGTTCACTTGCTCACAAAAAATGAACTCTTGCTTGTACATGCCTGGAATGATATTGAGCAAACCACAAATAAAAAGGAGTTAAGAAATAAGAGTATAGCAAGCTTATTCAACATGTGGCAGCAATCCGACTGAAAACCATAAGAGACAAGTTGACATTTTTGAATTTCAAAGTAGTGAGATAAAATAAAGCATATGCATGTTCTCCAAAGAAATCATACAATAAGCAACATGGGGAGATTAGAGTTTAGGAAAAGGGGAAATGAGATAAAATGAAGCATATGCATTCTCCATTAGTGCAGTCATTTTCCAACCTCCAACATATATTCCTCCAAAAACCAATAATAAATAATAAAAAAATCCACAACATTTTAAAAGATTTAGCATTATATATATGTGATATAAAAGCTGACTTCCCAATGACTACAGAACATAATAAATCAAAACTGCTTTTACATCAAGAAGGCTAGAATCACAAACAAAAAGACTAAAAGGAAAAATCAATATCATTTTTGGAAGGCATCTTTATAATCATAAGTGGCACCATCAACTTACTTCTCAAGGCTTCTTTATCATCATAAGAGGCTAAAACAAGATTCACTCCAAAGTCTTTAACCTTCCGGGTAGATTTCCTTTTGTCATGAAACCGTTGCATATTGAAGTCCCTATTGCTATCATGCTCGGTAAACCTTCAATCCAAATTCAACCAAAAATAAGACAAACAATCCCAACCATATAAAAAAATTCAGATTGTTTAATATGAGCTTATATAGGTGTAGAAGTGATTGACACAAAGTTTAAAATAACTAAAGCCTAAATGGGTATGGAAACATGGAATTAGGAAATGGTACAAAAGATTGTATAGCAAATACAAGTAATGTCAGCACAAACCTAAAGCAAAATCACCAGCCTAAATACTCTACCCCAAGCCTGCTAACCAATCCCCCCCAATGCAAACTTTGACTTTTTGCGAGTTGAAAATAATATCATTAATTGAAAAATCCAAAGAGGGGCAAGATAATCGTTAATTTAATAGTCTCACACAGCTCCCCTATATATATGGCCGTGACCCCTTAAAAATGCAATTATTCCTCTATTTCCAAATGGACCAGAGCATAGCCAAAGGAATGGCCCTCCAGATGATATTATTCAGTTTTTTAAATTTAATACCAGCCTACCATTGTAGTAAGCAATTCACAGAGCCAAGTAGTACCCATTGCAAGCCTCACCATCTGATAATATGAGACCAAACCTTCTAGATAAAAGGACAAAAGAGCAACACATGGTTTAAGTCTTCCCCCTCTTCATTACAAAAAATGAAGTTTACATTAGCTTCACCACTTAGAATGCTTCATGTGATAGTGTTACTCATGCATATATCTAAGGTGTCTTGTATAATAACCCATGTAAAAAAAAGTTAGAAGTCAAATAAAGCTAGTAAAGAAATGGTGATAAAGAAGGAAAGCCTACAATGCAAGGCACGAACTGAATTTGTCATAGTTAGTAATGTGATAGGACAGAGTGATAACTTATTGAAAATCAACAATATTTTGTCATAGATATATTATGAAAGCTGATCCATTTCTGGATAGATCAGCTAAAGTTGATTGGGTTTTAATTGTTGCCTTTTGTTTTGTTAGTGCCTTTTGCTAAATCCAATTTATTTATTTATTTTCCTGTTAGATGGGGAAAAAAAAACTCTATTTATAAATGCATGTGTTGCACACAAACACATAAAGAAATATATCTTCTACCTTTTCGACTATCCCTCCATTAATGTAATCACCAAAGCTTTAGGTAGAAGTCAAGCATCATGCGTAGAAGAAACAACCAAGATAGCCTCATTTAGAAATTTTCCTCAAACAAGCTCAAGTGGTTTATCAGATTGTACAAATCAACCCCCAAAAATAAATATAAAAAAAAGGCAAAAGAATCAATAGATTTGAAGCAAAGAGACCCATTTACTCGATAATCAGTTCAAAAAACCCTAAATCTAGAACAAAAATCAAAACCCATTTACTCAAAACATAGAAATCAAAATCCTACAGCATCAAAAAAAAAAAACCCTAGAGCTAGAGTGAAATAGGGAAATAGAGGAAGGATGAGAGAGAAAGAGAGAAGAACAAAGAATAACCAAATGTTGATGGGAGGCGAGGCGATGGTGAGTTGAGGTGGCGATGTTCGATAGTGGAAGATTGACAGAAATTGTGGTCGTCTGCGACGGTGAGATGAGGGGCTGTGGTGATCGATTCTCTGTGAGAGAGAGAGAGAGAGAGAGAGAGAGCAAGAGCAAGAGAGAGATAGAATAGAACCGTGTGAAGACTAAGAGATTTGGGCAAAAATTTAGGCGCCAATATGAAATATTTCCCACTAAATTTTTATACACATTTGGCGACGAAATTTTAGTCGGGAAATATTAACAAATGACGACTAAAATTATTTTAGTAGCCAAAACATGAACTAATGCCGACAAAAATATTTTTTAGTCGCCTATTGTTACACTTTTGGCAACTAAATTTGTTTTAGTCGCCAAATTTACTCGCCAAAAGTGTAAATTCTTTGAAAATTTTAATTACAATCGGTGACTAAACATTTTAGTTGGAAAAAGTCAGCTAAAGGCGACTAAAATAATTTTTTGTCGCTAAAAGTAAGTTTTTGGCAACTAAAACTTTAGTCGCCAAAGAGAAAAAAAAAAAATTTCCATTCGGCGACTAAATATTTTAGTAGCCAAAAATCAGTATACGGCGACTAAATTTTTTTTTGTTGCTGAAAGAAGTTTTTGGTGACTAAAACTTTAGTCACCAAAGAGAAAAAAATAATTTTTTTATTTTCCATTCGGCGACTAAATACTTTAGTAGCTAAAAGTCAATATACAGTGACCAAGTTTTTTTTTTTGTCGCCAATTCTGGCATTTTTAGTGACTAAATTTTTTTTTAGTCACCAATAATGAATATACCTAACTAAAAAAAATTAGTAGCTAAATATTTTACTTTTGGCGACTAAAAAAAATGTTGGTCGCCAATTCCATAACTTTTGGCGACTAAATTTTTTTTAGTCACCAATTTTGGTCACCAAAGGTGCATTTTGTTGTAGTGAAGGGATGGTTCTCAGTGAATCTTTGCAAGTTGCGGCAATCATTGAAAAATTGCCACCATCTTGGAAAGAATTCAAGAATTATCTGAAGCATAAGCGCAAGGAGATGAAATTGGAAGAATTGATAGTGCGACTCAGAATTGAAGAGGACAACCGTGGTTCTGACAAGAAGTCAGGAAGCCATGTCATACAGGCTAAGGAAAATGTTGTGGAACATGGACAAGGGTCAAAGTTCAACAACAAGAAACCGAAGCATGATGGCAGTGGTTCCAAACAAGGATCCACAAGTAAAGGGATCAACAACGGGTTCAACAAGAGGTTCAAAGGCAAGTGCTTTGTGTGCGGCAAAGATGGACATCGCGATAAGGATTGTCACGTTCGCAAGGACGGAGGGAGTTCAAAGCCAGCAGAAAGCCAACATAGCCGAGGATTTTTATCTTTTCGATGGAGTGGCAGACATCAATCTTGCTGCAGTAGTCTCTTAAGCAAATTTAGTGGGCAATTCCAAGGAGTGGTGGGTGGATACTGGAGCAACCCGCCACATCTGTGCAGATAAAAAGATGTTCACAACCTACAAAGTGATGGAAAGTGGGGAACAACTTTTTATGGAAAACTCTTCTACTTCAACTGTGGAGGGACAAGGAAAGATTGTGCTAAAAATGACCTCGAGGAAAGAGCTCACTCTTAACAATGTACTGCATGTGCCAGAAATTCACAAGAATTTGATTTATGGGTCATTGTTAATTAAGAATGTGTTTAAATTAGTCTTTGAATCTGATAAGGTTGTACTCACCAAGAGTGGAATGTTTGTCGGGTGAGGTTATATGAGTGGTGGGCTTTTTATGCTCAATGTAAATACTATTGTACCTAATTTGGTTTTTAATAATAAGTACATATCTTCTGTTTATATTGTCGAGTCTTTTTCTTTATGGCATGGTAGATTAGGACATGTTAATTTTAATTCTTTGCGTAGACTTGTTGCTTTAGAATGTTTACCAAACTTAAAATTTGATCCTAATCATAAATGTGAGATTTATGTTGAGGAAAAACTCACTAAGGCATTATTTAATAAAGTTGAACGAAGCATTGAACCTCTAAGTTTAATTCACACAGATATCTGTGATTTAAAATTTGTTCAAACTAGAGGAGGTAAAAAGTACTTTATTACTTTTATTGATGATTGCACTCGATATTGCTATGTTTACTTATTGAGAAGTAAAGATGAAGCCGTAGAAGCTTTTAAGCAATATAAACTTGAGGTTGAAAATCAACTTGGCAAAACTATTAAGATAGTGAGGAGTGACAGAGGTGGTGAGTATGATGCACCATTTGAAGAATTTAATTTTGAGCATGGTATCATTTACCAAACCACTGCACCCTATTCTCCTCAGTCAAATCGAGTTGCTGAGAGAAAGAATCGAACTCTTAAAGAGATGATGAATGCCATGTTGATTAGTTCAGGCTTATCTCAGAACTTGTGGGGGGAGGTGATTTTGTCTGCTAACTTTATCCTTAACAGGGTACCCCCCAAGAAACTTAATCAAACACCTTATGAATTATGGAAAGGTCGACGACATACCTACAATTACCTTAATGTGTGGGGGTGTTTGGCCAAGGTTGTAGTCCCTAGTCCCAAAACGACTAAGATAGGACCAAAGACTATTGATTGTGTGTTCATTGGTTATGCAAATAATAGTATCAACTAAAAATCCGGATATGCATGTAAACATTATTATTGAGTCCAGAAATGCATCGTTTTTTGAATACATTTTTCCTGGCAAGGAAATTGAAGAGAAAAGTTCAAATAAAAGAACTTTTGATACTGATATGGGTAGCAGTGAAGACCAAAATGATAATGAGCAAATGAACCTAGACGTAGCAAGAGGGCTAAGATATCTAAATCATTTGGTCCAGATTTTCTGACATACCTGTTAGAAAATGAGCCTCAAAACTTTAAGGAAGCAATGTCAAGTTCTGAAACTCCATTGTGGAGAGAGGCTGTGAATAGTGAAATTGAATCAATACTGTAAAATCATACTTGGGAACTGGTGGATCTTCCACCAGGATGTAAACCTCTTAGATACAAGTGGATATTCAAGAGAAAAATGAAAGTAGATGGTTCAATTGATAAATACAAGGCTAGGCTTATTGTTAAGGGATACAGGCAGAAGGAAGGCCTTGATTATTTTGACACTTATTCACTTTGCAACTTTGTATGATTTGGAAATACAGCAAATGGATGTTAAAGCAACCTTTTTGAATGGCGAGTTAGATGAAGAAATCTATATGGAACAACCGGAAGGGTTTAAAGTTCTCGGCCAAGAGAAAAAGGTTTGTAAACTAGTCAAATCCCTTTATGGATTAAAACAAGCTCCGAAACAATGGCATGAAAAATTTGATCAAGCTATACTTTCGGATGGCTTTAAGATAAACGAATGTGACAAATGTGTTTATGTTAAAAGCAAAGACAAAGGCTATGTCATAGTTTGTCTTTATGTGGACAACATGCTCATTATTGGAAGCAATAATGACATGATTAAATCCAGGAAGAAAATGTTGAACAGAAAGTTTGACATGAAAGATCTGGGAGTAGCAGATGTAATTCTAGGAATAAAAATTACTAGAACATCTGAAGGATATGCTTTATCTCAGTCTCATTATGTTGAGAAGATTTTGGAGAAATTTGGAAAGCATGACGACCGTCCTGCTAAAACACCTATTGACATTAGTCTTCACTTGTCAAAAAATACAGGTGCAAGCATATCACAATTAGAGTACTCTCGGATAATCGGAAGCTTGATGTACTTAATGAATTGCACAAGGCCAGATATAGTGTAACAACCCCAACCTCTGATTAACGTTAATCCGTACTTAATTATGTCTAAGGGTAATTTAGGAAGGATTTGGAATTAATTTGCATGTGTGTTGCATTATTTTTGTGTTTCTATCTGTTTGCGATAAAATGACCTGTTCATGTCTTTGACTTTGAACTGCGAATTGAAAGCCTTATCGGCGATCGATTCAGAAATTGATTAGTGTTTTATACTAGTAAGAATATATGTAATTTTATGGTAGGTTTAAGTAAAATTTGATTTGGTATGATTAAATTAGATTAAATAACGTTAAATTACATTAGTTAAGTTTATTACCAAAATGCCATTGAGTGGCCCAATACCGAAGGCAACCTTGAGAATGATTCATACATTTGTTGCATCTTTTCATCATCCATTGAGAGACCAAACCGTGGGAGAGAGAGTAGGAGATGGGGAAAAACTTAGTTTCAACAAGATTTTGCTTGGAAATTTGAGGAATTGTAGAAAAATTGCATAATTGAGCCTCCATACTTGGAATTAAAGACGCAAGTAGGAAAATCATCTTCTTGATTGTGAATTTAAGTTATACCTTGCATAGTCCATGGTAAAATTGAAGATTAAAGTCAAGAATTGGTTTAAATGTTGAATTGAGAAGTAATTCATGCATGCATGTGCACATTAGTGAGTTTTGAAAATGTTTTCATGAATTCCCCACATGCATGTCCATATTTGGGTTATAGTCCATGAATTCCCCATGTTTTGAGCTCAAATCCTACATTTGGTCATGTTTTAGAGCATTAGATTTCTAATGAACACTTGCATGTAAAGTTCTTGCATGATTCTTGAAACTTCTTTGGATTTGGTGTTCAATTGTCTCACCTTTGGGCTTGATCTTACAAATGATCTTCAAAACATATTATATTGTTGGTTTTCAAGTGTTTCTCAGAAAATTGCCCCAAAATGTTGAGTTTTGGTGTATTGAATTCTTGGTTTGAGCTTTGAAGGCAAATCTGTAAATTCCAGATTTTGGCTTCCTCGCTCGAGCGAAGGATTCCATGCTTGAGCGACCACCTTTTGTTCAGAGCTACGCTCGAGCGACAAAAAGGACTTAGCCTCTTTTTCAAAATACACAAGACTTGTTTAACCAAACAGGAAAACAAAACTTGAACTTTAAATCACATAGCGATAATCACTTGACATATTCGGAACCTCCACGGGAGGCACATAGGTTGGTTGACAAAAACAGATTCTAGGCAGATGCCTCTAAGCTTGGTCGCGTGCCTGATCACCTGCATACATAAATAATACAGTGAGCTAGAGCCCAGTGAATAATAATAGAGTAAAGGGTTTCAATGAATGAGTCCGTACAGATTCAGAAATCATAATTCAGATTTGTATCAAATTCATAATTTGTCCAGATCATATACAGAAATCATAAAGTATGCTTAAGTTTACGTAATACATCCATTAGCATTAACAGAGCAGATACAGAACAGATGCAAACACGTGAGGGTCACGAATGACCAGTTCCATAAAGGAACCTCCGGATCCGGGTAACAGAGCAGAGATACGCTGAGCCCCCAGGATGGGGCCACCGGTACGGGTAACAGAGTGCTGACATATTTAAGTTCCAGAAAGGAACCTCCGATACCGGGTAACAGCCAACAGATATCACATGATGCTAAGGATGTCACGAATACATAACAGAAATTGGACAATCATTCATTGTACAGAACATATCATTTCAGGAAACAGATCTCATTTTGTCACACATAAAATAAATACAGTTGAACATAACTTTACTAAGTTATTACTCACAGATAGCCGCAGAAGCAAATCAGACAGACTGGACATATCAGATAAATCAGGCAGACAATGGCGCGTGACCTACACAAGCACATAATATATGCACATTGAAATACAATATTACTCCCTTGATCAAACTTGACTTTCCTAGTGTTTTTCCGTCTAAATAGTCCGAAGTTCTACCATGCTTATTCTTTCTCATTCAAATAAACCAGGTTCTTATTTCACATATTCTTTCATTACTAAGCCCTTCTTTTCCAAATAGATTGATCTTTTACTTGGCTTCTTAAACAATTACCACTAGATCAATGATTCATTCTTCAACTAACTAATCCATGTTGATTGGTAGCTTATTAATCTTTATTGAGTCATAAATCATGTCTAGAATGCCTTGGAAAGAGATGAGAATAAAAATGTGAACTAAATGCAATTTTCCAAAATATGCTGAAAATGGGTCTCCGCTCGAGCAGACTGCAAAATTTGAAAAACTATTGGGCTCGATTTTTACGCTCAAGCGAGACTTCCCCGCTCGAGCGGACAACGCAAATTCTGAAATTCCAAAATTGCAATTGAAGTTCAAATTTGGTATTCAAAGCCTCAAAACATGTACTTTTGGTACACAAAATCGGAAAACCATTGTATAATTAAATAAACACTTTCAATTAGAAATCATTCATTCAAAATCATGCTTCAATTGTCCAAATTTAGTTTTAACTCATCTTCTCCATATCCAACCCAATTTCAAGCCCACAATTTTTAGAACACGAATTAAACTCTCAAAACTCTTGAAAAATTCATAATGTACGTACAATTGGAACTCAATTTCATGTTAGGACAAATAAACTCAACCCAAAGTAATTAATTTCTAAGTTAGTTTTCATACATTTGATCATAGCTTCAATTTCTCATTTTCTCTTTAATTACATAAAATTGGCGTCAAGTTCTTTCTATTTTCCTTGAAATCATGAAATGGGAGTCATGAAACTTCTTATAAATTTTCCAACTAATTTCCATAATCTTAAACTCAACTTAATTTGTAACCTCAACTTAATTCATAATTAAAATATGTTTAATTTAAATAAAATCTTAAATCACACTACATGCATGGATTAAAAATCTAATTATAAAATCAAAGCTTTAACTAGCATTACGATTAATTCTAATTTTCCATAAACTTGATGTTCATAAAACATTTTCTTTTTCTCTTCAAAATATGAGATTGAATTAATCCGAATCCTTCAAAATCCATGATATATGTATCATTAGAGTATTAAACTTGTAAAATTTATTCATGCATGTAACAATGAAGCTTAATTTCATGCAAGATTACAAAATTAAAGTCAAAATAATTGATTTCCAATTTAATTTCCATAAATTGAACATAACTCCATTTATTCATCATCTTGCTAACTTCATCTATTTATATGAAATTGAACCCAAGTGTAACAAATTTAAGAAATCATAATTCATACTCTTGGTCCTAACTTGATTTTACATGCAAACCCAAATTTAATCTCATAAGTCTTTTTACACATGAATTAAATCTAAAACTTTGAAATTCTAACATGCATGTGAGGATGAACCTCAAATTTATGAAGAATAATAAAAATCAAACTCAAACTAATTAATTTCTAATTTATTTTCCATAACCATCCACATGCATGTAACCCATTTCAAATTAACTTCTATAATTTTGAATCTAATTCAATTTCACCACCCTTTTACTAATTCCTTCTAATTTACATGTAATTGAACCCAATTTCATTTTGATTCTAGATATTAGGGGAATTATTTACAAGAATTAAGGTAGAAATTGTTACCTATTGTTCTTCCAAGATGAATTCTTGAGCCTCTCTTTGTTACTTTTTACCTTCCTTTTTGCTCCTAATTTCTTCCTTTAACTCTAGTTCCAGCACACACTCAAAAAAAAAAAAAAAACAGTGGCTTTCTCTCCCTCTCTCTCGGCTTTTTCTCCCTATCTTGAACTCATATTCTCTTTACTCCCTTTTGTTTTTGAGCTTCAGCAGGTTATACATTCACTCACACACACACACACCTCACTTCTTGACCTCTACATGGCGCACGTGCACTCTCCTTTGATTTCCAACACATCACATACACACACATACACAGATTTCTCAATACACCCACACCCATTTACACCCCCAATACTAATTTAGTCCATAATTCAATTTATGTCTAGGAATAATTCAATTAAGCATCACTTAATCTTAACAAATTTTAATTAACACAAAATTAGTTAATTATAACTACTCTCAAATCCCACATAATTTAATTAGTCTAATTGACTTCCATTAGAGCCTAATTAAATATATTTAAATTTAACAATCCGAATCAGGTTTTTAATCAAGCTCCCAAAAGACTCCAAATATTAAATTAAACTCATTTCCATCCTCAATTTTGATTTCTTAGATCATTTAATCCTTCAATTTCTGATCAGACTCAAAATTTTCATCAATAAATTACATATTCAAATTGGGCATATCATAATTAAATTTATTTATAGTAACCACAATCCTCAATCCTCATGACTTAATCAACTCCAATTAGGACCTAATTAATCGAATCTTAATTTCACTAAACTGAATCGAATATTTAATTAAACTCCCAAATGGGTCCGTAATTAAGATTAAATTGATTCGACTTCTTAACTTCACTTCCTTAAGCCATTTGGACCCTTAATTTCTAATTCCAAAATAAATCTTTAATAGAATCATATACGAGTCAGATCCCACAATTCCCATAAATCCCAAATTAAATTATAATACTCGACAATTAATTTCAAATCCTCTTAATTAATCAAGTACTAATCATTATCCGTTGTGGGGTCTGAACTGAGATTGAGTAGTGGCTATCACCCATAGACGGATGGACAAACTGAACGGACTAACCAAACTTTGGAAGATATGCTCAGAATGTGTGTGTTAGACTTCCAGGGGAATTGGGAGACCAACTTGCCATTAGCTGAATTTGTGTACAACAACAGTTACCATTCAAGCATTAAAATGGCTCCTTACGAAGCTTTGTATGGGAGAACATGTCGTTCTCCGATATGTTGGGTTGAAGTAGGTGATAGACCTTTGTTGGGACCGAAACTTGTGCGAGAGACAACTGAGAAAGTGAAACTAATCCAGCAACGTCTGAAAACTGCACAGAGTCGGCAGAAGAGCTATGCTGATGTTCGAAGAAGAGATCGGGAATACGAAATTGGGGATCATGTGTTCATTAAAGTGACCCCGATGAAGGGTCAAACTCGGTTTGGTGTTAAGGGCAAATTAGCGCCATGGTACGTTGGACCTTATGAAGTCCTTGAGAAGATCAATCCGGTATCGTATCGGATAGCCTTACCTCCAGTAATGGAGCATATGCATAACGTCTTTCATATATCGATGCTTCGAGAATACTTGAGGGATCCGCTCCACGTCATTGAACCGACACATGTGTTTTTGAAAAATGACTACACGTATGAGGAAAGACCTATCCAGATTGTGAATCGCCGGATCAAAAGGTTGAGAAATAAAGAAATACCGCTGGTAAAAGTTGATTGGTAAAACCACGGAGGAACCTATGCAACTTGGGAAACCGAGGAAGACATGAAGAAGAGATATCCGGATCGGTTTCCACTGGACCCAATGATGAGTCCGAATGAAGGTAATTCGAGTTTGGAGGACCAAACTCTTTTAAGGGGGGAAGACTGTAACAACCCCAACCTCTGATTAACGTTAATCTGTACTTAATTATGTCTAATGGTAATTTAGGAAGGATTTGGAATTAATTTGCATGTGTATTGCATTATTTTTGTGTTTCTATCTGTTTGCGATAAAATGACCTGTTCATGTCTTTGACTTTGAACTGCGAATTGAAAGCCTTATCGGCGATTGATTCAGAAATTGATTAGTGTTTTATACTAGTAAGAATATATGTGATTTTATGGTAGGTTTAATCAAAATTTGATTTGGTATGATTAAATTAGATTAAATAACGTTAAATTACATTAGTTAAGTTTATTACCAAAATGCCATTGAGTGGCCCAATACCTAAGGCAACCTTGAGAATGATTCATACATTTGTTGCATCTTTTCATCGTCCATTGAGAGACCAAACCGTGGAAGAGAGAGTAGGAGATGGGGAAAAACTTAGTTTCAACAAGATTTTGCTTGGAAATTTGAGGAATTGTAGAAGAATTGCATAATTGAGCCTCCATACTTGGAATTAAAGACGCAAGTAGGAAAATCATCTTCTTGATTGTGAATTTAAGTTATACCTTGCATAGTCCATGGTAAAATTGAAGATTAAAGTCAAGAATTGGTTTAAATGTTGAATTGAGAAGTAATTCATGCATGCATGTGCACATTAGTGAGTTTTGAAAATGTTTTCATGAATTCCCCACATGCATGTCCATATTTGGGTTATAGTCCATGAATTCCCCATGTTTTGAGCTCAAATCCTACATTTGGTCATGTTTTAGAGCATTAGATTTCTAATGAACACTTGCATGTAAAGTTCTTGCATGATTCTTGAAACTTCTTTGGATTTGGTGTTCAGTTGTCTCACCTTTGGGCTTGATCTTACAGATGATCTTCAAAACATATTATATTGTTGGTTTTCAAGTGTTTCTCAGAAAATTGCCCCAAAATGTTGAGTTTTGGTGTATTGAATTCTTGGTTTAAGCTTTGAAGGCAAATCTGTAAATTCCAGATTTTGGCTTCCTCGTTCGAGCGAAGGATTCCATGCTTGAGCGACCACCTTTTGTTCAGAGCTACGCTCGAGCGAAGGAGTGCTGGCTCGAGCGTAGATTGCAAGCTCTCAGGTTTTTGGTGCACGCAAACGCACGCTCGAGCGAATAGACCTATGCCCGAGCGAAGAGCTATGTCTCACGCTCAAGCGAGCATCGAGCGAGCATCGAGCGGGGATTTTCAACAACCAGTACTTTTGCATTTTTACAGACCACTCGAGTGAAGGAGTTTACGCTCGAGCGACCCCTTTGTTTTGGTAAGCTCACTCGAGCGAAGAAAGCAACGCTCGAGCGAGACCCCTGTTTTCAGCAAGTTTTGAAAAATGTTTTCTAAGGCATTTTTGCATCCTTATTCCATCCTAGGCATTCCTAGGCCATGTTTAAGACTCCATAGTGAGGATTAAGGGTTAGAAACACATTAAGAGCCAACGACGTGAATTATGTACGATTAGATTGTGTGTTTCAAGTGTGTGCCTGTTATGTGTTATGTAGGTCACGTGCCGCGTACTGTTTGACTAATCTGCTCCGTCTGTCTGTCTCAAGGCCAACTATGAGTAATAACTTAGTAAAGTTATGTTCAACTGTATCTGTTTTCTGTGTGATAAAATAAGATCTGTTTTCCGAAACGATATGTTCTGTACAATGAATGATTGTCCAATTTCTGATATGTATTCGTGACATCCTTAGCATCATGTGATATCTGTTGGCTGTTACCCAGTATCGGAGGTTCCTTTATGGAACTTAATCTATCTGCACTCTGTTACCCATACCGGAGGCTCCCTCACCAGGGCTCAGCGTATCTGTTCTCTGTTACCCGGATCCGGAGGTTCCTTTATGGAACTGGTTATTTGTAACCCTCACGTGTTTGCATCTGTTCTGTATCTGCTCTCTTAATGCTAATGGATGTATCACGTAAATGTGAGCATGACTCATGATTTCTGTATATGATCTGGGCAAACTATGAATTTGATACAAAACTGAATTATGATTTATGAACCTGTACAGACTCATTCATTGCAACCCGTTTACTCTGTTATTGTTCACTGGGCCTTCGCTCACAGTTTATATTATGTATATAGGTGAGCCGGCATGTGACCAGGGCCAGAGTTGACGGCCTTCAGTTTTGTTTTTGTCAGCCAACCGTTGTGCCTCCCGAGGAGGTTCCGATCACAGTATAGTTGCAAGGCTATTTTTGTACTTATGCTAGTCTCTGTGATTATTTGTAAAGTCAGGTCTTGGGAAGTACACTTCTGTAGATATTTGTAAATATTGGTGTCCTTTGACTGGCATGCTTATGTATATATATAAGTTTTGAAATCTTCTGTCCCATGTACGTTATCACAGCTCATTGGACCTTGTATGTTCTATATAATTGCTTCCGCAGCCCCTTACTTTTCGCTAATCTGTTCAGAGGCCTTTGGTAATCCACGGATTACTGGCCGGTTACGAAGCTAAACCTATGGAGGTGGGTTTGGGTCGTGACATATAGCCTATGCTGTTAGCAAATTGAGTAGGTACACAAGTAATCCAGGGTCCGATCATTGGAAAGTAATAATTCGGGTACTTAGGTATCTAAGACATACCCAAAATTATGGCTTACATTATACTAAGTATCCATCAGTACTCGAGGGGTACATCGATGCAAATTGGATATCGGATACTAAAGACTCAAAATCCACTAGTGGATATGTCTTTACCCTGGGAGGTGCTACAGTCTTTTGGAAATCTTCTAAGCAGACATGCATAGCAAGGTCGACAATGGAATCTGAGTTTATCGCATTAGA
Source organism: Camellia japonica (assembly GCA_030407325.1). Lineage (NCBI taxonomy): Eukaryota > Viridiplantae > Streptophyta > Magnoliopsida > Ericales > Theaceae > Camellia > Camellia japonica. The sequence goes on along the minus strand of JAPPVO010000019.1, from coordinate 200,834,438 downwards.
TAAACCAAGAAAAGCGGCAGAATGGCTTCGTAATTTCTTAGAAGACATTCGAATGTGGTCTAAACCTGTGCCAGCTATATGCATACACTGTGATAGTGAAGTAGCAATAGGATGGGCACAAAATTATATGTATAACGGTAAGTCTCGACGTATTCATCGTAGACATAATACCGTTAGGCATTTGCTCTCACATGGAATAATTTCCATAGAATATGTAAAGTCAAAGGAGAATATTGCAGGTCCATTGACTAAAGGGTTAGCCAGAGAGCAAGTGTACTATTTATCGAGGGGAAATGGATTAAAGCCTATTACTTAAAAGTCGCTATAATGGAAACCCAACCTAGTTGACTAGAGATCGCAAGATCTAGGTTCAAAGGGACAACTGAATTATGAATGACTTCATGTATCACTAAGGAGGTTTACTCCTACCAATTTCTATGATAAGAAGAGTAATACCTGCAGCGTTAGTAGGATAAGCTTTGCTTTTAATGATTCTTATAACTTGGACTTCCAAGTGGGATATAGCAAGATACTCTTAATAAGAAGTCACCTATATGAGTGTGAACTGGGCCGGTTCTGTGAGAATTGAGAAGGCTAATTTCTCTAGAGCACTCATGAATTACCAGGCGTTGTTCAGGGCCAAATGAACACAACCGTAAGAACCAAACTGTGTCTGCAAATACACTATGTGTAGTCTATTGTCTTGGCTTACATAAACAGCTGAACAGTTTAAGGCATCGCATCCACTGGTTAGCTAGTAAGTCCGATAGGCTTTTCACTAGAGGAGGTTCAAAGCCAAAAGCTACCTATCTTGATGTGGTGTATCTTCTTAATGTACTCTTTCTTTGTCTGCATCTTGTTGCATGTCCGTTATCGTGAATTCCATTCATGTGGGGGACTGTTGGAAAAATGGCTTTGTAAACCTTATTTTTTGCTATCTTTGAGCATTAATTAAGGTGGGACCCAAACGTTTTTTTGTAACGTTTTTTCTTGGGTTCATGTTTAATGTCGCGTAGTGAAGTAAATCATGTATTTGGTTGCTCAAAACCATTTCCGAATGAATGAGAATTCAACACGCATTTCGGGTTCGTAGAAATGAAATTTGGCGGGTTTACAACACATTTGTGAAATGTGCTTGTCCCACATTGGAAAGGCTTGAGGAATTGTTTGGGTATATATACCTTAACTTGGGATACTTGGGATGGGCCCCAAAGGGTACCCAAATTTGTGAAAGGGTGAGGTTATGGGTGTAGTGGGCTAGACCCATTGGACCCAAACTAAAACCACACGTGTGCGCCGCCGCCACCGTTCGTCCGGTCGGTCAGGTGGGCTAGCCTGGCCAGGGCCTGGGCTTGGGCGCGGTGCGTGGTGTGAGGTTGGGTTGGGCTTTTCGGCCCAATACTTATCTTTTTGGGCCAAAAACTTTTTAAACTTTATTTATTCATTTTTATTTTTGGTTTTAAAAATCAAAATAAATTGGTTCAATAATTTTTCGTCCACCTAAACAGAGCCCTAACTGGTTAGACCCTTCTGAACTGGTTCAAAGAGTTCAACCCGAAACTGAATCTGTTCAAATAGATTCAAATCTGTTGGTACCTCTTCAATCTGTCCGAACAAGTTTCATACCTGTTCGGAACAGCCACCTTTTTGCCTATATAAAGCTTGCTTCCAACAATTCATTTACAAAAATTTTCAATCAGAATTTCGTCCTTTTCCTGCTATTCTTCTTCTATCTTTCTGCATCTTTTCCTGCATTTATTTTTTTTAGGAAGAAAAAGAGAGAGTTACAACTGAGTTTTTGGTTCAGCAGACTTAAATTTGTAGTGCTGCAAATTTAAGTATTAGTCGTTGCATCCTGGGAGGTAAATGCCAGTAAAACTCGAAGCATTGGAGCGAGGGCGAAATCTACTTCAAGGAGATTGTGTCCAACACAAGCCTCGACATTTAAATTTTGTAAGTATTTAATTCGGAAAATAATTTATAATTATTTTATGAGTTATTTTATTTATTGTTCATTTTATTTTCACATTTAATTTACACACATACCACCGTGGGTATAACATAAACTAGAGTTTCTAAACCCTACCAAATAGAGAGTTTTGAAACCCTAACACAATGAAACAATACCATAAAAGTGAATGAAACTAATTAAAAAGAAAAATGTGAATAATGATAACTACCAAAATAGAGATAGCAACAAAAAAGAAATGTGTATATTCTTTTTCTATGTAATACATATCAACAATAGACATAAGGGTATAATAGTCCAACAAACAATATAAATTAGAAAGAAAAGATCTCATGGAATAAAAATATAAATATATGGGACTAACTAAGTTATAATTTTCCTTGATGGACTTATTGGGTTAAAACACCTGTAAATGAGATTTATCAATAAAAAATCCAAAAAAGAATGATATATAACTTCATATTTTTTTAGTTATAATTAAAATATTAAAAAAAAAGAAGTCATAACAAAACATTATATGATACATAACTAAACATCTCAAAATAATTTTATAATGAAAGAAAAAAAATAGTTATAACTTTAAAAAAAATAGATGACGTAACTAATAGTGTATATAATAAGGGAGGTATATTGTAGGTTTCTCCTACTAAGTTACATGAAATTAACAATCTTACAAATTCTCACTCAGTACGATTGCACATATCATTGTTATAGCGAAGTTGGTTTAGAAATTAATTATTTTCATTATTTTTTTATAAAAAAAATAAAAAATTAAAAAAATGATGTAATAATTTATAATATATTTATAATTTATTTTTTAACTATATTAATCCCATCCTAAAACAAGTCCTAAGTTTTATTTTATTCTAGAAGAGTAGAATGTGAGTGAGAGTAGGGGAGAAGAAAAATAGTTTTGATTGTTGGTAAGTTGATTTTACATTTTGGTCCTTGCAGCAATGATGCGAAGTTAAGTATTTAGCAAAATTCTATTATTGTTGTGGATATTTTTGGGATAAAAAAAATACCTGACAATGTTTCAAATTTAATAAATTGTGTATTTTGTATAATAGAATAGATATCAAAATTTTGTTATTATTTGTACATAAAAAATAATAATTGTAAAATAAGTTAATTTGCATAATGATATTCACAATTGCTCGCATTTGTAATCCAATGTGTATTATCAATAACTTTCGCATAATTCAAAACACTTGACACTGGAAAGTACGCTCTTATTTTGTTAAACACTATGCAACTTTGTGCTTGACTAATGGTTGAGAATTTATTTGATATATCTAATACATCATGTGATCATGTGTCTACTCAATAATAGAGGTATGTCATCATTATCAAGAAAAAGTAAAAGCAAAATAAATACTTAAAAGTAATTGAATAGACACACGACCACGTTGTTATTCTTTACTCAGTTGATAATTTCTGCTCTTTGAGGACATCCAACACCTTCTATATAAAACCCCCACCACTTTACTAACCATAAACTTAAATCACAAACATAAATGAAAATGAGGTCTTGGGCTTGACATTTCTCTCTTTACTGGCCATACTAGATTTTTATTTTTTATTTTTTATTAACAAAAAAGGAATTTTGTTGATGAATAATGAATTACACCATACATCAAGAAAGAGGATGAATGCACAAGTATCATAGCAAAGTAATATGATCCCAACTAGATTGGCACCATAGAACAAGCCCAATCATTTGTAGCATCTCATCAAGTTGGTGAGCGACCAACCAAAAACAGAACAAAACCCACAAAATACATCAAAAGTAACAATACCAATACACCGCAGCCATCAGCAGCAGCATTATCCATACTCAAATAAGCCAAATCCTTGCAATAGAATCACTAACAAATTGACAAAGCACATCTACCATCCACTAGCAGTAGCCACTAATAGCAGCCATCCAAATCCAAATCCATCAGCAGCCAAGCAAGCCAAAACCAACCTAGCCATATAGATGAAACATAACAGCAGAACTTCAACCTCCTCCAATACAAACTCTAATCTAATTGAGATTGTAGACAAAATCATCCACAAAGTAATGCAAATCCTTGTCTGAGGTTTTAAGCCAAACTATAACTTTAATTTTTATAAGTTCACCTAAATCCCAAAAGTCAGGTTTGGCATCCATAAACACACATTCATTTATGAGTTTCCAAACAGACCAAAAGGTTACAAGGGGAATAGCTCTCCACATCTTCTTCTCCAATTTCTTAAAGCACTCACCCTCCCACTGGTGCAGTAATCCTTCTACAATACCAAGAATAACCCACTCTAAACCCCACCATCTAAACAAAGCTGACCACAAACCCAAAACAAATTGGCAATGCAATAACACAAAAATCATTGATTCGTCAGCCTCTTTGTAGAAACAACAAACTATGGAGAATGTGGCACTGAGTACACCAACTCTCTAAAGAAACCCAACTGTTTTCACCTTATGCTTCCAAGCAAGCCAGCCAAAAAATTGCACTTTGGGAGGTAACGCACTATTCCACACCAATTTGCTTAATTTGATATGCATACCCACATCAGCATTACAGAGGTTATATAAGGAAGAAACATAGAAAGTACCTGAACCATTAGCTTCCCACCTTGGATAGTCCAAGACCTCCTCCCTCTTATAATAGCATCAAATGGTAAAATTGATAATAATCTCAACCTCGCATATCTTTCCCATTCAAACAACTCCATTCTAGGTAGCAAATTCCACTCCTCTGAATCCTCTCTCATATTAGAGAACCTTCTAAGGGTGCCTCCCTTCTCCATTGATAGGCTAAACAATCTAGGAAACTTCACTTTCAGACAGTAAGAGCCACTCTAGGTATCCTCCCAGAACCTAACCCTATCTCCATTCCCAATTCTTAACTTAAAATTATTCAAGAAACACAACAGCATATGAGGATTGTGATTGGCCAAAGAGACAATATCAGACCAGACTCTTGAGTACCTAGAGATAACTCCACTGGATGGCAGCCAGCTCTTGGTCAAGATTATACTTGCTGCAAATCACTTTTCTCCGCAATGTCTTGGGTTCATTTGCAAACCTCCACCACCATTTGAACAATAAAGCTGAATTCACCTCTCTGATCCTCCTAAGACCCAGCCCACCTTGATCAACTCTCTTGGTTACCTCCTTCCATTTAACTAATTGTACCTTCCTTCTTAGGTCATATCCTCCCCATAAGAATGCAGCTTGAATTCTCTCCAATTCCCTAGCAACCCCCTCTGACATCTTAAACAGTGAAAGCTAATACACTGGCAAACTACGTAACACCCCAAAATAAATAGACATTATACTCGACTATAATATTGCTAACATGCGGAACACAACAACAATATGATTATGCAACATTGTTTCCAGTACATGCCTTTGTACATTCTTTTAGTTCTACAGCATGAATTTTATCCATAATGAATAAAACTAAATTATTACAAGTTATTGCCTTAAAGGCTACAAATTTCTAGGGCCTTGCCCGGTTACAACAAGTGAGTCACAACTCATTACAAGAAGCCTATGGCTTAAATTACAACAAATAACCAAATAAAACAGTAAATACGAGCCTCAAGCCCCATGATCCTCCCAGGTCATCACCTTGGCAGAGGCACACCAATTAAACTGAAAGTGGTTTCCCTCGTAGGTTGAGCATAAAGCCTAGTAGAAATAAACTTAATGATATGTATGAAGCTTAACAATGTCATAAGATGAATGCACGTGAAATGTCATGGTAAAACATGCATTTTCATTCTTTGAAACAATGTAATGCGAGATTCCCAAAACATCTTTCCAAATCAACAATATTCTTTCAAAACAATCAAGTGGTAAATATAACGAATAAATCTCCAAGGCTAATATTCATAATAGTAACTATACAAGTCACTATGCCATTTTTATCGGTACTAACTAGAAGGCTTGGCACTTACCGTGCGGGTTTTAGGTCTTACACCTTAGACACACAAGCCAACTTAATTCTGCTTTAACACCCCCTTACAACTTCACCATTTTATTTACCCTTTTAGTAATACGATACATGCATTTGAAAACAACAATATGTTTTCCGAAACATTAAAATCCCCAGTTACAAATCTATGATATGCACAATGCGGTGTATGATTTGTAAACATTTCCAAACAACATTCACACTGCTCACGAGTCTTATGAATCTCAATAAAAAATATACAATTTTCCCAAAACTGTTCATATCATTTCCAACAAAATCGCTATATCAAAATAGTAAATAATACTCGATATTTTTCCAATAATTCAAACATTTCTCAACCAAACCTCATTTCAATTAAAATCCTACAACCATTCCAATTTATTCTTTTTCCATAAAAAGAACACCCAAAATCCTAGTTTTCAATTAACTTTTGAGAAACCCCTTTAAAACCCAATTTTCTTCAAAAACTCATAACACAACAACCACTAGGCTACCAACCCCAAACCATAACCGAAAACAAGTCTTTTTTCTAAATTTGTACATCAATAAATATATATCCAAAGCTATTTTTTTGAAAACCCATAACTAACAAGAATAACAGATAACGAAGCTAAACAATATGCACCCCGTTAAGAAAATCTCTACCTCAACTCCGGAAGAGGAAAAAGCCCAAAATCCCCAAAATCGAACGTCGACGAAAACAAAAACTTTTCAGATTAGAATGAAACACTTGACAAACTCTATCTTTTCTCCAAAGGACAAATGTCACACCCCTAACCTGCCCCTAAAAGTTTTGGGCATGACCTAATCAGAAACAGACAAAATAACCTATTATAAATGATATTCGGGGCCTGAATGGAAGCGTTAAAATAATAGAACAACATGCAGACACATCCATTGAGCTACTACAAATATGCCAGGACCATAACTCGAAATTAACATATAGTGAGCATGCGACTGAGGTTAAGTTACATACACATATACAAGTCCAGCCCAAAGGTTGGGCATGTAACAAAATATTACATACAAACAACTTTGGCCAACAAAACATTAGTACAGAATGGCAGGGTCTAACAAAACTGTCCTAGCATGTAAAGGATTCTCCAAGTGCCTGGCTGTCCTTAGGCTGTCACAAGCTAAATGATATTGATGCTAGTACTGACCTCCAAGTCGATTTTCCTACAGAATCAGAAAAAATAACAGAGTGAGACGAGCTCAGTGAATAATAATATACAAAAATGAGATTCAAGAATTAGGCTGATATAATTTTTACTTTCAGAACGGCCCTTGGCCTAATGTTACAGTTATAACAGAATGGCCTTTCAGCCCAGAATTATCAGAACGGCCTTTCGTCCCAGAACAGCCTTACGGCCCAGAACAGCCTTTCGGCTCAGAACAGCCTTACGGCCCAGAACATACAAATATGTACGTATATCTTTTCCAACCTTTCATTTTCATTGAGTTCCAATCAATACATATGCTAATATCGTAACTGACGGAAAACAGAATGTAATTAACAGACATTAGCAGGGAATAAATGTATGTTCAATGTACTATTACTCACAGCGTTGTGATGGCGTGCTAGTTCCTTCTGGAGTGTGCCCTGCACACAATCATAACTTGTAAATTAGTTCTCTTTCTTCTTAAATCATTGAGGAACCATTCTCTATGTCATCATACTTCACATGAATTTATAACCATCTTAAAATCATCAGAAAAGTATTCTAAAAATACCAGAGAACCAAGCACGTAAAACCGAACAAACACATTTTTTTTGAAAATAAGTCCCCCGCTCGAGCGCCAATTTGGCCGCTCGAGCGTGATGTACAATTTTAACAAAAATGCTGAGAGATTGGTTTTTGCGCTCGAGCGGAAATTACTCCGCTCGAGCGGACATGGTAATTTCAGAAAAACTGCTGAGAGGTTAATTTTCCCGCTCGAGCGGCCATGAACTCCGCTTGAGCGGCCGTGGCCCTGAGTTGAGGCAGCTCGATTTCACACAAAAAATCCATCTTTGACAACACAAAACAAAGCCTCAAAATGGATGTAATATCAAATTAAGGTGCTAAATCACACAACAAACCAATCACAACCCTCCTTAAACTTTCAATCATTAAATCCATACTCAAATCAACCATAATCTTTCCAAAATTCCCATTATTTGAGTTTACATAAACATATGCATATGGAGCTATAGAGCTATCTAAGCTTCTAATTCAAACACATAATTGAATATTCTCATGGAATAACAAGGAAATAAGGTATAGATTTCCCTCCATAACTCAATTTGGTTCCTTAACATAAATCATCTCATAAAACTCTCACATCTACCTTAACTTCCAAAGAACAAAAGAAGGATTCCCAACCAAGATCAAGAGAGAGAGGCTAGATCAAGAAATTTTCCATACCTTGAGTTCAATCTAAACAATCTTCACAAATTCCCCAAATTCTTCACTTGGAGAGCTTCTCTCCAACACTCACGTTTTCCCCTCTTCTACACAAAAGAGATGATTCTAAAACAAAAATATCTCCAAGTTGATATAAATCTATTTGTTTATATAAAAAGAGAATAAGACAAAATTTAATCGTTTAAGCATCCTAAATTGAAATTTCATAGAAAATCCCATTAGAGCTTAAAAATCATGCAGATTTCAAATATCAAATCAATTTCTGATAATTTAGTCTCTAAGGCGTCCAATTTCAGGTTCAAGTAGTTCAAATGTGACAGATAATGTTCTTAATCAATAGATAGGAATCCATATTTCTAAGTTTCATTTAATTCAATGTAATTTCACATAGAATTTCATAATATGCATTCGAAAACACAGAATAGACAGCTAAAAAGATACCAGAATCATGTACGAGGGTCGAGCTATTACAACAAAGGTGTAGAGATCAAAGGGTGAGGGTCTATTTGAGGTTTAAAGGTAAGTTTAAGAGAGAGGGAGATATATCTAGGTTTTGGAAATATTTAGAGAGATAGAGAAATGAAAAAGTGATCCAAAAAGTGAATTTTACGGACTGATATACGCACAAACCGCTCGAGTGACCAGGCACAATAAGTGAGACCACTCAAGCACACAATGGCACCCTCCCAAGAGTTTTGTAGACAGAGGTTAACCACTTGAGTACAAGAAGGACCGCTCGAGTACAAGAAGGACCGCTCGAGTACAAGAAGGACCGCTCGAGACATGACCGCTCGAGTGCAAGAAACACAGCTCGAGCGAAGAACACCACACTCCCAGTATTTTTTGCAGACCTGCAAAAATACTAGAAGGTCTCAAAGACTGCTCGAGCACAAGAAAGTTCGCTTGAGCAAAGAATCCAAATTCTGGATAGCAACTTTTTTGAAAAACTAACTCCTAACTTGTTCCAAACGCAACAACGACACTCCAACAACCAAACTCAAGAAAGAATAAGATGAATAAAGATATGAACAACCATTCAAGACAAGAAATCCCGGATCCAAAACAATAAACGGGTCAGGTCTAAACCAGAATCATTATAACCTCCCCCCTTAAGAAATTTCATCTCCGAAATTTAAAAAATCAGTTCAATAACATAGTATTTAAATCAACCAATACAATGTGAACTAATTCAATTCATAACCATGACCCATCCACTGGTCATCCCTTCTCATAACAATGAAAAACAAAGCTTTCAATACTGAATATTACAGTTCACTTTTTCCAAAACATATACAATGTTTACAAATAACAATATAATAAGGTACAAATAACACTTCAAGCAAGGAAATCCAAACACATATCACACTCAGTTATTTCGAACTCAAAAGCACCTCCACTCATAAAACAATCTCGAATGCTCTATGCACCCAGACTCTTCATCCTTTCCTTCTGATGACAACATAGATATTTCTAAAGCAAAACCCGTCGAAAGGTGAGATTCTAACCCACATTAACCCAACTACGCCGAGGAAAACCCCAATGCACAAAAGAGTATAAAACCTTGCCTAGCACCCATCATGAATTCTAAGTTACAACTTTTACTATATAAACAAGACTTACCATAATAGACACACCAAATTTTCGGAATTGAAAACAACCAAAACCCATCATCCCTTTGAAACTAAATAAAATGAAAGAACCCATAATAACTTTTGTTCTTGTTTGTTTTGTTTACTATAAAAACGACATCACTAATACACCATGACCCAAACCATAACATCTACAAGACAACTCCCAAAACTAACCTCAGCTATTATTAAATACCCACCACCATTTTGAAACAACCAAATTCCCAACAAGACAAAGTTTTAGTTCTCGATTTCCCTTCCAAAATACTTTAATTGATAATGCTCCCAACAGTCACTCGACCGACGATACTATCATTTCGAAAATAGAATGGTAATCCAATTATGACATATAAATAGAACACATCAAACATGACAACAAAAAGTTTAAACAACAATTGAAAATCACCCAAAAATTACATTCCATTACCACAACTATGATACCCGCCAACCACCCATTACTACACTCTCTTAAATAAAACAAATTACCACAATCACCCTCATCTAGGGAATAATAACATAGATCAAAACGCATACTCGGATAACACTTTGGACAAATGATCTTAAGATATACACAAGATTAAAACACCTAAAGATTAACTCGTCCCGCTTCACGAGAATACCAAGAAGGGCAGAATTCTCACCCAGATAGCGGTCATTACATTGACCTCCCCAGTTAATAACACACTTGAAACTCTAACCATTACTAACTCCATTTCCCTCATTCCCTAATCTGTTGGGTTAAGATTCTAAGAATTTTTTGAACTGCTAATCGTTGGGTGTTTGTTCCATTGGGTTGTTTTTTTTAACCATTTCCATGCTCTGTTTTTTTGTTTTGTTTTGTTTTTTTTTTAAATTTTGTATTCAAAGTTAGATGTTTTGTAATGGAAAAGCATTTGATTGCTAAACTTTTTAGTTTCATTTGAGATTTAGCAGGTTGAGTTTACTTATTTTGGAACTTTGGATTATTGACTCTTCAAAGGAACAATGCCTTAGCCTTAGGTGCTGAAATACATGTGTATGCATTATATTCTTTTAGATATTACGATTGGCCTTAAATATTTAATGGACAAAGCTTGCATAGTTTTCATCTGCCTACTTTGGTGGGCAAAACACACATGCACATGCATGTATGCATTACATATATATCTCATTGGATATGTGACAGAAAAGTCCATTTGTGCTCATATATATATATATATTTTATTTTGTGTTCAAAGTTTGATTTTTTGTAATGGAAAAGTATTTGATTGCTAATGAAACTTAGAATCTGTTGGTTTCAGATTCTAAGAATTTTTTGGTTCATTATGTTGATTTCCAAGTTGATTGCTTTTAAACAAAGCAATATTAAGTTTTTCCCTGATTTATTTTCTGAATCTGTTAGGTTAAGATTCTAAGAATTTTTTGAACTGCTAATCATTGGGTGTTTGTTCCATTGGGTTGTTTTTTTAACCATTTCCATGAACTTTTTTTTTTTTTTTTGTAAATTTTGTATTCAAAGTTATATGTTTTGTAATGGAAAAGCATTTGATTGCTAAGCTTTTTAGTTTCATTTGAGATTTAGTAGGTTGAGTTTACTTATTTTGGAACTTTGGATTATTGACTCTTCAAAGGAACAATGCCTTAGCCTTAGGTGCTGAAATACATGTGTATGCATTATATTCTTTTAGATATTACGATTGGCCTTAAAAATTTAATAGACAAAGCTTGTATAGTTTTCATCTGCCTACTTTCGTGGGCAAAACACACATGCACATGCATGTATGCATTACATATATATCTCATTGGATATGTGACAAAAAAGTCTATTTGTGCTCATATTATCATATATGAGAAAATTATAGTCAGTTTTGCACATGTTGTGTTATGTGTAGATATCAAGACATACATGTTTCTTGCGCTCTCCCTTTCTCTGTCTATTTTTTTTTTTGTGGCTGTGTTTGTTTTTGTGTTTTCGTTCTTTAGTTCTTCAATTAATTATCATCGGTAAAATAGCATCGGTACCCAATTTGTCTACGTATCATCGGTACCCAATTTCTTGCTCACTGTAGAACTAATGATTGTTTTTTTTCCTCCCTACAATCTCTTTCCCATTTTTTCTTGACAGCCAAATACAAGATTAGTTCAGCAGCATTTCCATTAATGACAAGAATACAACACTAAATCCACAATTCACATGGAATAAATTGTAAATAAAAAGTTACTAACTCACCTTTTGACTCTGATTTTTGCTCATCCCCTTTCGGTGCTTCCTTCTTATTATTTGGGTAGAAATTCTCATAATCTACAAATAAGAGACCTATAAAAAAATAAAACACAAAAAAATTGGTCATCTGTCCATAAAAGCCATTCAACAAAGAGAGAATAAACACAGTGGAAATTCTTACCCTTCTCTCCCTTTCTCTATTTCTTTTTGGCTCTCATTAAGGGTGTTTCCATTCTCCATATTGTTATTATTTGTCATTTAGTTTCCATTCTCTCTCAGCTTTTGTCGTTTCCTTCTTTCCCCCCCATCAGAGATCACTCTGGTAAGTTATTTCTCTAAAATTTTGTTGTTTCACTCATCTCCTTGTTTCTCTCTCAGCTTTTGTTGTTTCTGCTTTTAATTTTATGGTTTAGTGTGTTATTGTTATTGTTCTTTTAATGTTACAGTAACTGTAGGGATTTATTTTCTGAGTACTAACACGTGGCAAGGTTACGCCGACGTGTAAGCCGAGGTGCCACGTGTCCCGTTCTTGATGCCGAGGTTATCTCGGCGAATCTGAGGTTACCTCCGAAGATATCGAAATCCGAGATGAGCAGATAAGGGACAAGAGTCCTAGAATGAAGAAAAAGCAAGGGAATCGAATGCGTAGTAAAGACGAAAGAAGAGAAAAACAAGTTTTGTCAAAATATTTTTGAAACGGCGGCAAAAGGAAGGCGCGAGCAACGCAGACGTCAGACGACGCACGCAGGGAAGACGGTTTACAGGCGCGTCAGAAACACGACCCAATAAGGATCAAACGCGTAAATGGAACAGTTGAAAAACGATGCTTGACAGCTCACACGCATGAAGAAGTTCATGAGGGAGCTCTTGGAGTTCTTGATCTTTTAGAAGACATGTCGGCCTATGATGATGATCTCGGCTGAGATACTTTAAGCCGACGTACTGGAAGGAAGTACCGATGTAGGTTCCATCACCTCAGAATGCCGAGGTAATAGAACCTAGGGGGCAGTTGTGGGGATATATTTTTTGAGTACCAACACGTGGCAAGGTTACGCCGACGTGTAAGCCGAGGTGCCACGTGTCCCATTCTTGATGCCGAGGTTATCTCAGCGAGTCCGAGGTTACCTCCGAAGATATCGGAATCCGAGATGAGCAGATAAGGGACAAGAGTCCTAGAATGAAGAAAGACTTCAAGATGGATAAGGATAGTATTCTTAGGGAGTCTATCCTTATCTCTTGTAGAGTCCAAAGTAAGCACTGAATGAGAGTTCATAGAAGTCAGGCTTCTAGCGGGGCTGGGATTGAGTAAACTATAAAAGAGAGGCACCCCCATGGGTCTAAGGTACGCAATTGATACTTTGAGCAGTGAATTTAGCACTTGATTATCTTTGAGAGATATACTGACTTGATCGTCGGAGTGCCCCCAGGTGGAAGAACCACCGCCGGAATCTTCTCTTTCTGTTGCAGGTTAGCCAGTGTCATCTATTCTGCCAGTTCTCTCCAACTGATCACTGAGTTGGCAGTGTGATTGGAAAATTACTCACACAGTAACTAATTTATACCAGCAGGAAGTGAGACTGATCTCATTTCATGTTTGGGCTTTAAGAGCATCCCCTCTTGTGAAATTTATATTTTAAAGTTTCCTTTTCCCCTCCTCTTTCTGCCTCTGTTACATTATGATTTACTAAATGAAGAATTCTGTCTGAAATTAAAATTACAGCGCTGATAGAAAATTTACTAACTAGAATACAGGGACAATTTCCCTTGCTGCAATTCAAACAACGATGTTTAAAGTTTCCTTTTTCCATCTTCTTTCTGCCTTTGTTACATTATGATTTACTAAATGAAGAATTCTGTTCGAAATTAAAATTACAGCGGTGATAGAAAATTTACCGACTGGAATTCAGGGACAATTTCCCTTGCTGCAATTTAAACGACGCTGTTTTTCCTTCGGCTCCCTTCGAACTCGCTCCCTGTCTTTGTTCTTCATCACTGTGTTGAGTTGTTTGAATTCTGTCTGATGTGAGTCCTTGATATTGGTTTGGAATTTTAGCAAAACTTTGATTGCAGTGCCATTTGTTAAATTCCCTTTCTTCTGTTAGAAAATAAATCAAGGAAAAACTTATTATTGCTTTGTTTAAAAGCAATCAACTTGGAAATCACCATAATGAACCAAAAAAATTCTTAGAATCTAAAACCAACAGATTCTAAGTTTCATTAGCAATCAAATACTTTTCCATTACAAAAAATCAAACTTTGAACACAAAATTAAAAAAAAAAAATTTGAAAAAAATGCATAGGAAAACAACCCTAAAATAACCTGTTCACAGCCCAATAGAGAGAATTCTGGAAAACTCAAAAAGATTCAGTAGCGAGAGGAGGGTTGCAAGTGTGACGCAGAAATACAGCCTGACAGAGAGAAAATATGGGAGGTAGAAATACAGAGAGAGAAGGGGAGCGAGCATCTTACCTTGCGAGTCGAGACTGGAGAGCAGTTTGGGTGGAGAGCAGTTTTGGGAGCGAGCGAAAATGGAGGGTAAGGAAGAAGAAGAACAGGGAGGGAGAGAGAGAGATAAAGAGGGAATGGGGAGGAGATGTGGGTAAGAACAGAGAGGGAGAGAGATAAAGATGGAATGGAGGAGAGACGTGGGTAAGTGGGAAGCTTACTGTTTGGGCGGGAAGTATAATGTATTTCAACCATTGATATATACTTATAATTGATATAAGCCGTTGATTCAAATTGTATCTCTGATACATTTTATATATTTTCAAAATCTGTTCTGCTTTATTATATAGATATATATATATACATATATATATTAACTTATTAAAAAAAAAAAAAAAACAGGCATACTCATAGTTTTTACTGAACTTTTCATAGCTTGCTTGACATGTTAGTTCTAAGGCACTTTAAAGATGCATATTCTTTTGTGTTTCACAGAATGCAAAATATAGTTTAACGAAAAATGAGAAATAAAGATTACAAATGGGGTGAATGCTTGTATTTTTTACAACCATATTTTTGTTGAAGGTTGCAAATGGGGTGTTGTCACTCAGAATTCCCTCAAACAAACCATAGTCAATGAGATTGCAGCAAAATTGCAGCAAAATCATTATAGTTTCTTGACAGAAAAATCATAGCAAAATCCAACAAAATCAAATGAAATGGCTTTTGAAACAAAGCAAAATCACAGCAAAATTTCATCTGACTCCTCCCAGGCCCTCTACCACAACAAAATCATGGCAAAATCAAAGCAAAATCAAATGAAATGGAGTGATATCACAACAAAATCAAATGAATCTCAAATGAATCAAGTGAATGCTAGAACTGACATTACAGCATATACAACTCATTAGTGAAAAAAATTACTAAAATAAGGCACATACAACTCATCAATCACTGAAATAGAGAGAGAGAGAGAGAGACGGTAAAGCTCACCTTAGTAGACGATGGTGCAGATGATGGTGCAGACGATGGTATAGATGGTAGAGACCGATCTGAATCTCTGAATCTCTGCAATGAAATCACTGAGATGAAATCTCTCTGAATCTCTGTGATGAAATCACTGAGATAAAATCGCTCTAAATCTCTGAATCTCTGCGATGAAATCACTGAGATGAATCTCTGAATCGCTCTGATAAGGGTTTAGAGAGGGTTGAGAGAGATTTAGAGAGAGAAAGAAAGACAGTGGAGCTCACCGTCGTTGGTGCTTGCTACCTTGCTCTGAGAATGAACAAGCAGTGGAGCTTCGAAATCGCTCTGAGAGAGAGAGAAAGAGAGACAGCACTAGAGATTTGGGTCTTAGTGAGTCTCAGATTCAAAATTAGGGTTTGAAAATAGGGGGAGACCAAGCGCAAGAGGCATAACGCATTTGGAGGCGTTTTTAAATGCCTTATATTATAAAACGGTGTCGTTTTGTTAAATAAATATGTGACGTTTTATAAAACGTCGTTAAATATTAAAAAAACGTGACGTTTAAAATTGCACCATTAAAAAAAAGCCGCCTAAACCCCTTTTTCTTGTAGTGAGACTTTTCTAACAAAATTTTGGGCTAGTGATTGAGAATGTTGAGAAGGGAAACTCTAGTTTTGATCAAACGCCTGAACAAGTACTCTAGTTCTTCTTCGAGATCTTCAAAGCTCAGCTCCATCTTCGCCAATTGATTTTGCAAATTTACATTATTACTTGTGTTTTTCTTGTGACCGATAAGTGATTGCAATACACAATCAAATTTCTTAAAATCATTTGTAGTATTGTTTGTTTCTTCATCTAGCGATGCTACATTCTTGTAGCTTATCAATTTAGAAACCAAAGAAAAGCCACCTAGTCTTGATGTCATTTTTTTGAGATTTGTTGTTTGTTATATATTGGTTAACTCTTATTTTGCTTGCTTGGTTTTCGTCTATTTAAACCTTTTTCGATACAACTTGAAGCAGAATGATATAAACTTTGAGAAAGCATTAGAGCTTTTGTTGAGTAAAGATGTGAAACTATGTAACCGAGCAAACCAAAGCTTGAAGAGGCCATTGAGGCAATATAGGCATGACAAATTTTATGGCCGAGCTTGAGTACAAAAAGTTAGGAAATTGACCCTTCCTAACCCAGACCAGTGAGGCACAAAATAACAAATTAAAGAAGAAAAAAATGAATAAAACAAATCACACACACAAGAACACAAGGATTTACATGGTTCACCCCATAATAGGACTACGTCCACAGCTGTTGCGGTTTTTCACTATGATCAGAAAAATACAACTCTCTCTTAACTTAAAAGGGGGCATCCCTCATCTATTTATAAGTATAGAATTAGGGTTACCCCCCTCCCCCCAAGGGGGTGGCCCCCCTAAACCCCCCCTATTGGACCCAGTGTTTGAGTGAATAGTAGGGTTGAGTGAATAGTACTTATTAGGGTCCACTGACCCAACAAAATTCAAAGTCTATGCATCCCTTTGCAGCATCTCCTCTAATTCTTCCATTGATGAAGTTTGAACAGAGCACATTTGTTGTCTGATGGCAGCAAGTATAGTGTAGTGGACAGGAAATAGTAGCCAATTTTGTAATAACTCATGAATATTCCATAAAAGTAATATATTTGTGGCCAACTTTGATTTTCCTTGTGATGTGTGACATTTTAAAAGTAAACGAGTATGTAGAGTGTTACATAACTGGTCTTTTTGTAGTCTCTTGGCCTGGACTACGATTTGTTTGCAAGTTTCATTTGTTTCTGCAAAAAATATTGCAATCACTCGGAGCCAGAACAGAGTCAACAGAAAATGAACCAGTTTAGGAGGTAATTATGAAGCATGACATGTAAACTGAAATTTCTAGGGCCAATACTTTTTGGTAAACTAAAAAAAAAGCACAAAGGCTGAAGTAATTTGTTACGCTGTAGAATAACAGCACATCATCTGCTCATTGAGCTAGAATTTTTTCAAATAAATTAAACACAAGTCCCAATTATATTTATAAGGCCCTCCACAGTCCACAATACATTTCTATATGATGCCCACATATCAAATGTACAAAAGTATCGATGCATGAAGCATAAACCTATGCCTCGTGTATTGGTTTTAAATAAAAAATCGACAACAACACATCATCTATGCTCATCAAGCAAGAAAATTTTAAACCAACAAGCTGACAAATGACACCACCATACACCATTCAATCAAACAAGCAATTTAAATCAATAGATAACAGTCCAGATAGCTAACCTAATGCCACCCATTTGTTCATAAATCCACCCTGCAACATTTAACTTTGCACCCATCCTTGCGGTTGCAATATCATCACCACTGTCTCTTAATCGCTCCTGAAAATAAAACAACTCATGGATATTAATAATTAATAAAGTTCACTTTTGATGACAGATTGTTCAAAGACTGCAAGACATATACCTCCAGATCACTTTAGCTAGCATTACCAGGACTAGGACTGACTCCTCAGTAAATGAACAAAATTAAGAACTACATTCAGTTTTGATGAAAGATCTGCAACTGAGAAGCCTATTTACAGGGCTGTCATCAGGTGGAACAAAACACAAGAATTAACTGCATAACGATGTGAAATTTTTCCTCAACCAAATGAGTTGAAAAGGTTACCCTCAAATGATTACTTGTTAAGAAACCCTTGATAGCCATGAGAATGTTTTGTGTTCAAATGACTACAAATCTTGCAAATTACATGTGAAGAATTAACCAGTTACTGATGAGAGAGAGAGAGAGAGAGAGAGAAAACTGGTCCCATAATACTAACAATTTCATGAAAGGAGAGCCTGAAAGGGGCAACACTGAGTACATGTAGCCAAAATATAAGAGAACAAAACCAGTAAGTAAGGATATACAACTCACGTGAGAACAAACAAATGTGTAATTTCTTGTAATGTATCCAAATACACTAAACAAATTCGGCAATCAACAACTAAATCAAACAATGGTTTTTGATTCTGTACTTTCGAACCAAATATGAATTTTCAACATAAAACTATTTTTTAAGTTGGTTTTCGAATATATGAAATGTTTTCAAAAGTCAATTTTCGTATAGGTGCAACATTTTCACAATTGATTTTTAGAATGATAATTACGACAATGAAAAATAAATACTTCCAAACCAAAAAAACTCACCTACTCGTTGCCTATTTTTTTTATTAACAATATTTTTTTTTTTCTACATCTAAACATTCATTGTTTTGTAAATCCTCCATAATAAAATCAATAACAATGGTGGGGTGTAATGGAATAATGTTATAATCAATGGATAAGGAGTGAAATTTTGAGCAATATTGGCAAATCTATGAGAAACAATGAAGGAATAGTAAAGTGATGGAGGGAGTGAGAAAGAAACAAAAAAAAAATAAAGAGTAAGTTTGATGTGTGTATTTTTTGAAAAGAAAATGTGTATTAAGAATTTCCATATAAAAAATGTGTACTAAGAAAATTTAGTTTTAAGGATTGATGTGTGTATTGATATCCATATTAGTCATTTGTTTAGTGGTAAAATTATAAGAAAAAATTAATTCATTAAATATGTGTACAGATAATAAATAATGTGTAGAAATAGATTACCCATAATTGTACATCCACAACCACAAGCCACTTGTGTCTCCATGCACATCACGTGCAAAGTTCAAAAACCACTGCAAACAAAAATAAAATTTGACAAAGGAATGTTGCACTTAGGATTGTTTTGAAAAGATGGTTAAAATTTTATTTTTAAATTTTTTTATTTAAAAAACGTATAAAAAATATGGGAGATGATGTGACCCAAAATGGGTTGAAAGCTGGAAGATAACTTTTTGGGTTATTTTGAGAAGATGGTTAAAAGTTAACTTTTTAAATTTTTTTTTTATAGCTTTTTTTGAAAAAAAAAAACATTTAAAAAATATGAAAGATTGTGTGACCTAAAATAAATTAAAAGTTAAAAGATGACTTTTAACTATCTTTCCAAAATAGCCCTTAACCATCTTTCCAAAATAGCCCTCACTTGGATAGATGTGTATTTAGACGTGCAAATGAGTGTGATTGTAACATTATTCATATTTATTATTAAGGCTAAGTTTTATAAAAAAAAAAATATCATGAAAAAATTTATAAAGATTATTTACTTTTAGATTATATATACAATAAAAAATCACAAACTAATTAAAGAACAAAAAATTTTCATGAAATTTTTTTATGATATATATAATATTGGACTTTTCTTAAGTGTGCAACTTACACCTTACACTTACGCCTTTTGTGTTTGTTGTCATGTTTCATGTTTATACCTTCCACTTATGCCTTTTGTGTTGGTTGTATATGGTGTGCAACCTTAAAGGGTTGCACACCATAACAGGGCCCATATATATTTTATGAAACATAGCATTACTCTCTATTATTTTATATATTAATATTATATTAAAATTATGCATAACTGATAAGACTTATTAGATCAGGAGTTGAAAAGATAAAGTAAAATATAATAAAAAATTGTGATCATCTAACCATTATTGTAAACAGTCCAAGGACTGCCCTATAAAAACAGACAACCCCAACCACTTACCTTAACATAAACTTAGATCAGAAACAGAAATGAAAATGCGGTCTTGGGCCTTGACAATGCTCTGTTTGTTGGCCACATTACTAATAACAAAAGGCTCAGCCGAGCAATGTGGTAGTCAAGCTGGGGGTGCGCTGTGCCCAGGAGGTCTAGCTTAATTACTTGAGGCATCAAAAGAATTGTATTGCTAGTCTGTAAGCAATTCGATGAAAGTGGACTTCCGTTGTATGCATCATTTCAGAAAGTATTTGATTATTTTTTACAGGTAAAAAGATTTGGGAAGGATAGATAGCTTATAATCTGGTTTTAGAAAGTATTTGATTATTTTTATTAGGTAAAAAGATTTGGAATAGTCAGCCAGCTTTGCATAATAACCACAATCAAATATTCTATTCAAACAGTGCGAATCGGTGTTACTCTGGCAGTCATCTAACAAAGCTGTAGTTTGTTACAACAAGAAAATCGCTAAAACTTACATCACACCGACATCCAATGCAGAGATCCAATCTTCTAGAATCAGTGCACACTATCAGGAATTCCACCAGATACCATTGATTCATCTACAGATTTAGGCCCACCACACGATCTCGAAACTGATTCAAAAAGTTTCTCAATCTATGGTGCACACCTAGTGAAAGACCTACACCAGAAGTTGTATTTTGGATTCTGCATGACCAAAAAAAACAGATTTTAAGAGAACATATGACTAGCCAAACAACACTTTGGTGGTGGTTTGAAGTTACCTTGATGAGCTCAATGAAGGTGATCAAAAGCCTCCAAGGATGTGGTCTATTCACAATCAGTCCTTCCAACAAAACTCTTGTTATTTGCTCCTGTATAATTTCCTGTCCAACAAGGAATGCGAAGCTGTGAGCAGATCGCATTTCGCAATACTAGTGTAAAAATCCTAGACTTAACTACTGTAATTCTCAAAGATCAAGAAGTTATTACTATTCATTCTCTCAATTTCAACCACAACATTTCGGGGGAATTCAAATTTTCTGGTTATACTTACAGGCAAACAAATCCTATGAATCTAAATTGTAATTTATGTTCAACAGAGAGAGAGAGAGAGAGAGAGAGAGAGAGAGATAACCTTGTTAGCATTCACAAACAAGTAGAGAAGAACATAGGAAAAGAAATGTGTATGGTTGTTTGGGTTGCGTATTTGATTTGTGATTTCATTGAGGAAGAGATAACGCCCTTCGGAAGTCCACAATCAGGATCCAGAAGATGTCCATGGCAATCAAAAATTCCATGGAATCATTGTTTGTCATCTGTGCAAGTGGATGTGGATTTTTTGCTTCTAGTTGTTGGATAGTCTGCAAAAAATCCCAAGAGAGGAGACAATTTTAGTGATAGTTCTGGTTTTACTGCAGGAAAAAGACATTAGTATGCAGATAGAAGAAATGCTTATAAAGCACGCCTTGTGCACTTCATGGTTGTGGTGCGTGTTAGGACCCTTTGTTGTCAAAATCCGTGAATCAAAACCAAGGTTGTAATTTGATAAAGCTTTCCAGGTTTTCCAAATTTGGCTTCCCCGCTCGAGCGGGGAAAGTAACGCTCGAGCGGGGATTGCTAGTCCTCAGCATCTCTGCGCAGCATGAACAAAGTACTGGATGGTGTGATTCCCCGCTCGAACGGGGCAATGGACGCTCGAGCGGGAAGGCTATATGAATCACAAATTTTGAAGTCTCCGCTCGAGCGGGAAGACCCACGCTCGAGCGGACCGCGCGAAGACAGTTTCTATAAATTCGCAAGTTGGGTCTTTTTCAAGGATTACTTTTCTAGATTTTAGGTTGAGTGTTTTGAATTGTTGGGATTTGGAATAAGTTAATCTTGATCTAATCACAAATCACGTAGGATTTTCAATTGGTATCAGAGCGGGTCACTCTTTGTTTTATCAAAAACTTTGTTTTTTCAAAACTATAGGAGTGTGATTTTGTGTGACTAGTATCATGGATTCTATTCGTGAAGGTAACTCGACTTATAGACCCCCTTTACTAGACGGTACAAACTATTCTTATTGGAAAGCTCGTATGAGAGCATTTTTAAAATCCATCGATGAGAAAGTTTGGCACTGTGTAATCTTTAGGTGGAGTGAACCTACGATCACCGTTAATGGCATTGATATTCCTAAACCCCTTGATAAATGGGACACAACTGATTACCAGAACTCGAGTTGGAACAGCAAGGCTCTCAACTCCCTCTTCTGCTCTGTCACACCTGAAGAATTCCGTCGAATTTGCACGTGTGAAATAGCAAAAGAGGCGGGGATATTCTTGAAACAATTCACGAAGGTACTACCTCTGTTAAAAGGTCAAAACTTCAACGTCTCACCTCCGCCTTTGAAACCCTTTTTATGCGCAACGATGAGACGTTTGATGATTTCTATGCAAAACTCAGTGATATCGTGAATTCCTGTTTCACTCTCGGTGAAAAATCCCGGAAGCAAAAGTTGTTGGAAAAATTTTGAGGTCCCTTCCCGAGAGGTTCCAATCAAAGGTGACAGCCATTGAGGAGGCTCAGAATGTTGATACCCTCAAGCTCGATCAATTGGTTAGAAATTTGCAGACTTATGAAGCCCATCAAATTTCAAAGAAAAAGCAAAAAGAAACTATGGCTTTCACGAGTGCTTATGAGACTGCAAAACCTCCGGAGACTGAATTTGATTTAGAGTCTGAGATGACGGCTATGCTTACAAAACAGTTTAAAAAAATTTTGAAAAAGAAGCCTAATTTCAGAGCCCCTATTTCAAAAGATAAGAGTAATGATAAACCCAAAACTGTTCCACCAAAATTTGCTCAAACTACTAAAAAGAAGATTGTAAGGGGGCCAGGGGTCAAGTGCTATGAATGTCAAGGGTTTGGCCATATGTCCCTTGAATGCCCTTCGAAAAAGAATCGGAAGAAAGTCTACACCGTAACTTGGGATGATGAAAGCGGGTCGGAGCAAGAACCCAAAGAACCTGAATCTGGTGAAGATGGGGATAGTGCTTTCATGGCATTTTGGGCCACGGTTTCTCAACCTCTTCCAAAGCATTTGGAATCAGCTCGTGGTCAAAACTTGCATCATGCTCCCACCTTTGATGGGACTAACTATCTGTATTGGAAAATCAGAATGAGGGCTTTTCTGAGAGCCTTTGAACCAGAAGGTTGGCAAGCCATTGAAGAAGATACAGCAAGTGCAGATAATCCGGGCAATCAGAGAGCCCTGATCACTATTCGTGGTGCAATCTCCAATGAAGAATAGCAACGGGTTGTTCACTGCACAAAGTCTAAAGATGCATGGGAAATTCTGAGCCAATTCCATGAAGGAAGAGATCCACCTCCACCACCATCCAGCAACTTATCTGTCTTGGTTGCTAGAGTGGACGAGGTCAAGAAGAATGAGGAGCAAAGAGAGGATGATGAAATATCTGAAGACATTGATGAGATCAATGGCGATGAGCTACAACAAGCTTACGAGAAGCTGTACGAGGAATCTCTGAATTTGTCTAAAACCAACGACAAACTCTCTCTCAAGCTCAAAACATGTGAGAGTGAGAATGTCCGGCTCAAAGGAGAACTCTTGACAGCAAAACAGAATGTCATCAAGATCTCAAGTGACAGGCAAGACTTATGTGGAAAACTTCTATCCTGTGAAACTGAAAGGAATGAACTTCTGAAGGTGTATTCCACATATGAAGAAAAGCTTGAAAGTCTTGAGCTGTCACAAGCTGCATTGGAAGAGAAAGTCAGACAGAAAGATGAAGAACTCCGTATTGCTCGAGCAACAATTGCCATGTGGAACAAAGGTTCCAGATCTCTAGAAGACATACTCGGGTCTCAACAAATGGGTTCTGACAAAAGAGGGCTAGGCTATGGTGCGACAGCTCAAAAGGGACAGGCCTCTACCTCACATAACTTGAAGACTCAAGCAAAGGGCAAATTGAAGGTAGACCAGGATGATTCTTCTCTTCATCAAGCAAAAGCAGGTAAGATCAACAAAAGAGAGGTAAAACCTGTTTTTATTTGTCATCACTGTGGTAGGTATGGCCACATTCATCCTTACTGTTTTGAACTGTTTGGTAAGGTGTCTCAAAAGGGTAGAAATTCTAATATTTTTTGGGTTAGAAGACAACCTTACATTTCTAGGCAGCACACCAAGACTAAAAAGATTTGGGTTAGAAAAGATGATTTGACTTGTTTTGTTGCTCACACTGCTCTAAAAGCACGTGACTCACACATGTGGTATCTTGATAGTGGGTGCTCTCGTCATATGTCCGGTAACAAATCCTACTTCACCTCTCTTGAAAAATATGAAGGAGGAATTGTTACCTTTGGAGATGGCGGCACATCTAGAGTCATTGGTAAGGGCTCTATAAGTGTTGCTGGTCTTCCCAAGCTAGATAATGCCTTACTTGTTGATGGCCTTAAAGCAAATCTTTTGAGCATTAGTCAAATGTGTGATTCCCATCATGAAGTATTGTTTTCAAAAGATAAATGTGAAATTTTGGATAAAAAGGGAAATACTGTTTTACATGGGGTTCGCACATCTGATAACTGCTATGGGATTCTTACTACTAATGATCTCACTTGTCATTCTGCCATCATAAGTAACATTGATCTGTGGCATCAAAGATTAGGTCACATGAATTTCAAAGACCTAACTAAGATAGCCAACAAAGAGCTTGTGAGAGGAGTACCTAAACTGGTAAGAATTTGAGCCATGTGTGTGGACCATGTCAGCTTGGCAAGCAAACCCGTGCTCCTCATAAAAAGGTGAACAGCTTTACAACCAAACGTCCTCTTGAATTGGTTCACATGGATTTAATGGGTCCTACTCGCACTGAAAGCATTGGAGGTAAAAGATACATTTTTTTAACTGTTGATGATTTTACTCGCTTCTCATGGGTAAATTTTTTAAGGGAAAAATCTGATACGTTTAATGCTTTCCAGGCTTTAGTCCTTAAAATCCAAAATGAACAGGGTGTTTCCATTGGGCGTATCATAAGAATCCGAACTGATCATGGTCGTGAATTTGAAAATAGTTCGTTTTCGGATTTTTGTGATATGCATGGAATTAAGCATGAGTTTTCTGCACCTATTACTCCACAACAAAATGGAGTGGTTGAGAGGAAGAACAGAGTTGTTCAAGAAATGGCTAGGGTCATGCTCCTTAGTAAGAGTCTTCCTCCAAAGTTTTGGGCCGAAGCTCTAAATACTGCTGT
The DNA here is from genome assembly GCA_030407325.1 of Camellia japonica. Taxonomy (NCBI): domain Eukaryota; kingdom Viridiplantae; phylum Streptophyta; class Magnoliopsida; order Ericales; family Theaceae; genus Camellia; species Camellia japonica. Next base: position 200,809,015 of record JAPPVO010000019.1, on the reverse strand, counting down.
TTATGTCATAAATCGTGTGTATTTAAGGCCCGGCACTTTACAAACTCCTTATGAATTGTGGAAGGGTTTGAAACCTAATGTAAAATACTTCAAAACTTTTGGGAGTAAGTGTTACATCTTCAAAGATAGAGAGACCTTGGGCAAATTTGACTCCCGAAGTGATGAAGGTATTTTCCTAGGGTATTCAACCAACAGTAGGGCTTTTCGAGTCTATAACCTGCGAACTTCATCATTAATGGAATCTATCAATGTGGTTATAGATGACACAGGTTCTCCTACTCCGGCAACAAATGAGGATGACAATGGTGAGTTCCCAATCTTGGATACTGAACCACAAAATCAAGGAGAAGCTGAGGTTCAATCACAAGAAAATGTTACAGCACCATCCTCACAGGTAAGTTCAAGTCCCAAGAGTGCTCAAAGGGACATCACACCTGTTGCTTCTATCACCGCAAGTCCTGAACTTAAACCATCAGCAAGGGTGAAACTGAATCATCCAGCCCAACAGGTGATTGGAAGTGTTTCGGATCGAATGAAAACCCGAAGACAGATTCGGGATGAGGTATCACACATGTGTTATGTTTCTTTAATTGAACCTAAGAATTTTAAAGAGGCCTTGCTAGATGATAGTTGGGTCAATGCTATGCATGAAGAATTAGGTCAATTTGAGCGTAACAAAGTTTGGACTCTTGTTCCTAGACCTAGAGACATGAATGTGATAGGTACCAAGTGGATCTTTAAAAATAAATCTGATAAGAATGGTACTGTTGTGAGGAATAAAGCTAGGTTGGTTGCTCAAGGCTACACACAAGTTGAGGGTATTAACTATGATGAGACGTTTGCCCCAGTTGCACGTCTCGAATCTATTCGCATTTTGCTTGGTGTTGCATGTTTTCTTGGCTTTAAATTGTTTCAAATGGATGTGAAAGTGTCTTTTTGAATGGGTACTTAAAAGAAGAGGCATATGTTGAGCAACCAAAAGGTTTTGAGGACCCTAAATGTCCTAATCATGTCTACAAGTTAGACAAAGCTTTGTATGGATTGAAACAAGCTCCTCGGGCTTGGTATGATAGGCTTACTACTTTTCTTCTTGATAATGATTTTCAAAGGGGTAGTGTGGATAAGACCTTATTTGTGAAACATACTAAGTCTCATATTCTTGTTGCTCAGATATATGTTGATGATATTGTGTTTGGTTCCACTGCTGATCATCTTGTGAAATATTTTTCGGATTGCATGACACATGAGTTTGAGATGAGCATGATGGGAGAGTTGTCTTATTTTTTGGGTCTCCAAATTAAACAGTCTCCTTCGGGCATATTTGTTTCTCAGTCTAAGTATGCTAAAAATCTTGTGTCAAAGTTTGGTCTTGAGTCTTCCAAGCATGCACGCACTCCCATGAGCACCAGTCTTCACCTTTCCAAAGATTCCTCTGGTATTGATGTTGATCCTACCCTTTATAGGAGTATGATAGGGAGTCTTTTGTATCTCACAGCCAGTCGTCCTGATATTTCTTTCAGTGTCGGTGTTTGTGCTCGTTACCAAGCCAGTCCTAAAGAGTCTCACCTTCTTGCGGTAAAACGCATCATCAAGTATGTTAATGGGACCTTGGGGTATGGGGTTTGGTTTTCCACTGATACTACAGCCAAAATTACTGGTTTTTCTGATGCCGACTGGGCAGGGTGTGCTGATGATAGGAAAAGTACATCCGGGGGTTGTTTTTACCTTGGGAATAATCTGGTTTCCTGGCATAGTAAAAAGCAAAATGCCATTTCTCTTTCCACTGCTGAGGCTGAGTACATTGCTGCAGGGAGTTGTTGTGCACAAATGTTGTGGATGAAGCAAATGCTTCATGATTATGGGATAGAACAGAACACTCTCACTCTTTTTTGTGATAACACAAGTGCCATAAACATTTCAAAAAATCCTGTCCAACACTCTCGCACCAAACATATTGACATTCGTCATCATTTTATTCGAGAGTTAGTGGAAGAAGGCCTTGTTGTTCTTGAGCATGTTACCACTGAGCATCAAAAAGCTGATATTTTTACAAAACCCCTTGATCTTCTCCGGTTTGAGTTCCTTAGAAAGACCTTGGGTGTCATGCTCGATCACTAGAATGTTACTTGTTCCTTGAGTAGGTGTAAGTGTTTTGCCTTATTTGTGCTGGGATGCCATAATCGCATTATCATTGATATCTGTTTTTCTTGCATCCAACTTTTTATGCGCACTACTCATGCTGCTTACAAGATCTCTTTATTCAGTGTTCATAGCTCATTTTGAATGTCCATGCTCATTAACCTCATGATCTCATTATGTACACATCCTTGAGATAAATTGTTGCAGGGGTTTCCGCATAAGTGATCAAAGTTCTCTATGGACCACTAACAGTGTTTCTTGTACTTTTATAGTGGAATTGACCGATACTAGTATATCATGGGTGATGTTGAGTCTCTTAACCATCTACCATCTATTTTCACTTCCACGGTTTCTCCCTCTGTTCTTTGTAGTCCAAGCATGAGGAAAAGGCTACCTCAGAGGCACCAACCAGGCTATCCTTATTATATCCATGCTTCTCTGGTTCGGTTTCCATACTCTTGAGCGTGTCAGCCGCCAATGAGTGTGTAAAAGAAAAAAAAGAAAAAAAAATGTGAAAAAGAAAAAAAAATGGACTCATTGACTGAGGGGGAGCCTCCGCTATTACTCAACAAATACCCCGTGATTCCTAGTGGTTTGACTTTTCTCTGTGATGTTCAGTTACTCTTGCCGAAGGTCCAGCCATCCGATCACTACTAGGATTAACTCTAGCTCAGTGGACTCTCATGGATTGCACACACACACTTTATTTTGTGAGCTCTCATGTTGGATTTTGAGTTGTACATTCTCATGTAGTTTGTGATCACTGATGATATTTTATCTGCTTTGCTCATGAGTTCCAGTGTCATTATTTTTAAACATTGCAAGATTACAGAATTCATGGATTACGGTTTATTTCATCTTAGTACTCATTGTGGCCAAATGTGATCATCCACTCTTGTTACAAGTCTCTCTTCTAGATATTGAGTATCTGGTTTTTATTAAAAAAAAAAAAAAAATTGTCCCCGCTCGAGCGGACAGTTCCACGCTCGAGCGTGGTTTTGAGGCTTGCAGTACTTTTTGCAGTTCTGGGAGGGGTGATTTTCCGCTTGATCTGCATTATTCGCGCTCGAGCGTGCATTCGCGAGGTTTGTCTCCCGCTCGAGCGTCAAACCCTACACTCGAGCGGACTGGTTTTGTATTTATTCCGTCCCTTCGACTCTTTGTCTCATTTTTGCTTCTCAACTCCTCCAACTCCTCCTCTTCTAGGGTTTTTCGGCGCTTCATTGCCTCTCCTACACATTGGGTTGGTTTCTTCTTCTCTTCTCCTCAGGTATATCTCCACTCTTCTTCTCCTCTGTTCTTGAGTAGTTTTTTATTTCGTGTTTGAGTCGGTTTGATTAGGTTTGCTTGTGTTGATTGTTTTTCCATTGAGTCGTTGAGTGGTTTCATTTGTGTTGCACTTATTTTAGTTTTTTTTTTGTTTACTATGTTTGCTAGTTTTTTTCCCTTTAGTCTGTCCTTCTTCTCTTAGGGTTTTTTATTTTGGGTTTCTTTTTGGGGGTTTTATCCCTTTTATAGTATGCTGTGGTCTGATTATATTGGGGGTTTTGTTTCCTCATACATGTGGCTCCATGATTGTTTACATTCAGGATTTTGTTCAGATTTTAGCATTGGTCATTTTTGTTACATTATCCCATCTTTATAATTGCAATTTGTTTGCCATGATTTGCTTCTGATATAGCTTCCAGTTATTGATTCATTTCTTGGTATTTGCATAGCTTTCTGGATATCACTGTTGGACTAATGTGTGCATTGTATCTCTTGGCTTTCTTGATTTTGTTATTTGATTTTGGGTTGGGGGTTTGTTTGTTTTGTTAGCCATGTCTACCCACAAACACCGTAAGTCAACCGCCTCTCGCCCTCCTTATAACACTGAGCGTTTCCCATCATTCGAAAAAGCCAAGTTATACCGTGAGTCTTACCATTCCCGTTCCATACACCTTGAACGTAATGTTCATCCATCTACCTTTGAGTCTCTCTCTATCCGGTCTTTCTTTGATCCCCTGGGAGGTGATACGGTTCTTTTGTTCTCTGGGCAACAAAATCTTACTTGGATCCGAGAATTTTATTGTAATATGAATGGTCTTGATGATATTGGCCCCTCTTTTAAGACCTGGGTTAGATCCAAAGAAATCACTGTTACCACTGATGTTATCCATGAGCTTTTAGGGATTTGTGCTAGATCTCCTATTTATTATCCCTTTCCAGTCCCATCACGCCCCACTTGTAATTTTGATGAGGTTGCTCAGACTTTGTGTGGTTCTTCTCGTTCTTGGCCTTCCGGTTCTCTGATTAAATAGCATGAACTTCTTCCTCACTTTAGGTTACTCAACCTAATCATGTGTGCAAATATCATTGTTACCACCCATAGTTCTGAGATTAAGCAAGATCAATGTTTTATTCTCGAGTGTATTGCCCAAAACCGGCCCATAGACCTTGCCACCCTCATCATTCAGAAGATGGTTGCTGCTTTTGAGCGCACCAATCTTGGTTTACCTTATGGATGCCTCATCAACCGGCTTTTAGCCAAATTTGAGGTTCCTACATATGATGAGGATGAGTTTGCTTCCCCTACCCGTCCATTTACCAAGAAGACTGTCTCCCAGAGTCAGTCTCACATTCGGGGGGTTCCTTCTAGTTCTGGTCGTTCCAGTGCAGGTCCTAGTGCTAATGAGGCCATGGCAGATATTTTTGAGGCGCGACTCACTGACCTTGAGACCACTGCCGATTCTCGTTTTCGTGCTTTGGAGGCCTCTTCTCAGCGGATTGCGGATTCTGTGGCGCAGTCTTCGTCACAGCTAGCTCAGATCTTGACATTGCTTCAGCTGCCGCCTTCCCCTCCGGCTCCATGATGTTTTTGTTCCTTTGTTTTCTGCTTTTTTCTTTTTATCTCCCGGCCAAAAAGGAGGAGTGATTACAGTTGGATGGTACAGTTGGTTGGTTCAGTTTTTGATACAGTACAGTTGGATGGTATAGTTTTTGATTCTTGATCCTTGATACAGTTGGTGTTTTATATTTTTGATATATGTTTGTGGATGGATCATGTTTTGATTATGATGGATTTTTTTTTACTATTTAATCCTTTCCACAAATTTTTGGTTGGCTTGTGTTTCGTTGTTCTTTTTCAGGCTCATTGTACTCGCGCATGTTTGGTTGTGGATTATTGCATATTGGTTCATCAGTTGGCTCTTGATTTGTTGGCACTTGCTTTCAGATTAGTTTGTTCAGAATTGTTAGACTAGTTTGGAATCTTGTTTTTTTGTTTTTGTGATTTTGCTTAGGAAAACTATTTTAGAATGGTTTTGTCCGGGATTTGACAAAGGGGGAGATTGTTAGGACCCTTTGTTGTCAAAATCCGTGAATCAAAACCAAGGTTGTAATTTGATAAAGCTTTCCAGGTTTTCCAAATTTGGCTTCCCTGCTCGAGCGGGGAAAGTAACGCTCAAGCGGTGATTGCTAGTCCTCAGCATCTCTGCGCAGCATGAACAAAGTACTGGATGGTGTGATTCCCCGCTCGAGCGGGGCAATGGACGCTCGAGCGGGAAGGCTATATGAATCACAAATTTTGAAGTCTCCGCTCGAGCGGGAAGACCCACGCTCGAGCGGACCGCGCGAAGACAGTTTCTATAAATTCGCAAGTTGGGTCTTTTTCAAGGATTACTTTTCTAGATCTTGTTTAGGGTTTTCTAGGGTTTTGGTTTGAAGTTTTCTTCTGAGGTTTTGTGAGTTTTCTTTGATGTTCTTAAGAGAGTTCTAAACTTATGAGTTGAGATTCATACATCAAAGAGTTTGATACTACATATTCAAGAGAGTTCTCTTCGGTGGAATCCGAAGGTTATCACGTAGAGTTTCAAAAGGCGTTTGATACTTTACGTAGTCGTTAATTCGACAAGTGAAGTTGTGGAATCAACTTCAGGATAGATCAGTTCCGTGACGAAGACGTGGAGAAAGAGTTACAGAAGATTCGAGGACAAATTGACTGTGTTGGGTAATTTGTATTTTATCTTTGTAATCTTTTAGTTCTTCAGTAGTGGATTGATCAGTGGCGGTTCGCCCGTGGTTTTTGATTACAATTGAAGGTTCTTCAATTGTGGTTTTTTCCACGTAAAAAATCGTTTGTGTCGATTTATTATTTATTCTTAAAAACAAACAAACTAAAATCACTCTCGTAAGTGCTTGATGATTTTAGGTTGAGTGTTTTGAATTGTTGGGATTTGGAATAAGTTAATCTTGATCTAATCACGAATCACGTAGGATTTTCAGTGCGCAGTAGTGTTATTACAGCTGAAATGATGCATACAACGGAAGTCCACTTTCATTTCACATTTTCATTTATAAGTTGCATAACAGAACCAGAGATTTATCTATAGGCCATTTACTATGTTCTGTCCATATTCTCAACAGTGAATGGTTCTAAAGAAAAATATGAGCTCATACCAAATGAAGTCAAATGATCACGATATTTTTACTGGAGATAGTTCAATAAGTTAGGAAGATATTTCAAGAAGAACTCTAGAGCTAAAAACCACCTTATGATGGAGAACTCATTTTTGGAAGAAAACTGCTATATTCAAACAGTGAGTTCACACTACAGGAAAGTGAGGATTTAACGGCGTTTAATTAACGACGTTTAGTTAAACGTCACTTTTTTTGATAATTAACGGCGTTTTTTAAACGTCGCCTTTTTTGTTAGGTAAAACGACACCGTTTCGTAAATAGAAGACGTTTAAAAAACGCCTTCAAACCCTGTCTCTCTTCACACCCTCTTCCCTGTCTCTCTTCACACCCTCTACTATCTCTCTTTTATTTTGAAAACCCTATTTTGAGCACTGCCGTCTCCTTCTCACTCACTCAAATCTCTCACTCACTCTTTGCTCTCTCTCTCATTCAAATCTCTCTCGATTCTACTTCGATTCTTCTTCAGTTTGGTGATTCATCTCGGGATTGCGATTTTGAAGTTCGATTTTGAGCATAGATCGGTGATTCATCTCCGGGGATTTGGAGCTCTTAGTCTTCTTCGATCAGAGGTTAGTTGCTCTCTCTTTCTCTCACTCAAATCTCTCTCCATTCTTCTTCAGTTCAGTGATTGATATAGTGTGTTATCGTAGATTTGGGCACAATGAGATGGATGAGCCGTTTTTCACACAGCCACATATGTACAAGGTTAGCCTTATTATATATTTAGTTTTCTAGACCTTACCGCTCTTGTTAGAATTGGGGTTGCAAGCTTAATTTTTGTTACTTTCGGATTTGTTTCTGGTTATGACACTACATCTATTATTAACATCTATTTGAACTTAGTGAGTAATTTTTTTTATATTTGTGATGTGGAATGGGTGCTGATAGGTCATCCGGAATCACCCCTCAGCACTTGAGATTTATGAAAAAAAACTTTTAGAATCTGGTGAGGTGATGAAGGAAGACATATCACCCTTTGAATCTGTGTGATGTGTCTGTGCATCCTTTATAATTGCTTTTTGTCACTCAAAAGTTAAGTTATTTTATGATGTTCTGGCAGTCCTGAAGTCAAGACTAATTTTATATCAATTTGTCCTGTAACATATACTACAGATCAGATTCATTCGAGTTGAGAGTGATTAGGAAAATGATGCTCTGCTCCTTATTCACTTCTTGTTTGTCAAATGAGCTCCAAAAAGCTGAGCCCCTTTCACGTAATTTGCAGTGATTAGATAGGAGCTTTTCTTTGCCCCTTTCACGTAATTTGCTTGTCTACCTTTTTGAGAGGAACAAACATATCAGAATTTTAGCATTCTCTCATTTATTCTTTATTATTGTTATTCTTTTATAAAAGAAAAGAAGTTTTATTTGTTTGATGACTGATTGCTTCCTGGGAATTCATTATTGGACATGCATCCAATAATTGTGTGTTTGTGACCATCAGGGAATGTTTATTTCAAAAGTTCTCCTTATGTTACAATGTATGCATATATGAAAGAAATAGGTGATATTAATGATGCTGAGTCTATGAATGAGCAGTGATTTAGTATCATTCTACTTTGATAATAGAAATTTGAATTTCTCATACCTTGTCTTTTTTCAGGTTTTGGCAGATAACGTTATTGAGCGCCTCCCTCTAAACCTGGGGAAACTTCAATATCTGAAAAATATGTCACTTGATATGAATCGAATTACTATCTTACCTGATGAATGTAAATTTTTTTCTCCAACTAAGAGAATGTTATATTTAGTCTAGTTAATTGTCATTTTTTCATTTGCTTTTATCTGTGAACTTGTAAGGGTAATGTTTGTTGCTGAATGTCATGCTCTACTCGTTTCTTATCAGATCTGTGTTTTCTGTTTTCAGTGGGTCAGCTGGTGAGACTTGAGAAGTAGTCCATCTCAGGAAATTTATTGACACATCTGCCTGAGACTATAGGGAGCTTGCGCAATGTTAGTAACTGTATCTAGTGTACCATGAACTCCATTTTTTTTTTCCACAGTTATTTTGATCTAACAAGACACCTGTATTTATCTAAGTAGCACGGACACGGATACGGGACACGACACGGATACGACACAGACACGCGGACACGTAATTTTTCAAAAAATGGGGGACACGACACGCTGGGGACACGTTTAATATATATAATTTTATTTATATATTATATGTAAAATTAAAAAATATATATTTTTTATATTTTATTTAAAGATTTTATTTTTTTATTTTTTATTTTTTTATTTTTTAAATATATATATTTATTTAAAGATTTTATATGTTATATATATATATAATATATAGTTTTTATTTAAAGATTTAATATGTTATATATATATATATATATTATATTTAGTTAAATATTTTATTTGTTTTATTATCTTATATATATATATTTCACTTATGTATTAGGTATATATATATATTAGGTATATATCGTGAGGCCAGACTCAGGAATTCGAAGGTAAAGAAGACGAAGGCCAGAGGAGGTGACCTGCGAGCGAGAGAGAGAGAAAGAGAGAGAGAGAGAGAGAGGAGACGAACTGCGACAGACGATCTGCGATCTGCGAGAGAGACGAACTGCGACAGACGAAAAACCAACTGCGACTGCGACTGGGGCAAACGATCTGCCAGAGAGAGAGACGATCTGCGACAAACGAACTGCGAGAGAAAGACGATCTTCAGGTTCTTCACTTTCTTTCTCCTCTCTCTCTCTTTGTTGATCTAGGGTTTTTGTTCTTCTTCACCAACGATCCCATCTAGCTTTGACCCTGTTTAAGTTTCAAAAATTATGTTTTCGACCCCGCGCGTGTCCGTAGCGTGTCTGGACGTGTCCGTCGCGTGTCCGGAAAACAAAAAAATAAAAAAAAAATGGGACACCTCTGCAGACGTGTCAGACACGTGTCAACCGCGTGTCCGACGCGTGTCCGTGTCCGACGCGTGTCTGACACTGATACGTAGCCTCCGGAGAGGTGTCCGTGCTTCTTAGGTATTTATACCATTATTCAGTGTCACGGATGAGGTGACTGCAGTACTTAGATAGACATTCTGTATGATACTGTCTTGTTTGCGTCAATTTTAATTGGGAATTGTGTGATGCTTTGTTTATTTCCTTTTATTCATGGGTGTGTGCATAATCCTAAAAGTTTGCAAAAAATTGTAAATATTTCTTCCCAATCTCATCCTTCTTTTGTGTGTGTAAATCTTTTTTCACCATTATTCTTAATTATTGATTTTAAAACTCTTGTGCAGACCTTATTTTTACTTGTATCTCATTGGTGTGGCTTTGTGTGTTTGACTGCTTTGTTCATGTGTCTTAAGTGATTGCATGGTTAAAAGTAGAAGGGATTTCTTTCTTTTGAAATTAGATTGTGTGTTTGATGGCCGGGTTTTTAATTCGAAGACATTATAGCTGACATAGGAGTCAAATCAAACACTCTGGTAATGCTTGTAGAGTAGAAGCACATGATCTTTTCAAAACTTTTTGTGGATTTATGACCTTTCTATTCAATGCTCTGATTTCAATAGAAGTGTAAATATCTAAGATTCTAAGTTGTAGTAACTAACATGGATTGTTGGACAATGCAGTTGATGCTCTTAAACGTGTCAAATAACAAGTTAGAGTTTCTCCCAGAATCAATTGGGAGTTGCTTCTCTCTGGAAGAACTACAAGCTAATGGTACCTTTAAACCTAGTTTTAAATTGTTTTTGTTCTTCATTCCCTTCTTTTTTTGTTCTCTCTCTCTCTCTCTCTCTCTGACAACTGTTGCTATTTATGTAGCCTTAGAGGGTCCAGGGATGTATAATTTGAGGCATTGGGAAAATATCTGATGTGTAATCTCATCTTTTTTGCGAAGTTTCATAGTTTAGTTTTGATCAAAATGAATGTTAGTTACAAACCTACTGTCTTTGTTTTTCCAAAGCACTTTAAATTTGACATGGCATGTTTGTTTCACAGGATATTTTGACCCATGCCTTCTCTAAGATTTTTATCCATGTAATTTTTCACTATCTTGCTTTTAAGTTTTACTTGACATATTATGGTATGGCCTTGCACATGTTGCTTAAACCCTTGCAGGGTCTGCATGCAGTTATATGATGCTCAATATACTTGAAAACAAAAGTTTTATTATTGGTTCTATGCTTTTTAGTGCTTTCATTTTGTGGTTGGACAGTCTGTCATTTTAATCCATTATATCTGCTACCACGTCATTGAACTTGGTTTCTAAATTTGATCATTTCTCTAAGGCTTACTATTAGGCTTTGCTGAGCTGGAGCTTTTTCAGTAATTGTTCATTTTTGTTGTTATGCTTCTAGAAGGTATTAAGGATTTGGAAGCTGGAGTTGTTTATGCTCTGATTTCTGCAATCCATTTTATGCTCTGTATCTTCTGTCATTCTTTTTCTTCACTCCTAGAATTTCAGTGAGTTGCTTGTTAGAAAAATTACATTATTTTTCACAAACTGTGGAGGTGTCAAGCTTCAGATGGTTAGGTGGCCACTAACTTTTGGGGGATTAGTGTGTTTGCTCTAAACCCTGGGCTTCGAGATGCTTCTTTCATATGCTTTTTGTCTTTGCTGAGTTACCATTCTTACATGCCTTTTACAATATGTTCTTACTTATCTTCACAATTCTGGTGGTTTTCTCTTGTTTTTGGCAGAAAATTCTATCGATGAACTTCCCTCTTCTGTTTGCAATCTCACTCACCTGAAGTCACTCTGCTTAAACAATAATAATGTGATGCAGGTATACGCTGCAGATTTTATATTCTATCCAAGTTCTTCCATGAAATGTACAATAAATTTATGATATGATGGGTTATGTCTCTCATTTGTTTCTGTCTCACTTTCTTCTTCTTCTTCTTTTTGTTTTGTTCTTGTTCTTGTTCTTTTTTTTATTTTATTTTTTATATATCTACATTATGATAAATTACAATATATGCGAAATTGAAAATATGCCTCATTATCATTAGGAAAGAAATGGAAGGGAAAGGAAAAAGAGGGTTGGGAGTGTTTCCTTTTCTTTCTACCATCTCCTTTCTGCCCTTAAAGTACTATTTTCTTTTACATTTCTGCTATTCAGGCAACTGCAGAAGTGTTTGTGTTTTTTTATCTATACTATCCATAAATGTATACTATTATATAAAATGAACATGTCAGTTTGTTGTGAACAACAAATTCAAGCTGTTTAATGCTGTAAGGAAAGAGAGTAGACAGTTTTACTTGTAGTGACTATTGCAAGAGTCATATTGTGAACTTAGAATCTGGCATCTCTTGCTGTACAGATACCTCCAAATTTGTTGACAGACTGCAAAGCTCTTCAGAATATTTCCCTACATAACAATCCCATTTCCATGGATCAATTTCAACAGGTACGGCACATTTTCCTTGTGCATGGCTATGATGCATCTTTCAAAATTTTTACCGTAATTATTGAAGTCTCAAGGCTTTTAGTAGAATTCTAAGTTAACTTTGTACGATTTCAGATGGATGGATTACAAGAGTTTGAAACCCGGAGGAGAAAGAAGTTTGACAAGCAAATTGATGCAAATGTGATGATCAGTTCTAAAGGCCTTGACGAGGGTGTTGATCTATGACACTTCACAATTGATAGTTCTTGCTTACCACATTCTTGGTAATGTTTCTGTTTCAAATTGCCAATGTCCAGCTATTTTTATTTTTTATTTTTTATGAATGACCGTTTCACTGGTTCGATTTTAATATTTTGTCATGTTATTTAGTTCTCTCCCTGTAGAGTCATCAATTTTGGCTACTGAAATTTTGGCTATTGAACTTGAATAACAATGGGTTATAAGAATTCATTAATAATTTCTTGATGTTTCTATTCACTTTTAAACTCTTGAAACAATAATGGCTGGTTAATAATAACAATGGGATTATGAGTGTGGAGTCCCATGTTAGCCCTCCGAATATTGTAGTGGTTGAAGCTACTATTAGGATTGTGAGTGTGGGAAGTGGTTCTTCTTGCATCATTTGACTATTTGGGACAATAATCCTTTTTATACTGGGTATGGTCTTTGTATTGAAAAACATTTGTTGAGAAGGTCATTCTTAGGACAGATAAGGTTGACAGTCGGCCTCAAGGATTATGTTGACTGACATGACACTTATCTAGTCTTTGTGAAGGTGACTGACACGTCACCTTTCTCATGGATTCAGTAGAGTCTATTAGTAGAAGTTTGGGCAATGATAAAGATATGAATGCCAATTGTGATTTGTGAGAGGGAGGTTTAAGTGTCATGCTAGGCACTGTGAGAGGCAGGTTTAACTTTGAGTTTGCATAGTCAATGTGTACATATGGGCGTGCTCTTTTATTTCTTAGAGCAGATTTGTTTTACAAAGACTAGACAAGAAGAAGAATTGTAATTCGTAACAGCTTTGTTTTTGTTTTCAGAAATGTACTTGTCAAAGGAGGTGACCTCGCTTCTTCATTGGATGCTGTTGATATTTTCTTTGATGGTATGCTTAATGTATTCATTGGGGTTTTTGAGTTGTAACTGTGTGTATCTCTAGGCGGTGTCTTTTGCTAATTTGATTTCTTAATTTGATCTTCTAGGAGATAATTTCTATGAGCTGCGTTCACCACGCATAAGAACTCAGAATACTCATGGAACTGGCAGCACTTTGGCTTCGTGTATAGCAGCTGAGCTTGCAAAAGGTTCTTTAATGCTATCAGCTGTTAAGGTAATCTATTATATGTTTGTATTTCTGGAACTTCTAACAGTTATGTGTGCATTGCACCAAAAAAATAAATAAGGCTGCAATTTTTGTTTTTGAATGTAATAATGGTGGTTTTGAGTTCAGTTTCACTGTTGACATAGACCCAAGTTACATCCAAAGCTTAATTGATCACTTGATTAAGCTTATTGCCCTCACTCAGTCAAACCAGAAAGATAGAGTGGCATTTTCAGCAGATAACTGGCCTATAACTTAATATATGAAAAGACCTTTGGCAGGGTAAAAAAAATTGAATACAGATCCATATAGCGGGCTCCATATTCAGGATTGCTTTTGTTGCCATTTGCTTTGTGACATTTGTCACTATCTGACTGATGCACTATTTGACTGCTCATGTTTACGTGTTTTTTGAGTTAATGTTCTTGAATGTTGTTGCTTGTTCTTAAAATATTAAATATGTACCTTGGGGAAACCGTTTTTGCCTTTCATTTGAAGCAACAAGGGGTCAAAAAGGAAGATTACCTGGCAATACTTTACATTTACATTGTTACCAGATGCTTAAAAGGAAGATTACTATTGTGTTCACCCAAAAAAAAGATTACTATTGTTATTATGGTGGTTCATATTGTTATTTATTGAAATAAATGAAAAAACCAATTTGAACCTAGACAGAGTAATCTGATTATCACGTTGTTTGAGCTTGAGGGATCATTTATCAATTCACTTTTTGCAGGTGGTTCATGTTGTAAAATCATATTCCAGACTTGCAAATAATGATCTACCTGTTGATATCCAAAGGTTGAGATGTCGTGCTCTGTGTTATTCAAAGCGGACCTCAACCTGCTACACTTGAGGGCAGCATTTCACAAGCATATCGGTGATGTTATGGGTGCCTTGCGAGACTATCGAGTTGCTGTCTCTGTTGACCCAAACCGTGAGATGCTGGAACTTCTATTTTTTTTTTTTTTTTTAAATTTTAAATATTGTGTCACCATTGTATATTTTGTGAGCATGTGCAATGTAATGTCCATGTTTATCTTCTTTATAATTTTTTGGTAATCAATATCATGGACTGTCCTCACCACTACTTCCTTCATACTTTTCCAAATGGCATGGATTCATCAAGAATCAACACTTAAAACTACGGTAGAGTGAGTGTTAATTTATTTAGGAATGGATAAGAAATATGTCTGTACAAAGTTTTATTCATTATTGCTATTTTACAGGTATATTTTTAAAGTTAAATCTTACAAAATTAGTAGTTTAAAAAAAGAAAGGAAAAAAAATCTATTGCAGCGTTTTTCAAAACGTCACTATAGTTATATTTTTAAAATAATAAAAAAGCTATTGCGACGTTTTTGAAGCGTCGCTGAATGCCTGTGTGACGTCATGTTACCGTTGGCTGCGACATTTAGCGGCGTTTTTATAAACGCCGCCTATACTAATTTCACGACGTTTTTAAAACGTCACAAACTTATAGCGACGGCCGCGTCCTCGACGTTTGGTGGAAAGCGTCACTAAAGGAATTAGCGGCGTTTTTCATACATATAGCGGCGTTTTTAAAACGCCGCTAAAAGTCATTTTTCCAACAGTGTCAGTAGACTCCAGCACAAGTAGGTTGAGTTAGAAAAATGAACAGAGGCATCAAACGATGTCCAAACTAAGTGAGACCAGAACCATTGGAAAGGTATTTGAGTTAGGGATATTTTATCAGAAGGATGAAAAGCCTAAAAATCACATCAAGGGGGTGAAAATACAGGTTCAAGCAGTACTGGTCTGTTCTTGTCGCGTTTTGGAAAAACGATCATAACTCTCTCAATAATTAATATTTTTCAGTGATTCTTGTGTACATAGAAAGGTATCTCATATATCTAACATTTGGTACTGGTTTCACTCCATAAGGATGTCTATTAGAGAAAATGGCATAGAAACAAAGTGAGGGTTAATTGCTACTCCCAGAAATCTGTAGGATCCAACCATAAAGAAATCAAATAATACCCATGGCCAGAGTATTTAAAAATGAGCTTCTATTTTTTTTTCTTTTCTTTTCCCTTTAGTTTTTTGGTACAGGAACCAACAATGAGCTTAATTTGATAATTAAGCATTTAATAGAAATAAATTCTACAAAAATCAATGACTTGTCTCTGTCTTCTAAAGGAGGAAATCCACATGTTTTCACCTACATAATATGTACACGAAATGGAACATTATTATGTTTCAGGAATTCAATGGCTAAATGTCAAGATTTTTCTAATAATCCTTGTTTTTGCAAAAAATGCTAATTTGTTTTATAAATACTCAAAATAGTATTGCTAATTTGTATCATCTCATTCAAGACAGCTCTATGGTTCTGGATGACCACACAATCACCGAAGCCTTCGTGCCACGATGTCATCATTGGAAATTGGACACCAACGCCAGCTGACCAATCAGCAGGTCGTGTTCCCGGGTACGGCGTCATCACAAACATCTTAAATGGTGGTCTTGAATGCGGTCATGACCAGGATTCAAGGGTTGAGGATCGCATAGGGTTCTATCAGAGGTACTGTAGTGATGAAATATTTGATGTTAGCACCGGTGATAACCTTGACTGCAACAACCAGGCTCCTTTCGGAACCGGACTCTTGCTTGACTCTATGTAATTGCAACTTCCCTACAGTTGTTGCAATCAGTTCAAAACTGCACAAGCTACTGTTGTGCTAAACTAAAATAAGTGTGCACAATAATAATGACTATCAACTTTTTCTTTTCTGTGGCTCCGAGTGATTGCAATATTTTCTGCAGAAACAAATGAAACTTGCAAACAAATCGTAGTCCAGGCCAAGAGACTACAGAAAGACCAGTTATGTAACACTCTACATACTCGTTTACTTTTAAAATGTCACACATCACAAGGAAAATCAAAGTTGGCCACAAATATATATTACTTTTATGAATATTCATGAATTACTACAAAATTGGCTACTATTTCCTGTCCATTACACTATACTTGCTGCCATCAGACAATATATGTGTGAGTTAGATACAACCTATATGTGCTCTGTTCAAACTTCACCAATGGAAGAATTAGAGGAGATGCTGCAAATGGATGCATAGACTTTGAATTTCTTGTACTCAAGCTCGGCCATAAAATTTGTCGTGCCTATATCGCCTCAATGGCCTCTTCAAGCTTTGGTTTGCTCGGCCACATAGTTTTACATCTTTACTCAACAAAAGCTCTAATGCTTTCTCAAAGTTTATATAATTCTGCTTCAAGTTCTATAGAAAAAGGTTTCAATAGACGAAAACCAAGCAAGCAAAATAAGAGTTAACCAATATATAACAAACAATAAACCTCAAAAAAATGACATCAAGACTAGGTGGCTTTTCTTTGGTTTCCAAATTGATGAGCCGCAAGAGTGTAGCATCACTAGATGAAGAAACAAACAATACTACAAACGATTTTGAGAAATTTGATTGTGTATTGCAATCACTTATCGGTTACAAGAAAAGCACAAGTAATATTGCAAATTTGCAAAATCAATTGGCAAAGATGGAGTTGAGCATTGAAGATCTCAAAGAAGAACTAGAGTACTTGTTCAGGCGTTTGATCAAAACTAGAGTTTTCCTCCTCAACATTCTCAATTACTAGCCCAAAATTTTGTTAGAAAAGTCTTTTGATTAGTTTTTCATACTTGTACATGAGACGTACACTTGTGATTATACTTTGAATATTAATCAAGATACTGATGACTTTTTACAATTTTGGTACAAATTTAATTACTTATTTCCTTTTATCATGTGTGCAATATCAATTTATGAAATAAAGTATCCCAACATGCCTCTCTGTTCAAATTCCCCACCAATTTAAACACCCAATGATGCTATGGTGAAAAAAGCAAATAAATGAATAAACCAATAAAAAAGAAAGAAAATATTGTACTTGAGTTATTGTTTGGTAAATACTAAAAATGTAACATTTTTTAAATTTTTTTTTAGTTTTAGATTCTTCTAGTGTAGACGAAGCTAAAAATGAAAAATAAGAAAAGGGGACCAAATTTGAAATAAAATTCATTAAAAAAAAATCTATGTACAAAATTGGGATAGAATGTTTTTATAGGTAAGGATTTTCCCACTCCATTTTTGATACGCCAAAAGACAAAAATTAAAGTGTGAAGAGCTAACAGTGGAATGTAAATATCATTATTATTTTTGTAAGGCAACCCTCACTTGTTGGAATATTTATAAAAGTATAGTCCAAATTAGATAAAGGGGAGTCACTATTTTTAATCTACTTTGTTCTAAATACACATTAGATAGAGTCCACATCATTACTATTCTCACTACATTTTACTTTAAATACACTCCATTCTATGTATAATAAAAATAAAAAAGTGAATGCATTTGGAACAAAGTGAAATGAGAATAGAGGCTCTTAGATAAAAGGTTAAAAGAATGAGTCTTGATATACATTAGATTACTCTCTACTTATAAGTTTAAATTTTTAAGTGGGTATAAATTTCAAACAATATATATTGGGCTCAATATAAGCGGGTAATGTTGGGTTTGCACAGAGACTTGATCCATGTAACAAGCTTAGGCCACCATAATATAAAGTGGCATACGATGTTGTGTGTGCTAGTGGCCTTAATGTTGGGTTTGCACAGAGACTTGGTGCATGTGGCAAGTTTGGACCACCACAATACAAGGTGGCTTACGATGAGTGCACTACGCCAAAAATCAGCATTAACGGCGGTTTTTTTAACGGCGGTAACGAAAACTGCCGTTAAAAGTACTATTAACGGCGTTTTTCGTTACCGCCATTAATAGTACTTTTAACGGCGGTTTCGTTACCGCCGTTAAAAAAACCGTCACTAAAAGTGTCTTTAACGACAGTAATGAAATCCACTTTTAACGGCGGTAACGAACCGCCGTTAATGCCCACTTTTAACGGCGGTAAAAAACCGCCGCTAATGCCCAACCATTACCGCCGTTAATGCCGGCGGTCTTTGCCGGCGGAGCTCCGGCGAAACTCCGGCATGCTCCGGCGACACTCCGGCGAGCTCCGGCGAAACCATCTACAATAAAGTAAAAGTACTATTAACGGCGTTTTTCGTTACTGCCGTTAATAGTACTTTTAACGGCGGTTTCGTTACCGCCGTTAAAAAAACCGTCACTAAAAGTGTCTTTAACGACAGTAATGAAATCCACTTTTAACGGCGGTAACGAACCGCCGTTAATGCCCACTTTTAACGGCGGTAAAAAACCGCCGCTAATGCCCAACCATTACCGCCGTTAATGCCGGCGGTCTTTGCCGGCGGAGCTCCGGCATGCTCCGGCGACACTCTGGCGAGCTCCGGCGAGCTCCGGCGAAACCATCTACAATAAAGTAAAAGTAATGTTTAAATATTTATTTAGGTAATATATTTCATGAAGAGTGGCTGTGGCAAAGTGGTTGGTGTGGGTGGATGAGAGGTCTTGGGTTCAAAACTTGGGGAGTGCAAGAAGAAAGAATTATTTTTGAAAAATTTGAACCTATTTACGGCGGTAAAAAACCGCCGTTTTTGGTCCTATAAAACCGCCGTTTTTGGTCAACTTTTAACGACGGTAATTTGCCTTTTTACGACGGTTTTACTTTTTCCGACACGCGCATAAACGGCGGTAACGAAACCGCCGTTAAAACCGTCGTTAAAGGTTTTAACGGCAGTTTTACAGCCTTTAACGGCGGTAAAAAACCGCCGCTAAAGCCCAATTTTGGCGTAGTGGTGTGTGCCAATGGCCTTTCAATCTGATGGATTGAATTGGATTTGCACAAAGACTTGGTGCATGTGGCAAGGTTAGACCACCACAACACAATATGGCTAACGATGGAGTGTATACCAGTGGCCTTTTTCTCTAATATTATTGCCCCTTAATGCTTCTGTTTATAGTATTTACCGTGTGTATAGAAGAAAGCTATGACTCATTAATTTAGTTCTTAGAGAATTTTTTTTCAAACATACAACCAATCGCATGAATCATACTAGGTGATAATATGAAAGAGTGATAAAAATTCATAATACATTTTTGCTATATAAAAGAAATTTAAAAAATAAATAAATAAATAAAATAAAATAAAATAAAAAGAAGAGTAGTGTGTTTCTCATGCTATAATTCTTCACATGACGTACAAATTTTAGCCAAAAATTCATAATTCATTTTTACTATATAAAAAATTAAAAAAAAAAATTTAGTGTGTTCCTCATACTATAATTCTTCACATAACATACAAATTTTAGCCAAGTAGCATTTATGACTATGAAGCTAAGAGCCACCCTTGTGGTCCTCTCTTATATCTTGCATTCATTCATTTAACAAGATAAATGCATAAATGCATAATGCCACATGACAAATTGTATAATACTTTTGTTACTAACTCAGAAATTAAATATAAAATATATTCAAATAAAATTTTACAAAAAGAATTGAATTTTTGGAAATTTACTTATTAGATAAGGATCGCGCACGAGAGAATGAATTGGATTCTACTTTTGAAAAATCTTATCATTTATATCTATTTAATTTTGCAACTAATTTTTGTGATCGTAAATAATATTATACAAATAAAATTTCTATATAAAAATTTTACACAAAATGATATGACTTATTTATAACCATTCACTGCAAATAATAATAATAATAATAAAACACCACAATAAATCATACCTATATAAATATCATTATCTTTTGTATAAATTTTTATATATTGAACATTTTATTTTTTGTAAGTACATAATTCTTTTAAGGGATATTTACCAATAAATCCTATCTCACAAACAAGTACTTTAATTAGTTCCAAGTTTTTTCTATTGATCTGTTAAGTCCTATTAGTGGAGAGTTTCTTTCCATGTGATCCAATTTTTCAGTTTGGTAGTGTTTTAGTAGACAAATACACCCTTTTATTAATGTGACAGGTATCATGTGATACTCCAATGTGGTCAGTATTAATGTGACGCTTCAACGATGTGACACTCCAAAGAAATTAAAAACTCCTTAGTGTACTTTTCCTAAATGTGACAACGTGACAAGTATAATGTGACACTCTAAAAACTTTTATTTCAAAAAATAAAAATAAAAACTCCTTAAACGTGACAACCTAGTGGGTATGATGTGACACTTCAACGATGTGACACTCCAAAAAAAATAAAAACTTCTTAGTGTACTTTTTTTTAAATGTGACAACGTAACGGCTATGATGTGACACTTAAAAAATAAATAAAAACTCCTTAGTTTACTTTTTTGAAACGTGACAATGTGGTGAGTATGATGTGACACTTTAAAAAAAATTAAAAGCTTCTTAGTGTACTTTTTCCAAACGTGACATGTGACACTCTAACGTGGCGGGTATGATGTAACACTTCAAAATGTGGTAGGTATTAATATGACACTTCAACGATGTGACACTCCAAAAAAATTAAAAACTCCTTAATATATTTTTCCTAAATGTGACAACGTGGCTGGTATAATGTGACACTCCAAAACTTTTACTTTAAAAAAAAATAATAACAACTCCGTATTGTACTTTTCTCAAACGTAATAACGTGGCGGGTGTGACGTGACACTTCAACAATGTGACACGCCAAAAAAATTAAATCCTTAGTGTACTTTTCCTAAATATGACAACGTGGCGAGTATAATGTGACACTCTAAAACTTTTATTCCAAAAATAAAAAAATAAAAACTCCTTAGTGTACTTTTTCCAAATGTAACAACGTAATGAGTATGATGTGACACTTCAAAAAAAATAAAAACTTATTAATGTATTTTTCTGAAACGTGACAACGTAGCAGGTATGATGTAACACTCTAAAAAAAATTTAAAACTTCTTAGTATATTTTTTCTAAACGTGACATGTGACACTTCAACGTGGTGGGTATGATGTGACACTTCAAAAAAAATAAAATTCTTTAGTGTACTTTTTTCAAACGTAACAACGTAACGTGTATGATATAACACTGTAAAAAAAATTAAAAACTCCTTAGTGTACTTTTTTCCAAACGTAACATGTGACACTCCAACGTGACGAGTATGATGTGACACTATAAAAAAAAATTAAAAATCTTTAATGTTTTTTTTCCAAATATGACACTCCAACGTGAAGGGTATGATGACACTTAAAAACTCTTTAATTTACTTTTTTTTTCAAATGTGACACTACAATGTGGCGGACAAATGAGCCATTACACATCCAAAATAACTGAATAGATCATAAAAAAATATAAAATTATATGAATTATAAATCAAAATATGAGATTCATTGATAAATCTCTCTTGTTTTAAAGATATAATTGTTGATAGCAACTGCTCAATTTTTTGTGATTGATTTCAATTGCGTGGGAGAGGTACTAAAATGGGCATGTTAAGGATTTTAATTTTTAGTCATTCATTTCGCACATGCATTTTATACATTTTTTTTTATTTTTTATTTTTTTTTATCAGCAAAAAGAAGAACTTTATTGATGAACATAACATACAAGATATGGAATTACATCAATAAAATGAGGCAAAGAGCCAAAAGCATCAAAGTGAACTCTCCCAATCCTAACTAGGTTGGCACTAGGAGAGACACCCTATCATATGCAAGCTCAAGCCAAGGTTGGTGAGAGACCAACAAAGCAAAAAAAGAAACAAACAAACAAGGAAGCCTACAAGGCACCAAGGCATCAACCAGCATAAGGCATCAATAGATCAGAGTAGCAAAATCTGAGGCACCAAGGCATTAACCAGCATAAGGCAGCAAAACAGATCAAAGTAGCAGAATCTGAGGCAAAGCAGCAGAGCAAAATTGACAGCAGCCACAGCAGCATGCAGATTTAACCTTAAAAGTCTTCTCCCTTTCTTCCATCAGCTGACCAGCACTTAGCAGAGCAACACTTAGAAGCACTATAAAACCAGCAATTAGCAGCAGACCTTAGCAGACTTGCTTCAGGGCACCAGCACACCAACACTTAGTAGCACCAGTAGACTTAGGGCACCAGCAGACTTCCATCAGCAGACTTCCACCAGCATACACCATAAGAAACAAGTTGAGCATACAACAGTAGCTTCTCAGACCAATAAGCTGCACAAAACCAGCATACAGCAGCAGTAGCATAGAGCAGCAGATCAACAGCATACACCAGCAGCATAAGGGAGGTACTTTGTTGTTGCTGTTGTTGTGAGAAGCAGAATGCATCATTAATTTGCCCAAAGAATTTCCTCTGTTGTTTCAGCCATTGATTTAGTTGCAGCACCTATCTATCCCAACCACCTCAAATCATCTGCTATAAGTTATAGATAATGTCCTAGATTGTGTAAGAACACCCCTTTGAGTAAGCGTTGACCCAGAATGCCATCCTCACCTTAATCAAATCACAAAAATCATCAAGCCAAAATTGTTTTCCACTAAAGATTACTTCATTCTTGAGTTTCCAAACAGACCACATGACTACCAATGGAATGACTTTCCAGATTCTAGCTTGAAATTTTCCCCATTTAAACCCCAACCACCAATAAAGCAAGCCTTCAACACTACCATTAGGCCGCATTTACAAAAAAAAAAAAAAAAACTATTTTAGTAATTTTTTAATTTTTTGTGAAAAGTTATACAAAAAAATTTAAAAAAAAAAAAGTAATGTAACAACTTGCAAGACTTAGGTTCTCTTGGAGATAATTCAAGTGTCTTGAAATTAACGACCGAACAAATATTCAGTAATTTTTTAGAATAAGTTTGTTAGGTTTTATTATTGACAATCCCGTTTGACAAGGATTTCTTTAAGAAATTGATTTTCTTCCAAAACTAGGATTACTTTTGGATTTCTATAAGTAATTGGATTTCTTCCAAAACTAGGATTACTTTTGGATTTTCTATAAATAGTTGGTTTTCTCCCAAAACTATTTAATTCCTCCAGATCTTCTTTTTGGTTCTTAAGGTTTATATCTGGGATATTTTGTTAGTTTTCTTTGATGTTTTATTGAGTATTCAACTCATGGTTTAAAGAGAGTACATCAAAGGTTTTGTTTGTTGTACACAAGAGAGAGAGAGAGTTGTTCTTCGGTGGATTCTGAAGAATTCAAGCCTGAAGCTTTGGTGGATTCTGGAGTGGCTCATCGTAAAGACAATTCCGAGGTGAAGACGGGGTTGGAAGAGACACATAGAGGTTGGTTCAATTAGGCGTAGATTCGCTAGGTAATTGAGAGTATACCTGTGTAATTCCTTTATATCTTCTTAGTGGATTGTTTTGTGACTGTTGCCCGTGGTTTTTTAATCACAGTTGGAGGTGTCCAATTGTGGTTTTTCCACGTTAAAATCGTTGTGTTGATTTGTCTTGATTGTTTGATTGTGATTGTTATATACTGCTTAAAATTGTTACATAATCACAAATCAATATCTAGGGGATTTCTAGTTTTTTTCAATTGGTATCAGAGCAGGTCGTTCTATTTTTTTTTTAAAAAATTCTTTTAAAACGAGATCTTGTTTGATTTGTGATAATGGATTCAATTCGTGAGGGAAATTTTATGGTTCAACCACCCCTACTTGACGAATCCTCGGAGAGTGATGATGAAGAGCTTGAGCAAGCTTTATGAAAAGTTGTATAAGGAGTCTCTTAACTTATTCAAATTAAATGACAAACTCACAAAGAAACTCAAAGCATGTGAAAGTGAGAATGTCAAACTTAAGGAGGAGATTTCCGAGGCCAAGATTGATGCCATCAAGATAGCTGATGATCGACAAGCTCTTTGTGCAAAACTATTGACATGTGAGACAAAGAGGAATGAGCTACAGGAAACCCATGCCATGGATGAAGAAAAGATTGAATCTCTCGATATGTCACAAGTTGCTTTGGAAGAACTATTGATCAAGAAAGAGGAAGAGCTCAAGTGTGCTATGGCTACCATTGGTCTTTGGAACATAGGATCAAAGACTTTGGAGGATATCATTGGGTCTCAACAAATGAATTGTGACAAGAGTGGCATTGGCTTTGGTGATAACAAAGAGCAAAAACAGAGTGCATCTACATCTCATGATACAAGAACTCAAGGAAAAGGAGAACAAAAAATTCAACATAAGGATGGACTTCTCAAACTTCCTAGAGTTGGTAAAGTAAAAGAAAAAAAGGTACACCCTATTTTTATTTGCCATCATTGTGGTATGCATGGTCATATTCGCCCTTATTGCTATAAGTTGCATGGAAGAGTGTATTTACCTAGACCTAAAAATAGGAAGTTGGAAACCAAGTCGAGACGGGTTCCCATTGCAGGGGAAAGGAACCACAACGTCAAGACACCACCCAAGAACCGCAATTCTTACAACTTTGTTCATACTAAAGCGGTTTGGGTGAGAAAAATTGACTTGTGTTAATCTATTTATTTGTTTTAGTTTTTGGGTTTATGTGTGCTTGTTCGTTTTCTGGCTTGTTTTGTTTAAAAAAAAAAATGTGTGCATGTTCGTTTTTTTGTCTTGCTTTGGTTAATAAAAAAAATCCAAAAAGATTTTCTTAGTATGGTTTTGCAAGCTTGAAATTTTTGAGTGGTCCTTGGTGCATATTGGAATTGATGAGAATATCCATTACATGTTACCATGTGTGTACTTTCTGTGGTCATTACTCATTTTGGAGTGTGTGTTTTTCGATTAGTATGTCTTATTCTGTACACACTCTTGGATTAGCAAATTTTGGGGTCTTCCATCTTAGTGATCATTTTTTTTTCTATGGATTTCTGGCATTGTATCTTTTGCTTTTCTAGAGGAATTGACCTATACTAGCATATCATGGGTGATGTTGAGTCTCTTAACCACCTTCCATCTTTTTGCATCTCCATGGCTTTCCCTCTATTCTTTGTAGTCTAGGCATGAGGAAAAGGCTACCTCAGAGTCACCAACCAGGCCATCCTTATTATATCCATGCTTCTCTGGTTCGGTTTCCATACTCTTAAGCGTGTCAGCCGCCAATGAGTGCACAAAAGAAAGAAAAAAAATGTGCAAAAGAAAGAAAAGAAAAAAAAATGTGAAAAAAAAAAGACTCATTGATTGAGGGGGAGCCTCCGTCTTTACTCACCAAATACCCCTTGATTCCTAGTGGTTTGACTTTCCTTAGTTGTGCTTAGATTCTCTTGTCAGAGGTCCAGCTATCATATCACTACTAGGATTTGAATCTTGTGTTTGTCGAACTCCAAGAGTCACACACACACTTTTATCATGGGATCTATGCTTTTCACATAATGCATCACTTTCTTTCATGAGGAATCTTCTATAGATTGTGCACATTGTGTTTTCTAGTAATTGTGCTTCTTGGATCATCTTGTGTATTTTTAAGGTACACATCTGGAATTCCTTGCTTGCTCCACCATATTATTTTTGTCGTTTCTTTTTTCTTGTTCATTGTTTTTAGTGAGGGGGAGTTTGGTTTATCATTGCAAGAGTTTGTTAGCATGAACACTTTGTTTTGTTTGGTACGGGAGATTGGCATTAGTTGGTTTGCATGTTGCTTTGCATTGGCTTCTTTATTGTTTGAGCTTCCTTTGTCAATTCGTGAAGAAAAAATAAAAGAGGGATTAATGTTGTCCGGTGTGTCTTAGGATTTCATGTATTCATGTCATGTGTCGGGTGCATAAGTCTTAGTTTTCATCTATCCATGCTACATGTTCTTAAAATCTTCAAGCCGCATCTATTCATGTTTTCCATCTCATGCTTGAAGATAATCTTGTCATATGTTTATTGCTTTTTCATATACTCTTGTGGCACTAATAGTTGTTTTGGAGATTGTGGCACTAATAGCTATTTTGCAGATCTTAATCTTGAGAAAGAAGTTTGTGTTTGTTGGTTGTAATGGGTTGCGGTGATTAGGATTTTATTTGTTAGGTGTGTTTTGTCACGGCATGCCAAAGGGGGAGATTGTTAGGTTTTATTATTGGCAATCCCGTTTGACAAGGATTTCTTTAAGAAATTGATTTTCTTCCAAAACTATGATTACTTTTGGATTTCTATAAGTAATTGGATTTCTTCCAAAACTAGGATTACTTTTGGATTTTCTATAAATAGTTGGTTTTCTCCCAAAACTATTTAATTCCTCCAGATCTTCTTTTTGGTTCTTAAGGTTTATATCTGGGGATATTTTGTTAGTTTTCTTTAATGTTTTATTGAGTATTCAACTCATGGTTTAAAGAGAGTACACCAAAGGTTTTGTTTGTTATACACAAGGGAGAGAGAGTTGTTCTTCGGTGGATTCTGAAGAATTCGAGCCTGAAGCTTTGGTGGATTCTGGAGTGGCTCATCGTAAAGACAATTCTGAGGTGAAGACAGGGTTGGAAGAGACACATAGAGGTTGGTTCAATTAGGCGTGGATTCGCTAGGTAATTGAGAGTATACCTGTGTAATTCCTTTATATCTTCTTAGTGGATTGTTTTGTGGCTGTTGCCCCTGATTTTTTAATCACAGTTGAAGGTGTCCAATTGTGGTTTTTCCATGTTAAAATCGTTGTGTTGATTTGTCTTGATTGTTTGATTGGGATTGTTATATACTGCTTAAAATTGTTACATAATCACAAATCAATATCTAGGGGATTTCTAGTTTTTTTCAAACTTGAACTTGAACTTGAACTTGAACTTGATACTATCTTGAATTTATTGCCAAGTTTTTATCGTTTGAACTAATCCATTGGGATTGTTAATTTTACATTTTAATTTACAACCATTAGTGTTAAAATTCAATTATTTTCGTCAAAATAGTTTTAGTTTTTGTCCAAAATATGTGTAAATTACATTATAATCTTTCAAGAGATTTGAAGAAAATATATTGAGTCTCATAGGTTTGTCATAATTACACTAGACTTCTAAAAATTTTAGTTACTCAATATTTAGCACATTTTTCATCAGTAACTTATTTGTCATATAGATAGAAATGTGTATTATCACATATTTTATATTAAAATATATATTTTACTCACATTTATTTATGCGTCTACACGTTATTAGTATTAATTTTAGTCGCTTTAATTTTACTAAACGGGAAGTAGATGCAATTATATCAAACTTATAAATTTTAGGGTAAATTACACTAACCTGTCCTGAGATTTTTGACAAATACAGCGACCTCCCCTATAGTTTCAATAATTATAGTAACCTCCCCTACTTTACCTGACATTCTCCAGATTTCCCCTTTCTGTCAAATTGAAACTAACAGGGTTACTTTTTCTATAATAAATGACCTTATTGCCCTTCCTTTTAAAATATTAAAAAAATGTTTTTGGATTGGAGGACATGTTTGTAAGAAACAAAAAGCATTTGAAACAGTATTTTCGGATTTATTGTTTAAAAAAATTTTAAAAAATTTAAGAAAATTTTATTTTTTTATTTTAAATATATAAATTTTTAAAATTTTTTTTTAAATATTTTAATTTTTTTTAATTTTAAACTCATAACATAATTCCATACTCATATCGTAACTAAATACATAACTCAAAACTCAATTAAAAATTTATTTTCAAATCTCATAACCAAACACATAACTCGAAACTGCACACTACTTTCAAAACTCTACACTCAAATCGTAAGCAAACACATAACAAAAAAATTAAAATATCTAAAAATATATTTATAAAATAAAAAAATATTTATAATAAAAATTATATATTTAAAATATATTTTTTTTAAATTTTAATATTTAAAATATTAAAAAAATACAACACATAAATTTATGAAATATAATGCACATTAAAATAAATAAATAAATATTTAAAAAATAAAATATTTACCCTAAAAAAATAAATTCAAAAAATTTCAAAACTTATAAGCAAACATAAAATTCAAAACTTATAACTTAAAAAAATCTTTTTTCAGAGTATGTTTTTACTCAAAACTTAATTCAAAAATTATTTTCAAAACTCATAACCAAACACAAACGTAAAACTCAATTCAAAACTCAAAACCAAACTTTTTCCAAAATTCTATTTTAAAAGAAAAAAAAAATTTTAAAAAATTATTTTATTTTTTAAAATTATTTTTAGAATCATGATTTGAGTGTGGAGTCGTATTTTGAGTTATGAGTTTTGAATTATAAGTTTTGAAAATTTTCAAATTTAGTTTTTTAGGCTAAATATTTATTTATTTATTTTAATGTGCATTATATTTCATACATTTATGTGTTGTATTTTTTTAATATTTTAAATATATTTTTCAAATATTAAAAAAAATTAAAAATTTTATTTTTTATTTTAAGTATATAAATATTTTATTTTATTTTGTAAATATATTTTTAAATATTTTAATTTTTTTTGTTATATGTTTGGTTATGATTTAAGTGTAGAGTTCTGAAAGTAGTATGGAGTTTCGAGTTATGTGTTTGGTTATGAGGTTTGAAAATAAATTTTTATTTGAGTTTTAAGTTATGTGTTTGGTTATGATATGAGTGTGGAAATGTGTTTTGAGTTTAAAATATTAAAATTAAAAAAATTAAAATATTTACAAAAAAAAATTTAATAAAAATTATATATTTAAAATAAAAAAAATAAAATTTTCTTAAACATTTTTTAATATTTTAAAATAATAAATCCAAAAATACTGTTTCAAACGTTTTTCATTTCTTCCAAACATGTCCTCCAATCCAAAAATATTTTTTAATATTTTAAAAGGAAAGGCAATAAGGTCATTTATTAGAAAAAGTAATCCCGTTAGTTCCAATTTGACAAAAGGGGTGAATCTGAAGAATGTCAGGTAAAGTATGGAAAATTACTGTAATTATTGAAACTACAGGGGAGGTCGTTATATTTGTCAGAAATCTGAGGGTAGGTCAGTGTAATTTACCCTAAATTTTATGATTTTTCACTATAATTTACTCAAAAATTTACCTCTAATATATATATATATATACTAGTTTACAATGGCCCGTGCAAGGCGTGGGCTATTATTACAGTATATTTAAGTTTTGTATTTTGATAATTTTTTAAAAATTAGAATATTATTTTATGAGATTGAATAGAATAAATCATTAGATATATGATAGAATTATGTGATATGATATGTATTATTTTTTGATTTGTTATACACCTAATAATGTAGACTCCAATTCTATTACCATATCATTTTGGGTGAATTTATAAGATTTTAACATTTCTTCCAAATTTATAAAATAAAAAAAAAATATGTGTGTAACTTTTCGCAACACATAAATATAAAACAAATACTAAGATAAATATCTCATCTAAAAAAAATCTATTAAGATAATTCACTAAACTAATAAAGAAATAGAAAAAAAAAATACATCTATTTACAGATGACTAATTTTATTAAGGAAAATGATTGTCCCCCTGAATCCTTCGACTGCCAAAAACGACGTCGTTTTAGGCAGTTTCTTCTTTTTTTTTTCTTTTTTTTCTTTTTTTTTTCTCCTTATGCAGTCTGAAAGTCTGAAACAGAGGGAGAGAAAGAGAAAGAGGGAGAGAAGAGAGAAGAAGAGAGAAGAAGAGAAAGAGAAGGGGAAGAGGGAATGGAGGGGAAAAGGGAATGGAGAGAGAGAGAGAGGGCCCCTCTGCTTCCGCCGATCGATCGCAGCCTCCGCCGATCGATCACAGATCGCCCAGTCGATCGTCACAGCTCGTCGCAGCTTGTCGGCCGATCGTCGCAGCTTGTCGTAGCTCGTCGGCCGATCGTCAGCCTCACCTCCGCCTCTGCCTCTTTCTTCTTCTTCTCTTCTTCTTTCTTCTTCTTCTTTCATCTTCTCTTCTTCTTTCTTTCTTCTTCTTCTTTTTTGATTGAAAAAAAAAAAAAAAATCAAAACGACGAAACGACGTCATTTTGAGTTCGGGGGATTTGGGGGAAGAAAGGATTCGAGCTACATAGCATAATTGTTTTATTAATACATAAATCATACTTGCATAACAAATAACTAATTTTATTAATAAGTAAATCATTAAGTAAATTAATAATTTTTAATGATATGAAAATTATTTTTTAGTTAACCATTTTGTTAATAAATAAATTAGTAAGTCAATTAATATTTTTTAATGATATGAGAAATATTTTTCAATAAACAATTTTGATAATTTATTATTGCATTGGAGAATAAATTTTTTTTCCTGACTATTGTGTTAAATTAAAATTTATAAAAAATGATGGTTGTAATTTCTAATATTATAGGACTGATTCATATTTTAAACAAACTTTATAGGTGTATTTGTAATTTATTAAAAAAATAAAAGATTTATGTTTCATAATTGTTCAAGAACGTTTACGTAGTTACACCCAAATTTGTTTTACCAAACAAACTAAAGGGCAAAATAACAATTTCAAAATAAACTAAGGGCAAGATGGGAAAAAAAATGATAAGCCACAAGCAACAAACCGTCTCTTATCGGAGGCTGTATTTACCCACCACATTTTCTCTCAAGGCAAACCATTAATTAATTTTTTTTTATTACAATTTTAACCTTAAGTGAAATGATTATAGAGGACAAGTTATGATACACAGCATTTGTTTATTTACCATAAAGGACAAGAATGAATATAATATAAATCATCAATTTCAAACCTATTCCTTACGTATCTTCTCTGTCAAGAATCCAAAAACCCTAAAACCAAAACCAAAAACCCTTCAACAAATAATCAAAAATATAGTATTATTGAAGATTTTGAATGGATTCAATGAAGGATGCATCTGACAATTTTAATTCGGAACAATGGAGCAAGGAAAAGGTTATTTTTTTGTTGTTTTTGTTTTCGTTTTTGTTTTCGTTTACTTGCTGAGTGGTAAATAGTTGGTACAGTTTTGTTTACCAGAGGTGGATATTATATCACTGTTTGACTTACTAGAACCGAACAATTTACAGTTGTTCGACTAACTACAATCGAACAGCTTGCACCTGTTCGATTAACTATAACTGAACAAGTTGCATTTGTCCGGATTACTATGGTCGAACATTTTCAAAATATTCAGTTCATAAGAGTCGAACTCTATTCATATATTCGATTAACAAAAATCGAACAATTTCATTTAATTCGACTCTGTACTGCCGAACATTTATAATTCTTTTTTTTTTTCAAAACTGTGCATCCGTGGAATGCAGTAATGTTGGATCAGGGGGTCTTGTTGACTACACGAGTCAATTTATTACTAATGAGGTAGTCTCATGTCAAAAATTAGTATTTTTTTCTTTTTCTTTTCGGATGTTTAATGACTTTGTTGAATTTGACTTGTAGGTTTTCAAGAGCAAAGAAGAATTGCTAGGTTGGGTACGGGACGTTGGAAGGAAAATGGGTTTGTGATTGTCATCAAAACATCGGACTATGGTGGTGGTCATAGGACACCAAGGATATATCTTGCCTGTGAGAGAAGTGGTCAATACAGAGCTCATAAGAAATTAAAAGGAGATGATTCAAGCCAAAAAATTGTGAAGATAACGGGTACAAAGAAATGCGGGTGTCCCTTTGAGTTGAGAGCTCGTAAGTTGATGGCTAATGATGATTGGATGGTAGATGTAGCATGTGTAATGCATAACCATGCTCCTGCTAAACATTTTGAAGGACATTCATTTGCAGGGAGATTATCTAAGAAGGAAACATCATTATTAGTGGATATGTCCAAAAGCATGGTCAGTCCAAAAGAGATTTTGGTTACATTGAAATGAAAAGATGCTTTGAATGTAACCACTATGAAAACCATTTACAATGTACGTCATAAGAATAATGTTATTGAGAAAGCTGGGAGATCACAAATGCAACATTTGTTGGGTGAGTTAGGAAAGCATAATTACATTGAGCGGCATAGGTGTTACAACAACACAATGACAGTCACAGACTTATTTGGGCACATCCTGTCAGTTTAGATTTGCTCCGTTCATTTCCAAAGGTGTTGATCATGGACTGCACATATAAGACAAATCGATATCATCTTCCTCTTCTTGAGATAGTTGGTGTGACATCCACTGATATGTCATTCTCCGTAACCTTTGCATATCTCCAATTTGAGCGGATTGATAACTACATTTGGGTGTTAACTACATTGCGTAGTCTCTTGGATGACATTGCTATTCCTGAGGTGATTGTCACGGACAGGGAGCTTGCTTTGATGAATGCTAATGACAGGGTATTTTCTACATCTCAACATTTATTATGCCAATGGCATATTAGTAGAAATGTACTGGCGAAATGCAAGAAAATGTTTAAGAGTAAAGAGGAATAGGACAAGTTTATCTCTTTATGGAATTTCTTAGTACTCTCCTCAACTGAGCTTGAATACAATGAACACCTTGCTAGGCTACTTGCGGATTTTGATACATATCCTGAGGCAGTGCAATATGTGTCACAAAGTTGATTAATTCCATATAAGGATAAGTTTGTTGCAGTATTGACAGATAGTTGTATGCACTTCGGGAATGTTATAACCAACAGGTAATATATATTTTTCTACCTTACACTATTAGGCATTATGATTTTGATTATTTAAACTTGATTATGTTAATTGTTTCCATTGTACACAGGGCTGAAAGTGCACATGCAAAACTGAAACGGCAACTTGGTTCTAACCAAGTAAATTTTGAGTGTTCTTGGACCAAGATCCATAGTTTGCTTGAGTTGCAGCATATTGATATTAAGGCATCGTTTGAGAAGAGCTTAACCGTTGTACAACACCAGTTCAAACCATCCCATTTTAGAGAGCTCCGAGGCAATATCTCTATTACTGCATTAGATCATGTCTTAGCGAAGAGTAAGCGAGCAAATGATGTTGGCAATGATGCTTCAGTATGTGGATGTGTTGTTCGATGAACACACGGGTTACCGTGTGCCCATGAGATTGCGGATTACATCCAGCAGGGTCGTTCAATACCACTTGATAGCATTAACCCACATTGGAGGACTCTTGAGGTAGTACAAAAGTTGAAGAATAATAAAGTGGAATTGAGTTGTGAACCAAAGTTTGATCTCATACTTAAGCGATTCAATGCATCTGATTACATTGCGCAGTTGGAAATTTTGCATAAGTTAGGAGAGATTGCAGATCCACAAAGTAGCTTTCTCATTGAGCCGGATGTGAAGCCCAACCCTCGAGGTAAGGGACATAAGAAGATAGATGTATCTACGCGTCGAGACCCATGTGCATTTGAGCTAGTTCAGTCTGGACATGATAGCCACTCACCTATGGGCACCCAGATCCCCACACAAGATTCTGTCAAAGTACATAAAAAATGGCCTGCCAAAGAGTAGGTACATGTAATCATTTTTTACTTACATTTTTGTTTATGATAAATTACGTGTTTTGTTGTTCATGTGTTGATGTCTTCCCTGTTGAATAAGTATATCGAACGCGTACAAATACGACTTATTCATATGTTGATGCCCTTGTAGTTGGATTGAAGCATTACATACGTCTTATCAAGGATGTAGATGCCGATGGCAATTGTGGGTTTAGGGCCATTGCTGGGTTGATGGGATTTATAGAGGTTGAATGGGGCCAAGTCAGGCGTGATCTTCTACAGGAATTGTACACACACATAGACCATTATACTCATCTATATGGTTCACATGACAAGATTGAAGAACTGACCCATATTCTATCATACTTTGAGCCCAATCCAGGGTATCACCGTTGGATGACTATGCCTGACATGGGTCATCTTATTGCATCTTGTTATAATGTGGTATTGTACCACTTATCTGCACAACAATGCCTTACTTTCCTCCCCCTACAATCAGTGCCAATATCACAACTTCAACAGTGTGAGATTGCTATTGGGTTTGTTAATGGGAATCATTTTGTCCAGGTATAGCATTATGATTTGTGTAATACATTTATCATTTTGTACTGCATCATTCTCATACTTAAAGCTTTGTCAATGTAGGTGTTCATGTTACCGGGTCATCCAATTCCACCGATAGCTACCAATTGGTGCAAGTTTCATCATTCTTGTGTGGCTGGATGGGGTATTGCATATAGTCGCCAAATTGAACATTTTAAAGAAGTTGTTCATTAAGGGATAGCTACTAGAGAGAAAATTGATTGTATTAACCTTGATGAGTAATGATGTATGTGAGTTGAGTTGTAGTTATGCAATTTAAATAGTTACCGATACATTTTTGTGGATTAGCATTTAAGTAGTTGAGTTGGATTAAGCTTTGAGTTAATTTAATGCACATGGTAGTATTTGTTCATTGTGGTGTATCAAATGCATTGGCATAATACTTCTTGTTGATTACCAAAAATACAAACCATGAATACTTGTTCGTTACAAAATATTGGTAGAGTAGTTTTTGTTCATTACAAAACAACAAAAACATCAAAAGAGTACTTCTTTTCCATTACAAAATAACAAAACAAGATTACCACAAAACCAACTACCTCTCATGTACTCATCTCCTACGATTGTATGTTCGAAATGGAATAGAACTAGGTCCAGCCTCATCGATTTGTTGACCTTGAAGAACATGTGACATCCTTTCAATGGCCTCATATAACCTATCTAGCTCACGAACACTAGCATCATGGCCCGCCTCGATGATAGGAGCGCAATCCGTAGTGCATGATCAATACGCTACATTAAGAACAAATACAATTGTAATTAGCACATGTCATCCTAAAAAAAAATTTAAATGATGTGTGCGCAATATGGTCATACCTCAGCGTCCTGTACATCAGATCGACTATCCTGTGCGCGTGGGTCAAAACCAGACCGATGTGTAGGGTTCTGGATATATAAGTTTGTGATGTTTATATACTACTGCATGTAACCATCAACACAATCAGCCAGACGTCTGACTGGGGTACTCCTCCTCCGAGCAGATAAAACATGATTAACCCAACTCTCCCATATCTGATCAAGATACTGATACATCACTCTATATCGGCTTGATGTGACACCTCTAACAGCACGAACAGGGTCAAGTGGCGTAGGTGGGATGGTCTGGACCCTACCAAACTGTCTAAGAACCCTTTTAGGATGATAGGGTTCAACTACATCCAAACAATTCAAACAACTGTTGTAGAATGTGATCTCATGACATGGGTGATGTTGACGGCAATCTCGATATGGATCCCAAGTAACCTAAGAGAGAAACACAAATGAAATCTTGATGAGTGACATGGAATGAGAACACGTAATTGAACTAATATTAATTGTTATATCTCATCAAATGCCAATCTGTCAAGCTCCTCCCGTAACGCCTGTAGGTGTGATATCGTTGAACCAGCTTCCCGACGAGGAGTCCATCGATGCACGTGAGGCAATTGTATAGTATATTCCATGTTTTGGTGAGGTCTAAATGGCCGGAAATGCTCATAAATCCATGCCTCCAACAATGTCATGTAACCAGCCATCTGTCGAACAGCTGATCTCGTGGCAAATCCCAACTGTCTGTATAAATATAAATATGCCAATGCAGCTGCACCCCAAGCATATGTATGAATATCAATCACATCCATCAACAACTGCAAGTAAACAATAGGAACTCTCGTTCTACTCTTGTCGCTGAACAGTGTACATCCCAATAGAAATAGCAAATACGCTCTAGCGGCACAAACTATGGACTCCTCGGTGTCTAAATCTTTGCAACCATTGAATTTGCTCCGTAACCACTCCAGTTTTATTGATTGTCCCCTAGCAGATGATAGCTCCTCAGTTGCTTCAGCATCATCAACTCCTAATGCAGCTACCACAAGTGCATGTGCCTGTTGATCTATCAAAGTTGCAGCACTAACTGATCTACCTGTGATAGGGATCCCCAATATGGTACCCATATCATCCAACGTTATTGTCATCTCACCAACTGTCAAATGGAAAGTATTTGTCTCTGTTTTCCATCGCTCAACAAATGCAGAAATGACAATCCTATTCATGAACTGATATGTGCAATAGACCAAAGAAGATAGGCCTGATTGCTGCACAATGTCTCTAAACTTATGTTGTCGGTTCTTGACCACCACCGCCACTCAAGAATCTTGGACGCATGATTATAACACCTTAAGAGATTCCTCTCCTACAAGGTAATTAATAATTAACATAAATAATGTGGTTCAATAAATAATTAAATGAATGAAACATGGTAAAAAATATATACTACCTTCTGATCCCATATAGTTGCTGCAATATGTGCCTTGAAGCTCTTCAGTACTGATGGATCTGATGGCCCCCCAGGAAACGGACCAGTAAGTACCTCATCAACCTGATCAACATTAGCAGCAGCAGCATCATCCCCCAAACCATTATCAATCACATCATCTGCCAAGATTTGAGGTGTTTCCTCCAACACAATATCATCACCCCGACCTCTATCCCGACCCCGACCTCGACCTTGGGCATGAGCAGGATTTGTTAATGCACGACGTCGTCTCTCTGAGGCAGTTGGTGGAATACGCGAAGTGTCATCCATTTCTAAAAATGAAACAAAAAACAATAAAGCTAACAGAAGTAACACAAATTATTTATGTTAAAATACTCACACCTATGAAACACCAACACTTCAAGAAAGGTGCTATAGCGGTGTCAAACGTGGGGACACGACAAGGATATGTATGGGACACGCCACGTGGCATGTCCCTTTATTTAATTGATTTGCTTCTAAGGGACATGACAAGGATATATATACACATTGAATTAATGGTCATTTTTGGTGTGCAACCACTGCTAGATTCACTGTATTTTTTTTTTATTAATTAATTAGTAAATTGAATTGTTAAATGATGGCCAACTATCTCTTACCAAATTCAAACAGGAACTGCTCACCTAATAATACTATATATCTAAAGGTGACACTAAATCTTGTGACCAAAGAGTTCATATTCAAACATATATTATTATATGTGAAAAATTGCAGACAAATTGGTTTTGACAAGCAAGAAAGTCTCAACAACACAATTCACATGAATTTTTCCTATATGTTTTCATTTCAGTTTTGCCCAATGTTTTCAACAGCACAAGTCATGTTTTCTAGTCATAGATGTTATTTTCATGACAACAACAGTTGAATAAAACTTTTAAGTATCATCTTCACTTTCTAGTTTTTATAAGATTTTCACCATAAAATCTTTTCAAAATCATCGAGGTGGCAGTCTTGCTGATATTATTAAGAAAACTAATGGATCTGAGATGTCATGTTAGTAGTAAAATAATCCCAAGTCAAATGCTAGTTTTCTTTAGCAATATAAGAATGATTCATGTCAAAGTGATAATCATTTTCTTCTTCTTTTATTTTTATTTTTATTTTTATTTTTATTTTTATGCGCCGCATCAATCGATATCATTCACAATGTACTAGCAGTATAGTTAACATAGTTGTGATAGTGAAAAAAGAAAAAAGAAAAAAAACACTTTATAGCAAAATTGGCCAAAATTGGCTGCGAAAGGGTATATCATCTGTAAATTCGGTCGTGATTCGTGAATCAGTTATCAATCAATATGTATTGTGAACAAGTTGAGATTTTCATTCTCATCATTATGTTTAGGTGTAGGGGTCTGTATTTTTTAAACTATGATTTCTTCCTGTTCATTATATGTTTTATGTTTTCTGCAAAATTAGCAACAGTGTAAATCCCAAATTACACTTCACCATGATTTTTTTTTTCAAATTTATTTTAAAAATTATTAAAGTATTTTCGTTATACGCCTACAAAGTGAGACTAATTTTTCACACTAGAGAAAACCATGCACATGGACACACTGCCATCTATTTAATAGAAAGTCAACAATAATGCGAGTAACACAAAAAACATAACATAGACTTGAATACAGAGAACACCTAAATGGATAAGATTTTAAAAAATTTATCGATGAAGTATGTTTTTCAAAAATCTTATCCATTTATTTATTTTCTTTTTTCGATTCTACATTTAGTTTTTGTGTTCATCAACTTCTATAAAGATATATTGGTTATATCAATTTATTACAAACTTTCCCAATGTGGGGGAAATTAAGAGGGGAGGGGGGGGAAACATATACTGTTCGACGGTACATAATCGAACAAAGAATTATAGTTCAACATTCTAGGTCCGAACAAGTTCAACAATAACAAACCGGACAAAATGATTTTGTTCGAAAGTCAAGTATCGAACAAGCCCGTACAGCTATTGGGGTTCGAAATTACAGTGTCGAACGGTTTGGAACTGATTCATTCATGGCAATGGTAAAAAATACATAAAACCCTAAAATCTAAGCCAAATGAGAACTCACCTAATGCTTTATTTGAGCACCAATGACGTCTTCACCACTGCTTTACTCTGTGTTGAGCACCAACACAGTGTTCACCGGTTGAAACAGAGAATGGAGGGGGGGGGATGGAAGAAGGTCGGTGTGTGGGGGTGTGTGAGTGAGTGAGTGAGGGTAAATATGGAAGTTTGTGTGTATATTGTTGTGGATGGGTGTATGAGTAAGAATAAATATGCAAATTTGTGGTATGTGGTGAGCAAAATATATATTTACCAAATTATTGAAGGTATGTCTTTAGAAGTGGTTTGTCTTGAGATAAATTATGGTGTGTATATAGAGGCACCCGTCTCTTATATATATAAATATATGGGGTTTAGCTTTCGTCCAGTTCAAGATCGGACTGGATCGTGTTGTTGGGCTCGTAGGGGCGCACCACAGGTCTCGTTTTGATAATTCGAACCGTTGAATGTGTAGAACTCGTCGAGTACTATATGTCTATAAAGAATCACGTTGATCAGATATCGATAGCTATGTGATCAACACAGTGTTTTGTCAACCGTTAATTTGTTCATCGTCCATTTTTTTTATACAAAACTGATTTGATCACATAGCTATCGATATATGATCAACGTGATTTTTTTACAATTATATAGTACTCAACGAATTTTACACATTGAATGGTTCGGATTATAAAAACGAGACCCGTAATGAGCTCCCATAAGCCAAACCCATATAAAAATGGTGACTCGTGAATTGTTTCTAAGCACAAAAATAAATAAACAATTAAAATTAACTTTTAGATGCTTTTTTTGTTTTTTTGTTTTTATTTTTTATTTTTTTATTTTTTTTACAATACATGTCTGTCATGCAGCTGGTCGACTTGGACAACCGCCCTTGCCCGCTCAGTCCGTCTGGTTCAATTTTATTTTTTTCAAAGGTTTTAAGTTGGATTAATATTTTCACTCGATATATTAATAAGTTATATTTGAAATTTATACTTTTAACTTAACTTGCCTTAAGCCTCGTTTGGCAAAAAGTCACTAAAAATATCAAAAAGCCAACAACACATACTAAAAAGTCAAAAATTCTCATTTCTCTCTACTTTTTACACATCTTTTTATAAAAAGTCAAAAAGTCATCCCAAACATACTAGTTTTTTTTAGTTCATATTTTAGCCAAATAGCTAAAAAATTACTAAATTAACATGTTCCCAAACAAGGTCTAGTCTAACTCGTTATTAAATTAATTAATTATAATATATTAAAAAATATTATTTTTAAGATCTACACTTTATATTTATTGATTTGATTAAAATCTATATTTGTAATGATGTGTGATTAAATTTATTTATAAATTTTTTTAATTTATATACAAAATTCTTTAATTTATAA
This sequence comes from Camellia japonica, assembly GCA_030407325.1. Taxonomy (NCBI): domain Eukaryota; kingdom Viridiplantae; phylum Streptophyta; class Magnoliopsida; order Ericales; family Theaceae; genus Camellia; species Camellia japonica. Next base: position 200,769,210 of record JAPPVO010000019.1, on the reverse strand, counting down.
TTATGTCAGTATATTTATTTAAAAAATATAATGTGTGATTGAATTTAATTATGAAATATTTTAATTTATTTTAACATATAACCCAATAGTTGTGTTTGTGATTTATATTTAATTTTTAGACTAAGCTTAGATAGATATAGAGGTCCATTGTTATAATCAAGTCGGGTTTAGATGGACACAAAAAAAAAATTTATTATGTAATATCGGTCTGATCAAACAACTGTCCACCTCTATGGTCCACATTTCGATTCCTCATAGTTGTCGTAGTAGCCACGTGAATAACACGTGCTATGTTCAAATATCATCAAAAAGAATATTTGTAGTAGTAAGGAGGGAAAGACTATGGTACATGTCATGTACCATATATATACAATTTTTAATTAAAGAAAAAGAATGATATAATTTCATATTTTTTAATTATATTTAAAATATTAAAAAGAAGAAGAAGAAGTTATAATTAAACACTCAATGAGATATAATTAAATATTTTAAAATAATGTCATAATTAAAGAAAAAAATTAGTTATAACTATAAAAAAAAAATAAAAATGACGTAACTAATAATGTATATAATAAGGGATGTGCATTATAGATTTCTCCTAGTAAATTATATGAAATTAACAATCTTACAAATTCTCATTTAATAAAATTTGTTATAGCGAAGTTCGTTTAGAAATTAATTATTTTAATTATTTTTTTTATAAAAATATAATAAATAAATTAAAGAAAATAATGTAATAGTTTGTAATAAATTTTTAACTATATTAATCACTACCTAAACAGGGCCTGAGTTTTATTTTATTCTAGAAAAGCAGAATGTGAGTGAGGGTAGGGGAGAAGAAAAATGGTTTTAATTGTTGGTAAGTTGATTTTACTTTTTGGTCCTTGCAGCAATGACGCAAAGTAAAGTAATTAGCAAAAAATCTATTATTGTTGTGGTATTTTTGGGATAAAAAAATACCTGACAACGTTTCAAATTTAATAAATTGTGTGTTTTGTATAATAGAATAGATATCAAAAAAAAAAAATTTATTTGTACATAAAAAATAATAATTATCAAATAAGTTAATTTGCATAATGATATTCACAATTCCTCACATTTGTAATCCAATAATTGTGTGTGGTGTATTATCAATAACTTTCACATAATTCAAAACCCTTAACATTGTAAAGTACACTCTTATTTTCTTTGAACACTATGCAACTTTGTGCTCGACTAATGGTTGAGAATTTATTTGATATATCTAAAACATCATGTGATTATATAACTACTCAATAATAAATGTATGTTATCATTATTAAGAAAAAGTAAAAACAAAATAAATATTTAAAAGTAATTGAACAGACACGCAACCATGTTGTTATTCTTAACTCAATTGATAATTTCTGCTCTCTGAGGACATCCAGCACCTTCTATATAAAACCCCCACCACTTTGCTAACTATAAACTTAAATCACAAACATAAATGAAAATGAGGTCTTGGGCGTTGACATTTCTCTCTTTGTTGGCCATACTAGTCTTTTTTATTTTTTTATTTTTTTATTTTTTTTATCAACAAAAAAGAAATTTTATTGATGAATAATGAATTACACCACACATCAATAAAGAAGAAGGATGCACAAGCATCATAACAAAGTAATATGATCCCAACTAGGTTGGCACCATAAAACAAGCCCAATCATTTGCAGCATTGCATCAAGTTGGTGAATAACCAACCAAAAACAAAATGAAACCCACAAAATACATCAAAAGTAACAATACCAATACACTGCAGCCATCAGTAGCAACATTATTCATACTCAAATAAGCCAAATCCTTGCAACAGAATCACTAAAAAATAGACAGAGCACATCTACCATCCACTAGCAGCAGCCATCCAAATTCAAATCCATCAGCAGCCAAGCAAACCAAACCCAACCCAACCCAACCACAGAGATGAAACATAATAGCAGAACTTCAACCTCTTCCAATGCAAACTCTGATCTAATTGAGATTGTAGATAAAATCATTCACAGAGTAATGCAAATCCTTGTCTAAGGTTTTAAGCCAAATTGCAACTCTAATTTTTATAAGTTCACACAAATCCCAAATGTCAGGTTTGGCATCCATAAACACACATTCATTTCTGAGTTTCTAGACATACCACAAGGTTGTAAGGGAAATAACTCTCTAGATCTTCTTCTCCAATATCTTAAAGCACTCACCCTCCTACCAGTGCAGTAATCCTTCTACAATACCAGGAATAACCCACTCTAAACCCCACCATCTTAACAAAGCTGACCACACACCCCAAACAGATAGGCAATGCAATAATACATGAATCATTGATTCGTCAACCTCTTTGCAGAAACAACAAACTATGGAGAAGGTGGCACTGAGTACACCAATTCTTTGAAGAAACCTAACTGTTTTCACCTTATGCTTCCAAGCAAGCCAGCCAAAAAATTACACTTTGGGAGGTAACGCACTATTCCATACCAATTTGCTTAATTTGAGATGCATACCCACATCAGCATTACAGAGGTTATGTAAGGAAGAAACAAAGAAAGTACCTGAACCATTAGCTTCCTACCTTGGACAGTCCAAGACCTCCCCCCTGATAACAGCATTAGATGGTAAAATTGATAATAACCTCAACCTCTCATACCTTTTCCATTCGAACAACTCCCTTCTAGGTAGTAAATTTCACTCCCTTGAATCCTCTCTCATATCAAAGAACCTTCTAAGGATATAAGAACCACACCATGTATCCTACTAGAATCCAACCCTATCCTCATTCCTAATTACTAACTTGAAATTATTCAAGAAACACAACAAACATACGAGGATTGTGATTAGCCAAAGAGACAATATCAGACCAGACTCTTGAGTACCTAGAGTTAACTCCACTGGATGGAAGCCAACTCTCGGTGTCAAGATTATACTTACTGCAAATCACTTTTCTCCACAATGCCTTGGGTTCATTTGCAAACCTCCACCGCCATTTGAACAATAAAGCTGAATTCACCTCTCTGATCCTTCTAAGACCCAATCCACCTTGATCAACTCTCTTTGTTACCTCCTTCCATTTAACTAAGTGTACTTTCCTTCTTAGGTGAAATCATCCACATAAGAATGCAGCTTGAATTCTCTCCAATTCCTTAGTAACCCCCTCTGGTATCTTAAACAGTGAAAGGTAATACACTGGAAAACTGGATAGCATTGACTTGATCAATGTTAACCTTCCTACAAATGAGAGTATCCTTATTTTCCAACCAAGCCAACCTAGCTTTCGTTTTATCAATGACTGATTTCCTTGTTTTCCTCTTACTGGGATTAGCCCCTAGAGGAAGCCCAAGATAAATAAAAGGCAAAGATTGAATCTTACAGTTCAGTTGAGACTCAGCCAAAAGATCGCCCTCTATCCCCACCCCACAAACCACACTCTTATGGTAATTTATTTTTAGCCCCGATAAAAGCTCAAAGCACCTTAATATCCTTTTAATATTAATAACATCTGCCCACTTAGCCTCACAAATAGAATGGAATCATCAGCAAATTGTAAGTAAGACACCACCCCCATTTACCCCTACTTTCACTCCCTTAATCAACTCCAACTCCACTGCTCTAGATAGTAACACATTAAGGCCTTCTGCCACTATGTTGAATAAGAAAATGAAGAGTGGATCTCCCTGCCTTACTGCTTTTTGAGGATGAAACTCATCTGTTGGTGAACCATTCACCAGAATAGATAATATGGCTGTGGACACACACTTCTTGATCCATAAAATCCACTTCTCACCAAAACCAAAACTAGATAACATAGAGAAAAGAAACTCCCAATTAACAGAATCGAAGGCTTTCTCAAAGTCAAGCTTAAGTATCACACCCCTCTTTTTAATTTTTTTTCCACCCCTCCACCATCTAGGATATTTCTACCACTCAAGAAAGAAGACTGAGCTTCACTAATAATTTCAGGCATAACAAGTTTTAGTCTGTTAGAGAGTGCCTTAGCCAAAGTCTTATACACTTATCCTACCAGACTAATGGTTCTATAATCTGCCAAGCCAATAGGGTTCTCTTTCTTTGGGATCAAGGTTATAAAAGAGCTATTAATTCCACTGACCAATCTGCCATCTATGTGAAATTCCTTCATAAACTGAATGAATTCCCCCTTCATTACTTTCCAGTGCTCCCGAAAACACACCAAGTTAAACCCATCTACGCCTAGGGCCTCGTTACCTTCACAACTTTTAATAGCATTCCAAACTTCTGCTTTTGAAAACTCTGCCTCAAGCAAAACACATGCATTGCTATTTCTGATAGACTTAAAGTTACTTCCAAAGTAAGCCTGCTTCTCCAGTCCTCGGTGAAATGCCTATTGAAATAGAAGTAGACTTCATGTTTTACTATTAATGGATCCTCATAAACCTTTTCCCCAATAGTGATGGTATTAATACCATTCCTACTTTGTCTATTGGCTGCCATGACATGGAATTATCTTGTATTCTTATCACCTTTCAAAGACCAGTCTAATCTAGCTTTCTGGAGCCACATCCATTTTGACATTCTGCTCAACCTTCAAGCTTCACTAATCACTTATCTTTTCTTTTTTTTTTTACTTTTTCTGCCTCTACCAAGTCTCTTACTTTAGCTATGAGATCAAGATTATACACTTCATCTTCAGCTACTTTTAGTTTGCTTGAGACATCCCCAAACACCTCTCCGTTCCATTTTTTCAAAGCCATCTTATAAAAGGCTCAACAAAGCAATGTGGTTCGCAAGCTGGGGGTGTACTCTGCCCAGGAAGGCTTTGTTGTAGTTAGGGACGGATTCCAAATTTTTATATAAGGGGTGAAAATATACATACTAATAAAAATTTTAAATAAAAAGTATGGATTGCAATATCAATTTTCTATCAACATATAAAAAGTGAAAATAAGATGAAAACATATACAAATAAGTATTTTATATATATATATCCACAAAATAGGGCTCGTTATCAATGGTAGTTATAAAAAATTATTATAAATCATTAATTTTATTATATTTTGTCTAATTTTTTTTTTTTTTTTAATTTTATAGGTCTATAAAGAAACTACTTAAACTTAAAAAAAAAAAAAAAAAATCAAAAGAGGACGACCACTTAAAATTTGTAAAAAAATATTTAGAGGGGCAAACCTCTATAATTTGAAGATAATTATAATTAATACTATTATAATAACAGAGATTTTTGCCCCCTTCTAAGTCCATCCTTGGTTAAGGCTAATATGGTTAGTGTCACACCACAAATCCCTATTGTGGTTCGTTGCCACACTACAAGAAATTGCACTTTTGGCGACTAAATTTTTAGTCACCAAAAGTAAGGTTTTTAGTCTCTGAAACAGTTTCCCGACTAAATATTTTGATCGCTGGATTTGTTGCGAGAAGATTGTCGGGAAGGTATTGGCGACTAAAATAAAATATTTTAGTCGCCAAAAGTCCTATCAAATGGCAACTAATGTTTTAGTAGGCAAAAGTAAGAGGTATTGGCGACAAAATAACTTTAGTCGCTGACGAGGCAAATTGGCGACTGATCTATTAGTCGCCCAAAGGATACTAATTTAATTTAAATCACATCTTCAGCTACTAAATTTTTTTGTCGCCAAAACTTCAAGTATCTACAGCGACCAAAGTTTTAGTCGCCAATAGTTTTTCTTGTGCATCTACATTGTTTTAGCTACTAAATGTTTAGTCGCCGAAAGTTAAATTTCTTGTTTAGCTACTACACAGGTTAGTCGGCCAAAGTCTAATTTTTTTTAGCTACCAAAGGTTTTGTCACCTATGATATAATTATTATGTTTTTGGCGACTAAATATTTAGTCGCCAAAAGTGTTTTTTCTTTTTTTGGCTACTAAATAATTAGTTGCCTAAACTGTTTTTAATTCTTTTTGGCTACTAAATATTGAGTCGCCAAAAGATTTAATTCTTTTTTCGCTACTAACTTTTTAGTCACTAAAAATATTAAGCTCCATTTTTGGCTACCAATTGTTTTGTTGCCAAAAACATCATTTTATGTTTTTATTTTATTTTTCATTTTAATAAATTTTTCCACAACATGTATGTATCCACCACAACCTGTAATAGGTATACAAACAAAACAATATGTATATATTATCACCTATTCCATAACGCATATTTCACTTACAACCATCAAAAAAAAAAAAAAATACCTTTTAATGTAAACTTATATACAAACCAACTATATATATTCCAATTACAAATAATAACGTCATACATAACAAATACATTACCAAAACAATGTCCTCCGTACACAAAAATATTTTTACTTCTATGCATTGTAATGACCATTTGGCATGGTACAAATTACCATGGTAATATATACCACGACAAAAGGTAATCTATACACCACAGCAATAAATACAAGTTCCATGTCAAAAGTATTATGTACCTCGCCAAAAATTATATGTACGATTCATCCAAATTCCACACAAAAAGAAGAGGACGACAAAAAACTTCCCAATTGTTCAAAAGTGTAAATTATCCTCCGTTCAAAAAAATAGAAGATCCACATGTCTTTGCCAAAAGCCATCTACAAAATAAAAATTACACCCATTAGTTCCATATAGCATTTCAACATAAGACCACGCAAAAAAAAAAAAAAAAAAAAAACCGTTAATAGATCTGTAAAGGGATTTTTTTCGTTTTGTATTTTTATTTTTTGGCTGAGGTGGTTTCATCCCTCAATCATAATATTTTGAAAATGAAATTAACATTATTAAAATGTTAGGAGCTAAAACAACACAAACTGCACAGGATTAAAAGTCCATTGGCATCCAAAAAATGACAATCAATGTAAGGTTGTGCAGCATATATATACAACAATTATGAGGAAAAATGTAGCCCCTTAAAAATGACAATCAATTTAAGGTTGTGCAGCATATTCAGCAGTGATGAGAAAACATGTAGCCCCTAAAACATTACAATCAATGTAAGGTTGTGCAACATAGTCAGCCATGAAAGGCCTTTTTCGACTAAGTTAATGGCATTTTTGACGCCAACTCCCAACCTACGCGTGCTATTTACATCTCGTCTGTCCCCACAGGTCCTATTTCACACAAGGAAGCTACCAAGTAGCATCCATAGAGTGGTTTCGGGGGCTGCTTTGAATTTTCAGCCCCGAAAGGCCTTTTTCGGCTAAGTTTATGGCGTTTTTAATGCCAACTCCCAACCTACGCGTGATAATTACATCCCATCTATCCCCATAGGTCCTATTTGTCACGAGGAAGCTACTCGTGGCATCTATAGAGCGGTTCGGGGGCTGCTTTGAATTTTCAGCCCCGAAAGGCCTTTTCCGACTAAGTTTATGGCGTTTTTCACGCCAACTCCCAACCTACTGTAGACACCCCATTTTTGACCGACCTTAAGACTCAGAAGTCATCATTTGAGCGCTCGATGATTGTGCATGTTTGTGCTAGTTTCGAGTTTCTAGAGTTTTCGGCTGAGTGCCTTGCCTCGGGACCGCTTAACGTTCTCCTCTTGGCTTGGTTTTTGGACCATGCCTTGTTGCCTTGGTCTAAAGGGACACAGAGGTCTTGGAGACCACTTTTTGTGGTTGTAGACCACTTTTCCCTCGTAGACCACTTTTGGTGCCCGTAGACTAGTTTTCGAGGCTTCCAGCTGCGCGCCTCGACCCCCGGACTCTTGTCTTGCATCCTTTTTGGTTTGTTTTTGGCACAAACCTTGTTTTCCTTGCTTGGAGGGTGGAATGAGGGTTGGAGATCAGTTTCTCTCCCTGGAGACCACTTTTCTTCCCCGCCAGCCAATTTTCTGGTCGGCCAGTTGGTCTTGGTGGTCTTTGGACCACCAAAAGTGGTTAGCAGCCATGCCACCACCTTGCTTTCATTGTGTAGACCACCTCTCCCCTTTGCCGACCAGTTGGTCTCTTTGCAGACCACTTTTCCTGGTCGGCCGACCAGTGTAAGTAGCTGGCCGACCACTTCAAGTAGTCGGCAGCTTTCCTTCACTTTCTGCAAGTGTTGTGGATGCCAGCTGTGCCAGCTGGAGTGCATAGATTGCATCCTCCATACACGTGTATGGATGGATTGATTCAAGCTCTTAGCTTGTTCAAGAAGCTTGATTCTTGTTTTTCTATAAGAGGGAACCTCCTCCCTCTTGTCTCAGGTTAAAAAAAAACGTTGCTGAGAGCTATACATACATATCTATCTCTATATTGCTCCTTTGCTTCATATTTGTGCTCAAAAGTGTAGTTTCTTCACACTTTTTCACACAAACACATAGTGAAACACCATACACTTGGAGCTGAGGCACCTAGAAGCTGGTTTTGGTGTTTTTGGATTGGTTTGAGCTCAGAAAAGCTGCTAGAGTTGCAGCTTTGAAGTTGTTCTTCAAAGGTAAGTCAACTAGCCCTTTAAAGCTTTATTTTGATTAAGCTTTTGGACCTATTTTCATGCTTATTTTGGCTTGACTTTCTGCTGCAAAAAGTTCTGATTTTTAATGCTTAACATGTTTGTTTAAGGTCTCTTTAGTGTTGGGGGGTGGTCTATCCCCTTTTGTGCCTTGTTTTGCCTTATTTTGGGCCATCACTTTAGACCTTTGTGATCACCTTTGCATGACCTTTCTACCACTGAATTCCAGAGGAATTTTAGTGGTAGAAATTGTGTTTTGAGGTCTTAAATAGGAGGGGGTTGTCCCCCCCTCCTCTTCTCTTGTTTGTTGGTGTTGATGGTTCATCAAAGGAGCACGTAGCTCTATCTTCTTGAAGCTTTGTTTGAGCACTTTTTTGTGACCTCTTAGACCTGCCATGACTCTTTTTTTGGTTGTCCTGGTCACCCCTTGCATGCTTCTTATATGTGTAGCGTAATCCTATTTGTGGCTCATCAAAGTAGCATGCCTTTCTAGCATGTTTTGGTTCTATCTCAGCATGTTTTTGGTGTCGTTTTGCCATGCCTTAACTTTGTTTTAGGTTGGTTTGATAGCCTCTTGCATACCCCTTGCACTTATAGTACATTTCCATTCACTAGCCTAACATGCATCATGCTTTTGACCATCATTCTAGCATGCTTTTGGCTCTACTCCAGGAAGCTTTTGTTCATGTTTTACCATTCTTAAGCTCTAATTTATGTTTTTTTGGTCATGCATGCCTTTCTTTGTATAGCCATAGTGCATTCTCGCTCATTAGCTTTGAGTTTCCAAGTCACTAGCATGCATTGCTTGGACTATTTGCATGTGTTAGCATCATTTGGTATGTGATTTCAGTGTGTGTGGTGTGGCCATACACTCACATGTGTCACTCTTTCAATGCTTTGGAGGGGTTGTGCTTTATGCCTTAAATATGAGCCCTTATGTATGCCATCATGCCTAAGCTTTTGGGCCACCATTTCAGTGTGTTTTGGGTCTTATTTTGCCATGATACAACTCTGTTTTTGGTTGGTTAGAGCATCCCTCATTTTCTTCTTACACTTGTAGTGTAAGTCCTCTTTACTAGCCTTGCATGCCTAATGAGTGAGCTTGTTATTCTAGCATGTGTTAACTTGGTATTAGCCCATTTTTTGTGTTAATTTGACATGCCATGACTCTGATTTTTTTTGGTGGAGTCACCTCATGCTTGGCTTTGGTAGGTGTAGTGTAATCCTCCATATTGGCCTTGCATGCTCCATGCTTCATGCCTTCATGCTAGCTTGTTTTGGCTCTGGTCCATACATGTTTTAGCATCATTTTGACATGCTCTAGGACTGTTTTGGGTTGCCTTGGCCATATGGTTCATGTATTGCATAGCTGTAGTGCAATTGGCCTTGCTAGCCTTGAGTTTTGAGCACCATAGCCTGCTTCATTTGTGACATGTGCATGATTTGACATCATTTAACATGTTATTTCAGAGCATATAGCATTGCCATGTTCCCATTTCTTTCACCCTTTGAGTGCCTCTAAGGGTCATACATTATTGCATTGCTTGTGGCTTAGCTTGTATACATGCCATGCCTAGACTTTTGAGCTCTCATTTCAGCATGTTTTGGTCTTTGTTTTGACCTATTTGAGCTCTATCTATGGCTAGTTCATTCATTTGTGCCATATATTACATGCCTCTTGTGTAGTCCTCCTTGGTAGCTTTGTGCCTTAAGGACCCTAGCATGCAATGCTTATGTTGTTTGGATGATTTGGCATCATTCCACATGTTATTTCAAAGCATTTAGTGTTGTCACTCTTATATTTGTCACTCCTTGAGCACTTTTGAGAGTTGTGCTCTTATGCTTAATTGATGAGTCAATGCATGAGCATGCATTTTCTAGCCTTCCATGCCATCTTTTAAGAGTGTTTTGGCCACTATCTTGGCATGCATGAAGTCTATTTCGGGTTGGTTTGGTACATGGAGTATTGCATTACATAGCCCTTACATTGTGTCCTTCATTGGCCTTCATGCTTAAGGACTCCAACTTGCCATGCTCATGTTGCATTGCATTGTATTTCCATGTTGTTGCATTGCATTGTGTTTGGATAGGGTGTTAATCCAAACACGAGAAACGAGGGATGTTTCATACTTGAAGTGATGAAACGTGCCTCATTTCTCGGTCGCCGACCCTCTTGATCATGCATGATAGAGGTTAAGGCCTTTATGTGTTATGTGCGCATTCATTCACATTGATTCGTGCAAACTTGGCTTGTCGGCCACCGTGCATTGCGATCCTCGATTGGTGGCCCGAGAGTCAAGAACCGCACTCCCTTGAGCTTAAGAAATGATAGGGAGGGTGGTTGTGCACACGTATCTTGCAAACACACTGTCATGCCCCTTCTTGTTCTCTGTTGCAGCAAACTGGAGTTGGGCAGCATTTTCTGGTCAGCCGACTAGTAAAAGTGGCTGGCCGACCACTTTTTCTGGTCTTCAGCAAAGGTAAGTGGTCGGCAGGTGGTTGGCAACACCAATAAGTGGTCGGCAATGCTTCTGGAGGTGCCCATGATGGCGTAGAAACTATCTGGAGCTTTGTGCAGTGTCTTGAGAACAATTGCAAACAAAGGCAAGTTGGGGCATTATAATGGATTTCCGAACGAGGTGACCGAGCATGCATGCACTTCTCGCCCTGAGGACATCTCTTTACTGCTTTACTTAGTTGCTTTGCTTAGCTAGCTAATGCTTTGATTTTGTACTTAATTAGTTAATGCACTTAACTATTCAATTTGTGTTGTAATAACTAATTAGTTAACTAGGATTAGTTAATTAGTTTCGTTTTGTAATAATTAGTTTAATTAGCTTAGATTAGCTAGTTAGCTTATTATTCGGACCCTCCTTCCAGGGGGTGCAACTATTGTAATAAGCGTACGTGTGTGTGATGCATGTCTTCCAACCCCTATTTCTTTCTCCCTTTTACTTATCAGCTTTTGATGGTTAGTTTTAGGGCATGTTTCAATTTAGCATACTTATGCTTGCATGCGTGCATCGTTCATCTGTTTTGCATGCACCGGGCTCGGCGCATCACACAAACTGCATTGTATTTCAATTCCAATTTGAATACACGTTGTTAAGTTGCATTCACATGACATCTTAGAATAGCCGAGCCTATCTTAACTGCATTTTTGCATGTGTTGCATTAGGCATTCTTAACATAGCTAGGATCATGCATTGATTACTAACTAGCTTTTGTTTTGGCTCGGAGTACTAGGTAAGCTTTTACGCTTTAGCATACTGCATGAGATGTGTATGTTGCCATGATAGCATGCTTGCCATAAGGCTAACTGCTTAAGTGTTTAACTGCATGAATGTCTGTGGGTGAAGGCTCGATTGCCTAGATTGGAGCAACTCGATGATTGTGAGTTTTAAGCCCACTTGAAATGGCAAAATCATATTTTCCTAAGCCCACTTGAGGGTGGCAAATCCGCATCTTAGCCTACTTGCGAGTAGCAACTTCAAACCATTTTCAAAAATAAACATGAGTTGTTTTGTTCCACTCTGCGTAATTGAGTCTATACTTGTTTGCTGTGCGCATCACGTAGTAAAGACTAGCTAATAAACCGGAATAAAAACACATGTGTTTTCAAAAAACAACATATCATGTTAATAGAGGCCGATCCTTTGATCAGGCGAGCGGGGGTGCTCATTTCAGGACCTTCCCCTCTCGTACCCAAGTTCCCGAGCCGAGGCAACTTTGGTGATGACGGACACGTGGCCTTAGGCACGAGTCAGGGTTTCCTAAATTTTCCAAAACAAAATATTTAGGTGGCGATTCTGAAATCTAGCAAAGCAGTCCATGTTTGGCACTTCTTGATTAAAATCGATTTTCCAAAACGATTTGCCAGATTTGGACTCTTTGGTGATTTATCAGTCTTACATTGCACTTTGTGAGATCAGATTCAGAACCGTGACAGGAGTCCGAACTACAGTAGCTAAGAACAACGATTTGCGCCCTCACGCGCAGAGCGGAGTTCCGGGCAGTCTACACCTACGCGTGCTAATTATATCCCGTTTGTCCCCATAGGTCCTATTTGTCACAAGGAAGCTACCCGTGGCATCCATAGAGTGGTTTGGGGGCTGCTTTGAATTTTTGGCCCCGAAAGGCCTTTTTTGACTAAGTTTATGGCGTTTTTTATGCCAACTCCCAACCTACGTGTGCTAATTACATCCCGTCTATTCCCACAGGTCCTATTTGATACGAGAAACCTACTTGTGGCATCCATAGAGTAGTTCGAGGGATGCTTTGAATTTTTAGCCCCAAAAGGCCTTTTTTGGCTAAGTTTATGGCCTTTTTCACACCAACTCCCAACCTACGTGTCCTAATTACATCCCGTCTGTCCCCACAAGTCCTATTTGTCATGAGAAAGCTACCCGTGGAATCCATAGAGTGGTTCAAGGTCTGCTTTGAATTTTCAGCCCCAAAAGGCCTTTTTCGGCTAAGTTTATGGTGTTTTTCACGCCAACTCCCAATGTACGCATGCTAATTACATCCCGTCTGACCCCACAGGTCCTATTTGACACGAGGAAGCTACCCGTGGCATCCATAGAGTGGTTCGGGCGCTGCTTTGAATTTTCGGCCTCGAAAGGCCTTTTTCAGCTAAGTTTATAGCATTTTTCACGCCAAATCCCAACCTACACATGCTAATTACATCCTGTCTATTCCTACAGGTCCTATTTGATACGAGGAAGCTACCTGTGGCATCCATAGAGTGGTTTTAGGGCTGCTTTCAATTTTCGGTCTTGAAAGGCCTTTTTTGGCTAAGTTTATGGCCTTTTTTATGCCAACTCCTAACCTACGTGTTCTAATTACATCCCGTCTATCCCCATAAGTCCTATTTGTCACGAGGAAGCTACCTGTGGCATCGACAAAGTGGTTCGGGGGCAGCTTTGAATTTTTGGCCCCGAAAGGCCTTTTTCGGCTAAGTTTATGGCATTTTTTACGCCAACTCCGAACCTACGTGTGCTAATTACATCCCGTCTGTCCCCACAGGTCCTATTCATCACGAAGAAGCTACCCGCAGCGTCTATAAAGTGGTTTGGGGGCTGCTTTGAATTTTCAACCCCGAAAGGCCTTTTTCGGCTAAGTTTATGGCATTTTTGACGCCAACTCCCAACCTACGCATGCTAATTACATCTTGTCTGTCCCACAAGTCCTATTTGACACAAGGAAGCTACCCGTGGCATCCATAAAGTGGTCGAGGGCTGCTTTGAATTTTCACAACATAGGTCTCTTCTATTAAACCTAATATTCAATAACTATCATGCAGAATGAAAGTAGCTGCAGGCACATAGGCAATTTGACAAAGGTTTATCTCCCTCAATGGGTATAGCTCACCTTATTGGCCACTAGCCAAATGAAATATGTCTCCAGCTTGCTCTATCCATTCTTTCTCCTTGAGGTTTTCAATCTAAACGTGAGATAGCCTAAATCAACTTGAAAGTGTCTCTCCCAGTTGTGGAATCATATCATAACATCCCTCAACTAGTGGAGCCATGAATGGATTGGTTTTCATCTAAGTAGCACAAACACATGACACGAAACAGTGACACGACAATTTTCAAAAAAGTGAGGACACAATAAGCTTGAGACGCATTAAAATTTTATATTTTTATAAATTTATTATATGTCCAACATATGAATAGTTTATTCAAATGTACTGAAGAAGAAGCAAAAAAAATAAAATCATAACACTAACTACAATTAAAAAGTCATATATACCATAACTTAACATTAAGATATCATTCACATAACAATTGCTTTTAAAGAAAGCAAAACAATTGTAGAACATTAAATTACACATAATGTATTTATCTGATAAATGTTTCAAAACATACTTAGTTTACATTGTTACTATGAAGAGATTCATCACATAAGTCGAGTGTGGAGGGTTCAAGAAGTGTTTATGAAGTGTCTGATATTATGAATTTAAATTTCAATTAAGACAGGCTGAAGAAGCATCAAACATGCTCTTGGAAGTGCCCACAGAGTGTTGTGTCCGACGTGGCACACCTCCTCCATAGTGTCCATGCTTTTTAGGTTCTCATCGGTCTCTAACAACCACACACACACAAAACAGGGAGGAAAAAGCATGAAGAAGGAAAAAAGAAAAAAAAAAAAATTGTACACCAATGTTCTTTTCTCGAACCTTAAAAAAGCAGTCTACCCTGTTTACAACAAAACCATAAACACTAAATTGCGCACAAGTAATGGTACCTGCACTTACCTGCCCAAGTCCATGCACACAGCTCCATGTAACATATGTCATTTAAAAAAATATGTCATCAAGATTTTTTAAAATTTTATTTATTGCTATTATCATTTTTTTGGATCTTTGACTCATGAAGATTGAACAATTGAAACCTCAATATCAACGATCATATAAGTACTTGAATTGAATTCATTCGATGAGTTCGGACATCGGAAAAAATCTTCGACAGATTCACATTCACGTATGCGCATAGGCCAATTAAATGACTAAACAGATTTTCAAACAACAAATTGCAGATTAAGGCAGATAAAATTATTATGGTAAAATTTTCTTTTGCCAACTGTAGACACCCCATTTTTGACCGACCTTAAGACTCAGACGTCACCGATTGAGCGCTTGGTGATGTTGCATATCGTGCTCGTTCAGAAATTTCAGAGTCGCGGCCGTGCGCCCCGCCTCCGGACTTCCGAATCCTCTTCTGTGCCTTGTCTCGGTTTGCGAACCAGACTCGATTTTCTCTGTTTTCTTTCCCGAGGGAAGAGAGTAGTCCTGTAGACTATCTCTCGGTGGCCGTGCGCTACTTTTCGTGGCCGTAGGCCATTTTGCCCATTTCAGAGCCCGGTTCCCGGTTTTCGGAGCCGTCAGGCCGTGTGCCTCGGTTCGGGACCGCCCAATCATCTCGGTTTTCTCCGGTTTTTGGCAAGTGCCTCTGTTTTATCATAACAAGGCACACTGGGGCCTCAGATGCCCACTTCGTGGCTGAATGCCACTTTCGGTGTTTATAGCCGGTTTTCGGGCCCCGAACCTCGCGGTTTGGCCCCCGAGCATTCATTTCGCATCGGTTTTCTCCGGTTTTTGGCGTGTGCCTCTGTTTTATCATTTTGAGAAACCCTGGGGCCTCTGATACCCACTTCGCTGCTGAACACCACTTCTGGTGCCTACAGCCCATTTTCGGGACCCCGAACTGCGCGGTTTGGGCCCCGAGCGTTCATTTCTCATTAGTTTTTGTTCAATTTTGGCAGGTACCTCTGTTTCAACATTAGGAAGATCACTGGAGGGTAGGAGGCCAGCAATTATCCTAGATAACCAGTTTCGCTCCTCCGGCGCCCGTTTTGCTCACTTCCGGGCTAATGTTGAACACCCTAGGCCCATTTTCTTCCAACCAAAGCTACGTATCTGTGATCAGGGGACATGGGAGGACCCTAAAAGAGCATGGTCGGCCAGCAATTCAAAGTTTCATTTTTGAGCCCCTCCTTCAAGCTCTATGTTGTGGCTCCTGCTTCAGTGTTGCCAACTTCCGACCTTGGAACCTTGTTCTACACATCTGGGAGGACCCTAAAAGTTGGTGGTCGGCCAGAAATTGTTGGTTTCATTTTTGAGCCTCTCCTTCAAGTCCTATGTTGTGACTCCTGCTTCAGAGTTGCCAGATTCCGACCTTGGGGCCTTATTCTACACATCTGGGAGGACACCATCACATAGTGGTCGGCCAGAAATTTTTCACTTCATTTTTGGGCCATGGCTGGCCGGCCAGGGTGAGTGGCTGGCCGACCAGGTGGGGTGGCCGGCCGGCCACCTCCCAGAAATTTACCTGGCCGGCCAGCTTTCTGCTTTCCAGCCCTTTCCAGCTGTCCGGATATTTTTCAAAATATCCCGGGCATCCGGGGGATATTTTGGGAGGGAAATCTTGCCTCCATTTCCCTCCCCTTTTACATCTTTTTTTGCCTACTTAAAGGGCTGGACAGCCCCTTTGCTAGGGTTGGAACATTTTCTCTCAAGAGCCTCTCTTCCATAGCCTCCATTTCCATAGCCAAAACCTTGAAAAACCTTTGAGTTCCTAGGCTAATTCTTCATCAACTCCAAGCTCCACCCTCACCACCTCCATTCCAGCAGCAAGGAAGGGTTCCTCAGAGGCTTAGAAGCAACTTTCATCAAGGCAAGAGGAAGCAAAAGTTGGATCTTCAAGGGTAAGTTGCTAGTTCCCTTTTTCTAGCATAATTTTCCTTCAATTCTTTACCCTCTTTGCTCACTGTTTTGAGCTCTGACCACTACTGAAAGTGGTCCTCTTTTGAGCTATTCATGATGTTTGTTTAAGGGCTCAACCCTGTTTGAGCCCTCTATCTTGGTCTTCCTTCAATATCCTCTTATATGCCAATATTTTGCATGCTTTGTTTGGATTATGAGTGATCTGTTTTCGAGCATGAAATTAACTGTGAGTGGGATTATTTTGAGCCCCTCTTCAATATTTAAGAAGGTCTCAACCATGTTTGGTGGCTCTAGCATGCACTTCCTTTGAAATTCCTCCATTTTACCGTAAACTTGCATGCTACTTTTAGCCTATATGAATTTATTTTTGGAGCATGACATTAACTAAGATTGAGTTTATTTTAGGTCCCTCTACAACATTGTAGAAGGGATCAAATTGGTTTGAGGCCTCCATGTTGTACCTCTCTTTATACCCCTCTTTGGCCCCATCTTGAATGCCTTTTTGAGCTTATTTGGCCACTGATTTGAGCCTTGATCAGGCTTAGAGAGTGTCTTAAAATGACCTATTATTCATGTTTTGTTAAGGGTCCAAAGTTGTTTGATGCATGCTTTTGGTACTTCATGTTGTACCCCCCTTATTTTCCGTAAAATTGCATGCTTTGTTAGGCTTGCTTAGCTACTGATTTGAGCCTTCATCAGGCTTAGAGAGTGTCTTAAAATGACTCATTCTTCATGTTTTGTTAAGGGTTCAAAGTTTCTTGGTGATTGCTTATGGTATCTCATGTTGTAGCCCCTTATTGGCTCATTTTTGCATGCCATTTTAAGCATATCTACACACTGAATTAGAGGATCTCATCTACTGTAAATATGCATGTTTTTGGCCCCTCTTCAAATTTGTAGAACTGATTTTTCTGGTTTGAGCATTGTATATACTACTTGCTTTGTAATTCCCCTCTTTTTCCCCGTTTTTGCATGCTAAATTTGCCATGCTTGTGGTTCTTGTTTAGCCTTGCTTTGTACTGGAAAAATGCCATATTTGGGGCTGCCTTGCTACTGGTTTGCATGTCATGATCATGTTGTGCATGTTTAGCATGGCTATAGGCCATTTCGGGTACTTAAAATCACATTTCGGGAGATTTCATGCATCGGTTGTCATTTCGTATCATTTCGGGGCTGTTTTCCCCTTCATTTAGGTGCTGAAATTTGGTTTGCATGCTTGCATATCATTTCCCGTGCCATTTCATGCCTTCGGGCCATGCCTCGGTTTGCGCGCCCGTGGGCACGCACTTCGAGGCACCTCTGTTTTATCCGACGGCATCTGATGTGAGTGTGGCTGAGGTCCACTCATGTTAGTATAAGCCCAATTTGCATTTCCATCTCATTTTATCATTGTCTCGGTATGCGCGCCTGTGGGCACACATTTCGAGGCACTTCATTCTTATCCGACGGCCTCCTATGTGAGTGAGCTGAGGCTCTCCCATGTTGGTGTAAGCCCATCGTGGCATTCCGTATGCCATTTCATTCCATTTCATCATTGCCTCGGTTTACGTACCTGTGGGCACGCATTTCGAGGCACTTCGATTTTATCTGATTTCTCATTTCACATCATCGCCTCAGTTTACGTGCCTGTGGGCACGCATTTCGAGGCACTTCGGTTTTATCCGATTTGCATTTCATACCATCGCCTCGGTTTGCGTGCCCGTGTGCAACGCATTTCGAGGCACTTCGGTTTTATCCGATTTGCATTTCACATTGTCGCTCCGGTTTGCGTACCCGCGTGCACGCTTTTCGAGGCATCTCATTTTCATAGCATATGTATGTTAGGATTGTATATTAGCTGCATTTCATGCATATCATGCATATTGCATCGTGTTCGGGATAGGAGTTAACCCGGGCACGGGAAACGAGGCACGTTTCGTACTCCGAGTGACGAAACGGGTCTCAATTCCCCAGTCACCGACACTCCGGATAACCCATGATGGAGTTAGGTTTTTGTTGTAGCATTCATGTGCATTCATTCTATATTGAGTTGTGCAATTCGGTTCCTCGGCCATCATGCATCGGTATGCGTGATTGGTGGCACGAGGATCGAGGCATGCATATATTTGTGAAATACATTGCTATGCCCTTTTCCTGCTCTCTGTTGCAGCAAAATCAAGGATCAACAACTTTTCAGAGTTTGGCACGCATTTCGAGAAAAGTGCAAACAGAGGCTAATTGGGGCATCCCAGTGGATTTCCGCGCCAGAGCAGCCCAGCATACATCATTCATCAGAAGCGAGGCAGCCCCTGGCTTGCACGCCAGTTTACAGTCTTTATTAGTTAATTTGTTAATTAATTAGAAATTTGTATCTTATTCGGACTGTAATTCCGGACTGTATTATTCTTTTATTATTTCGGACTGTATTATTATTTATTCGGACCCTCTGCGCGGGGGCATAATTGTAATAAGGGTGTGTGAGTGTGATGTATGTCTTCCAACCCCACGTCTTTCTCCCTTTTATTTACCCGCTTATGATGGTTAGATATAGGGCATATTTCGATTAGCATACAGTATGATAGCATGTTTGCATCATTCATCTGTTTTGCACGCACCGGGCTCGGCGCATCATACAAACTGCATTTGTATTTCAAATTCCAAATTGAATACATGTTAGTTGTAGCATTTCACATGCCATGTTTAGAATAGCCGAGCCTGCTATAGTTGCATTATTGCATGCGTTGCATTAGGCATTTCTGTATATTTAGGATCATGCATGGTTTCTAATCAGTTTTCTGTTTTGGCTCGGAGTACTCGGTAAGTTTTATGCTTTAGCATTCTTGCATGCGTGTGAGTGACTGCCATGATAGCATGCTTACCATGAGGCTAAATGCTTATGTGATATAACTGCCTTGAATGCCTGTGGGTGGAGGTTGAGTTGCTTGAATTGGGACAATGCGTTGACTGTTTGTTTTAAGCCCACTAGATAGTGGCAAAATCATGTTTTCTAAGCCCACCTGAGGGTGGCAAATCCACGTCTTAGTCTACCTGCGGGTAGCACCATCAAACCATTTTCAAACAAACAAACATGAAATGTTTTGTTCCAATTCAGGCGGCCCAGTCTATACTTGTATGCTGCGAGCATCACATAGTAACCTAGGCTAATAATCGGAATAAGAACTCACAAGGTTTTCAAAAACAGATATCATGGTTAGTAGAGGCCGGTCTTTGACCGGGCGAGCGGGGGTGCTCACGATGTGACCTTCCCCAATCGTACCCAAGTTCCCGAGCCGAGGCAACTTTGGTGATGACGGACACGTGGCCTTTGGCACCGAGTCAGGGTTTCCTAAATTTCCCATTTTAAAATATTTAGGTGGCGACTCTGTTATCTGGCAAAGCAGTCCATGTTTGGCACTTCTTTTCTAAAAATCTGTTTTTCTCAAAAACGATTTGCCGGATTTGGACTCTTTGGTTCAAGATTAAGAACCGTGACATTTTTTAGTCCGAACTGTAGCGAGGTCCCCCGCGGGCTTGTTACACCAACATGCACAAAGAACACAACCAAATAAAACTTGAATTGAATAATGCTATAACAAAGCTCAACCTATTCATATTTCCATCACAGCAATGAGTTGCAACAAGGAAACATATATTGAAAAACCACATATTAGGACTACATTAATTTCATCTTCTAAAATCTAATTCCAAATCTTTGAACTCTCTAGATTAAAACTCTTAACAAGTCATGGAATTGATTATGTGTCCATATCAAAATACAGGTATCATACATAGGTCATCATCAATATTTCAAACTTCAACACATGCTTTCTGCTTTTGTATGTATTAAAGTCATTGTGTATGCCATTCTATTACTAAATTTCACCACATCTAGAATGTTAATATCACTACTAAAGTTAACTACCACTCTCCTGCAATAATCAACATCAAAATCAACATCAACAAAGTCCCTATATTTTTGAAACCTTGATATCACTACATTCATATTTTACTCCCACAAACAAAAAGGGGCCCTAAATGAATGGAGGCATAACTTAAGTAGATTGGAACTTGGGAGTAGTGACTACACTATTATCCATTAGGAAATCTTGGCAGCATAACTCAAAGGGCTATGACGCAATATTCAAGGATGCTCTTTGGGCAGTTAGGAGGACCCATAAATATTGGCAGCACTATTGAAAATGTGAAAACAAAGGCATCTAAGTCATTCCAAAAGCTTGACATGCACAAGTGTTCATATTTAGGTTAAAAAATTCACTACGCTTTCAAGGTAAACATCCCAACAAGAGTCCAAATTTTCTAGTGGAACCATGGCAAAGGCACTCAATAAGCTTCATTAGTTGGATTTTGGAAAAATAGACAAAAAGATAATCCTTGCCACATGAACCCAAAGTTAGAATTGCATAACTATACACTAAGGAATTGCATAACTATACACTAAGGAATTTCAGCCAGTAAATCATGTTGCTACAAATTCATTCCAAGTTCACTTGGTTTATTCAATTAGTCTGAAATCTCAAATGACATTCAGTTGGATGGGGCTCCTAATTTAGTAACTGCCCTCATATTCATAAGCTCATCGTACTCAATTCCGAGAAAGTTAATATTTCATTAAAATCATGTGGTTACCTTATGGAATCAGAATGAAGTCCTTTGCGTAATGTATCGAAACACTAGGTCCTCTGTTGCTAAGTCTACTCACATTATGCCTCAAAACCTATTTGAAGCACAGGGAAAAAAAAATAAAAAAACACAATCCCCATAATCAACGTTCTAATAGGTTTGCATAGGAACTTTAGAAAACAATTCTAGGTTCATCATACACAATAATGTCAATATGATCCATTTTTTGTAGAACTTGCAGTAGCATATCAATAAAATTCTTCTTACCGAATAGTAGGATGACCATTTGAACACTGTAAGAGGGTTGTGAGCCATGACACCACGTCATTCAGATGATTGAGTTGTACTTGTTGTGCCTTCCATGCTTTTTTTTCTTCTTCAACTTGTTTCATCATCTCCTCTTTTTTCCTCATAATTTCCTCACAATCTCTTTGGCGCTCCTTTTTCTCCTTCAGCAGCTACTCGTGATCTCTTTGGCGCTGCTCTTTCTCCTTCAGCAGCCCCTCGTGATCTCTTTAACGCTCCTCACGAAGAACCTCCAGTTCCGCTCTCATTGACTCCATATGTTTATCACGAGCTCGTGCCGCATAATCAGCTATGGAAAAGGGTTGTGGGCCTATCCCAAATCCACGTAAGTAGTTTTTTTTGGTCCAAGCACTTGCCTTGATAGTTCTTCTTAGGTCAATGGCATTCCCGCATCGGTGGCTACTACTTGTAGATTCATCTCATCCTGTCATGAAAAAAAAAACAATTAAGTATTTGCCAGAAGGAATTTACAACAACTTTACTAATTGATATTCAACACAATTGATTTCAATATTCAATACTCACATGTAGCTCACCACATTTGGGGTCAATCCAGTCTCCCGTCTTCTTAGACTTGTGTGATTTCTTATAAAATTCAGAAAAATCTATATCTTAATCCTCATTTGCCTGTTAGGTTTGAAAGAAAAAAAAAAATGACAAACTGGATAAAATAATATTCAAAATCAAGAAGAAGCAATCATCCATAAAATTACTAAACTAACAACTTCTCACCATAAGCAACATTGCTATTGGAAATGATCGAGATCCACTTGTATGATTGTAGGGTAGCATACCCCTATTTACTTTACCAGCTTTAGAGTGTTTCTAGAAGAAAAAAAAAAAAGAAAAAGAAAAAAAAGAAGAAGAATTATTTAAGAATTTTTACATATTAATGCATAAATTAATTTCAAGAATAGGGTTTCTAATTATTTTGTTACCAAGTGAGATTCATCTTTCCAAGCCACATCAATCAGATATTTCCATTCCTCCAAGCTCACTCCACTAGGCGGATAACTATAGGGGTCATCAACACCCTATTCCTCAAGTTTGAGGAACTCTTGCTTTAGATTGTATCTCCAATCCTTGTATAGAAAATATGCCTTTCTATCAAGGATCCATTGATTTTGTTCATCGTTATCAAAATCCTCGCCGATAACAAACTTTTCCTACAAACATAATAAAAGAATTAGTACATCAATTAATTTAAGCAATTACAAATAACATAATAAAGACATTATCGCAAAATGAATCTCATACTAGCACCGCTTGGACAACCGCATCTTTGGTACTCTGATCGATTTTTCTCCACGAATTTACGCTCTGAAGAGGGCACAACCGTCTAATTTGCCATCCCAACTCATTCGTTGCTGGGGTGGCATTCCCTTTTGTGATTGCATTCAACACCCGATTGACATAGACATGTAATTTCTCTCCTTTTTTCCTAGCTATTTTTTTCTACACTCCTTTGCCTAATATAGGTCCTCGTACACGAGTTGACCTTGTTCACCCTGGTACAAAAGGGGAAGCAAGGCACAAATTACAAACATTGCTAATAACTAAGCCATAAATGGTGCTTGTTGTGGCTCCTATTACTAGTGTTGCTGGCTGCTACTATTTAGCTGCGTAAAGTGTTGGTAAATTTTGTTACAGCTTGAATTTGGCTAATATCAATGCAGCTGGTGCAACTATCTGTTGGTTGCTGTTGCTGTTGTAGCTAGTGAATCTTATTTGTTTTTGTTTTTCTTTATTGTGTAAGTTTCCTTGTTTTGTGTAAAGTATTGTTTGTTTTTGTTTTTCTTTGTCTTTATGGGGTTTTCATTGTCTTACTTTATGACTTATGCACCAAAAAAAAAAAAAAAAAAAAAAGCCATAAACAATTAAGTTCAATGATCTTACCCATGCCACCTGGCTGCGTCTCCTCGACAACTGTTTGTGTATCTTCTGGTGGTTACGTCTCATTAGAGAAAGTCAGCAGGGTGCCAATCTCCTGTGGACATGCTTCAAAGGTTGATAATACGTTGCACTTATTACTCTCTTACGCTACCCCGTCTTGATTCTAGGAACCATGCTACCTGCATTAAGTAACAAACATACATGAATTATAAACCTCACATACATCATCGATGTTGAACGCAATATGGATTATTTACAAAAGTTAATCATTGACGATATTAACATATAACACAATACGAAAAAAATTATTCTGTTCACTTGTCACAGAATTAAGAATGTACATTGGCATGAAATTCAAATTAACAGGTTCATCAATTTAAGAGGTTGAACATTGCACAAAATGAAGGAATTTTACATAACATCTGACTGCGTAATACAAAAAGAACAAAAATCGTATTCTTAATTTCCCCCATTACATCAACAAAACAAGCAGGACAAAGAAACAAAGTTCATCATCTATCTACTTAGAGAACACATATCGGAATTTTGAACTCGTACGTTAAAACTCTATGTCTGTATCTGTATCAAAATCACTTTCTATCTCATCTTCTTCTTCTTCTTCATCACCCGCGATTGTTAGTTCATCATCGTCATCACAGATGAAAGCATCATCCATAACACCCTCGGGTTGTACACGCTTATTGGACTGAGAAACTTCCATTGAAATAATTTCAGGTTCAATGTCATCGCGACGCAAAAAAACATCATCATCAATAGGCTCAGTTGGTACAACAGTAGTGGTTTCATCTTGTTGCAGCACATCATCAAATTCTGGCACATCCATCTCTGGCACATCCTAATTTCGTCGATGTTGAAACTTTTCTACGACTTGCCAATTCGCCCCTAACTTCGTATCATGAACATAGAAAACTTGTTGAACTTGGCTTGGGAACACAAACGAGCCATCTTTATAACATCGACTTCTTACATCAACAGTTGTCACATGTGGTTCGACACGCAAAGTTCAGCTACTACCGGTGTTATACCATTCACATTGGAACAAAACAACCCAATGTCCAAACAAATATGTCATTTCCCACACTTTACAACGGTAGCCATAGAACTTTATCAATTGGCCTTGGTGGTCCCCTTCCACTACCAACCCACTATTTTGACATTTACGATGGTTATTACGGTCGATAGTATGGAATCGGACACCGTTAGAAATGCATCCCGAATATGTGTTCACTAAGGCATTAGGACCATTGGCTAATGGCCACATCTCATCGGTTGCTTCGGGTGACTTTTGATTTCGCAATTGGTTCATCTACACAACAAAGGATGTCATGTTAATTCCAACTTAGAATAATTTAACGTTATCTACAAACTATACACAAAGGAATTTTAGCTTACGCAATCTTTAAACCATTTAGGAAATTCTTTGCATTGTCACGTTGCAATGTTACATTAACTTCCATGTTTTTGTTGCAACAAGAGCTTGTGTTCCCTAGTTAATACAATGTAATTCATAAGTAATTGGAATAATGAAGACTTTAAAAAATAAAAAACATGTAGAAAATGTATGGTGTATATTTTTTGAGGACTCATATTCTAGATATTCGTCCACTTCCAAACTATTGTGTAGAACAAACCAATGAGCCAATTCGCGGTCAGCTATGGACACATCAATTGCCCTTGGGAGTTGACCAAAAGGACAAACATTTTGAGTGAAAATTGCCAACCCCGGGCCATTGTCACCCCCATCATAGTTCCTTTCTTCCTGGTTAAACACCGTTTCAACTCCATCCAAATACATTGAACAAAACATCATACACTCTTTCGATATGTAGCCCTTCGCAATGGAACCTTCTGGCCGAGCTTTATTGCCCACAAATCCATTCAGAAGTCCGATCATCCTAGATGTAAACATCAGCCTGTTCGTCAGTATGGTCATATTGAACTATATTTAAATGAAAAAAGTTGTGACTCGTAGTTATACTTCTCAATAGGATACATCCATCGATATTGCATAGGCCCTCCAAGCATAGCCTCGTAAGGCAAATGAATTGCCAAATGGATCATGACATCAAAAAAAGTAGAAGGAAAAATCTTCTCAAGCTTACAAAGTACAAGTACGATTTGTTCTTACAGTTTCTCCAAATCAGTCACCCTCAATGTCTTTGAGCACAAATCTTTGAAAAAAGTTCCCAACTCAAACAATGTGGTCCTAATCTCGGGAGGAAGGTATCCTCGCATCCCAATTGGAAGAAGTCATTATAGAAGGACATAGCAGTCATGACTCTTGAGGCCAACTAACTTACCACCATTCGCAGTGACACAATTGGATATATTTGTTGCATAACCATCATAATACTTAATCGATTTCAAGAAATCAGAAAACCCTTGTCTCTCTGCCTGGGACAATGTGTACAATGCCGGAGGCTTCTCGAAAGAGCCATTCGCATGCCTTATCAAGTGTAACTCTTTTCATATTCGCATGTCCTCTAGATCCAAACGTTCTTTGTCAGTGTCCTTGTTCTTGCCATCTATGCTTAATAGTATCCCAACCAGATTGTCACATATATCTTTTCTATGTGCATGACATCAAGGTTATGTCAAAGCTTCAGTGTTTTCCAATAGGGTAGATCGAACAAAATGCTTCTTTTTGTCCAGTTCGGAGTTGGATTTTCATTCCTTTGTCTTTTTCAGTTGTTTGGATGCTTTCCATACGGCCTGTACCACTACTACAAAAACAGATAAAGATCACACTTTTTTGGTGTGATGTATGTTATTTAATCACACCTTTTAAATTTTATTAAAGTGTGATCTTTGATAGTGTGATTAAAAGGGGTCATTTTTAATCACACCTTTTAAGTGTGATTAAAAATACTTAGATCACACCTTTTAAGTGTGATCTTTAGAAGTGATTAAAAAGGATCATTTTTAATCACACTTTTTAAGTGTGATTAATAACATTTAGAGAGTGTGATTAAAAAGGATCATTTTTAATCACACTTTTTAAGTGTGATTAATAACATTTAGATCACACCTTTTAAGTGTGATTAAAAATATTTAGATCACACCTTTTAAGTGTGATCTTTGGAAGTGTGATTAAAAATGGTCATTTTTAAGCACACTTTTTAAGTGTGATTAATAACATTTAGATCACACCTTTTAAGTGTGATTAATAATATTTAAATTACATCTTTTAAGTGTGATTAAAAATATTTACATCACATCTTTTAAGTGTGATTAATAACATTTAGATCACATCTTTTAAGTGTGATTAATAACTAATAAAATCTGTGATAAAAAAAGGATTCGGCATATTTAAAAAATAATCAAAATTATTTTTGTATGCACATTTGAAGAATGTAATACACACTATATACTATATTTTGAATCATAACCACATATTGAATAGAATAACGTCATATATTTCATAAATGGAAATTAACTATTCAAAACTATATACAAAGGAATTAAATAAAAAAAACTAACTGTGCTTACATATATTAAAAAATGAAAAAACTTAAAAAACTAAGTTCTTTAATTCTTGGACCATATTTTGCATCTCTCCAAAAAATTTCTGACCTGAAAAATGAAAACACAAATTAATCCAGAAACTGCTGATGCATATGAATAAACTAAAAAGTACGGAAGTACGAAAGAAAAGAAAATATTAAAAACCTTACCTCCACCTCTAATCCAACAAACTATCACAGCAATAACATTAAATACAAGGCAAAGAACTATGCCTGCAATGGCAAGTGGGGTAAAGGGGAAAAAAAATATCAGTGAAACAGGCTAAGTTATATATAAAAGAAATGCAGATCAATTGAAGTCTTCTTACCAAAGTTATATCAGAAAGACAATATAAATGAAAAAAGGAGGAAAAAATTCTCTTGTATCATCCAATTTCGAATATAAACCTTGCAAGACTTCTTTCTGGTGGTGGTCGTGATGATGGAGGTGGTGTAGGAATAAGCAAATTAAGTCACTTTAGTTGTCATGAAACTATCCTCTATATTTAAACTCAACTAAAACATATAATAAATCATGCTGGACGATCAGCACTTCATTGATATTCAGGCAGTCAATGAAGTAAAAAAACAGTAATTTGATCATGAGTATTCATATATCAAAAACTCATCTATAAAAAATGAACAGGTGATGAGTATCAAATCATGTGTGTTGTTGCTCTTCACGATTCTATAAATTCTAAATTTCTCTGTAGCACTTAATCTTTCAGCTTTCGTATTCTCTCAATTCTCATCTCCCAGTCCCTCTTTGGTGTAATGATCATCATATTTATAGAGGGTCATTCACTTGAAAAGGGACTCATCATCAATTTGAATTTTGAATTTTATGATAATGTTGTTTAAATTTAAACATAATGTTATCACATTTTGTATTTCAAAGCTGGTTGACCATACTGATATTCTAGATTTTATCCTGTGAAGCTTTCCTACCATAAGTTCTATACATGTTGTCCTTTGATTGAACGCACCATAGGCTGAATTTGGTAGACTCCACGTGTCGCTTGACTTGTCTAGGCTTGAAGATCTTGAGTAACATCCTTTAAATGAAATGTTATTGTATCTTATCCTGTATGTCAACTGATCATATTAAACTTTTTTTGAGTTGGTATCCTACAACTTTTTCGCCGTTAGGCTCTGCATGTGCCATTTCTTGCTTGAACATGTCGCCATTTGAACTTTGTAATCTCCACGTGTCACTTGTATAGGCTTAAAGACTACGAATGTTAAAGTCTTGTCATCTAATTTTTTATTTTTATTTTTTTTGGAAGAAAAGTCTCATCATCAAATTGAACCTGGAATCTTATTCTAAATTCAGTTGAAATTTACATTCCACTACTAAGAAGAAAAAAAATCTGTACTACTACATTTGCCCTTACAAAATATCACAAGACACACCTAGAGAGAGAGAGAGAGAGAGAGAGAGGGATAAAAAATATTTCTCAATCAAAATTTCCCTAATAAACAAGATTTTTGACAAAACTTGAATATAAAATTTAATTATGATGTAATTGATATATGTTTAGATTCTCATGATACTCAATTTCATGACCTGTTTATTTCAAAATTTTCAGTCATTGAAGATGTGTAAAATCATGCTTCTACAACATTGAAAAACTCATCCCAAGTGGCCAACCCATACTTCTTAGAGGTCCAAACTTAACCAGAGTAAAAAACCATCTAACATGAAGTAAATGTTATGGCAAGAGCATACCTTCAAAAATTCTGCAACCTTTGCAGCCAACTGCTGCTGCTCAAAGGTACTTTGATTTCCATGCCAAGTAAATAATGAAGATCCAGATTGCAGAAAGAAACATTCATTGGAGTTCAATGATGTTGCAACCTGACACAAATATTCAAGTCTCTCAGATAGCTTGTCATATGGGGAAGAAAAAAAGGACCACTAATGAAAATTGATATTCATCTTAGCCAAATCTTACCAGGCCAAATCGAAAGCCAAGGCCCTACTTGCAGCTTCTTTATCAAATTCATTGTCTATCAATGGCTCGTAAATGAATGCACACGCCACGATTCCTATGAATCCACCGTGTTTTGGCTGCACCAACATTGATTTCATTAATCAAATTATCAAATACAACGTGCAACTATAATGCTGATAGACTCTATGATCAATAGACTCTGTAGCAGCTATGTCAATTAAATCTCTTGGACTATCACCAACCATCCACTCCATAGTCAAAACTCTCCTTCGACTTAAATGCTGAAGAACTTTTGGAACACGAATAAATGGAAAGGAAGCATGAGCTTGCTATAGACACAGAGAAAAACAGTTAAGTCGGGACTCTGGAGCCATAACCTTTAAGCAAGGAGAGCTTCCCTCAGTGTGCCACAACAAGAATGCCACAAATTTGGTATCAATAAACTAAAAGCTGATACCCCTGTGGACAATCTTTTCCGAAAACATTTACAGAAAATGGCCTAAAATTTTCAGATTTTTCCACACAAAAAATTCATATTGAAATGTTTACATTTCAAGAAATTAAGTTACAAAAGTTCAGGCACTTTAAAACAACAATTGGAATTGAACTTGCAATAGAAAAGGCATGGTCATGAAATAGAATATTGTCCTCTTCATCATAAATGTGCAATATTTTAATTTTCTACCCTTTTGTTACTCAATATATGTGATTTCAAACTCCCATGAAATTCCACAGTTATGTCCCTCCACCTCCATCATGATAAGAGTGTTGAGCCTTTAGGAAATAATCCTAGTGACCCGTCATAAGGAGTTAATAGATAACTTAATAAAAGCAACTAAATCCAACTGAAAAACAAAAAGAGTACCATAAGGAGTTAATAGATAACTTAATAAAAGCAACTAAATCCAACTTAAAAACAAAAAGAGTACCATAAACTCTGAAGCATTTGCAGCCTCTAAAGTGTAATCCAACTCCCCAACTAAGCCTTTGCCAAGCTCATCAGCATAAAGGCGAGGATCACTTTTCCTTTTTGCCATCTTTTGCAGCAGCCCCAGCTGAAACAATTGATTCCTAAACTAGTTAAGAATTTACTGCTTCAATATGTAAAATATGGGACAGCTAAAGGTTGATACAAACCCCAAGGCGCAGGATATAAATATCTCGAACTACCACATGTCGCAAATTAGGACGTTGAACTTTCACCGCGACATCAAAACCATCAATTGTACGCCCCCTGTAAACCTGGTATGTTAAGAAGAAGAGTATAAGTTTACAACTTCCACATCAAAATGTTTTCAAAGAAAATATAAGTTTACCAATCCACAAATAAAAGCCACCTGACCAAATGAAGCTGCAGCGACAGGTTCCTCTGAGATGTGGCTAAAATATGTTTCTATAGGGGAACCTAATTCTTCCTCAATGATCTTCATTGCCATCGTCCTGGGAAAAGGAGGGATTTGTTCATGCAGCTCAGACAATGCCTGCAATGTGCAATCATAACTAAAACCAAAAAAGGAAAGAAAAAAAAAGGGAAGGTATGATCTACCAGTATGTGATTTGACAAGGACTAATTAGATTGAATAATTATAAAAAAAATAAAAAATAAGGACTCCAGATTACAGTTAAAGGGGTATGAGACACAAACTTTTGTATCCATGAGGCATCCATAAAACTTATTGTCATAGTTATTAGCCATACTATATGAACTAACCTACCCACACACGTGAACACTGCCAGGTTACTCCAACAGTACAATTACTAATATGTTTAACACTCCATAGGACAGTTCCCACACCCAACCTAACAAACTTTTTCACATCGTTACAATAAAAATAACATATTCACCCAAAAAAAAGACAAAAATAACACTAAAGATTTTTCCTCATTATTAATCTACCGGATAAATCACTATCAAGTTTAATAGGGAAAAAAAAGTACTATTAAGATTTAGTCAGATATAACAGAAGCAAGGAAGAGAAAGAAAAGCAAATTAAAATTTGTTCATCACCATGATCTTAAACTTGTAGTTATAAAAACAATAAGAAGAAAGAAAGAAAGAAAGAAAGAAAGAAACTCTAATGCAAAATAAGGGAGAATAGTCCTTCGTCTCACCTTTGAAATTTCAGAACCAATGATATCTGGCCTTGTGGAAAGGGACTGACCAACTGCATTAACAAGAAAAGGCAAGTATGAAACTAGAACTTTGTAATCTCCTCAGTGCAGGAAAATGAAAATTTGTGTCTGAGTTTATTTCAAAAAGTGCAGTGCAAACAATATTTATCTTAGATTTCTTTTCCCCTTTTTTGCAATTCTAGCCAAACAAATTAGCAAGTTACAAAAATATTACATCATATTCACCTGGGAAGCATATAAAACTTTTCAAAAACCAAAATTTAAAAACCTCTACATTAGAAAAAAGATCAGGTACTGAAACAAATTTGAATTAAAAATGTAATACCATTTTCCTCCAAAAGTAAACCAGTACCATCAGCAAAGTAACCACATATAGTTTGAGGCAAAGCACATGTCTACTCTAGGAAAACCATCAAGTTAAGAAATCATACACTGAGTACACATTGCTATTACAGCTTACTCAAGAAAATTGTGAGCAGAGATGTATGAGATGATTTCAGCGCAACTAGACAAATCAACGAATAAATGGGAATAAGTGATCATACCAGTTGCAATTCTTCTGCATCAACCAAAACAATCTGTGATAGCTCTTGAAGTAGCTCCATATCCAAGAAAACACTTGTGTTGTCAATTATAGGAATAGTGCCCTGCCAACTATCAAAGCCAGACCTTCTACACAATACATCAGTGGAGAAAATGCAGCAAGCAGCTGAATTTGTGAGTGGAAATGAATGCTTAGTGGTCTGCATAACAGCTTGCAACTTTTGCTTTTCATGTTCAAACATTCTCAAAAGCATCTAGAAAAGCTCATTTGAGTTCAACTAGAAAGGTAAACAAACCACCCTCAAACATATTTTGAAACTAGTTAAGTATTCAAATCAAATTTGAATAACTTACAATTCAACTAACATACAATCTTATATCAATGTCATAAGGATTAATTACTCTATATTTTCTCATGATATCTTTATTGAGGACCTATCAATTTCTTCACCTAAAGGTGTTTTGGAAATTAATAAAGACCTAAAAAAATTTAAAAAAAGCGTACAAAATGTGGGAAATTAATAAAGACCTAAAAAAATTTAAAAAAAATTTCTCGTTTTGTAAATTTTTCAAAATTGTGTCAAACTAAAAACAATATGAAAATGATAGATGTTTTCTAACTCTACTTCTACCATTTTTTTTTTCTCCAAAAACTTCAAAAATGCAATGACCAAACAATTCAATAGCAAAATGAGGTCAAGTAGCAAACATACCAAAAAGAGTGGTGGATTCAAAACATATTTTTCAGTTTAAACAATGTATCTTCTAAGACAAAATCATCTATACTATTATAAAGTGAAGGCTGGAGTTTGTATGGCTATGGCGAACGACCCTTGGAGTCCTCTTGCTGCCGCGTCTGCGACATTACCGATGCTCGCAGAAAACAACCACCACCACTAATAAGCTGCTATGGCTATGGCGGTGGGGGCAACATAGAGATATAGAGGAACCATTTCAACCCAGTCGATAGAGGAACCGACTGGAATGAGAGAGTCAAAAGAAGCGTACCGTCTCGCCGCCGAACTAGTCTCGCCACTGCTGAACCAGTCTCGCCGTCAATTGAAACCCTTCCCCTTCAACCCCAGTCTGTCTTCAAACCCTCTATCTTCTCTCACTCAGATTAAGGTTTGCTCACTGTTTTGAAACAGTGTTGTGAAATTAGGGGCTCTACAAACCTGATAGGAAATGAAAAAAAGGGGGGGAAAGGCAAGGGAAAAAAAGGGGGGAAAGTTTGGGCGGGCCGTCCAGTGAGTCTGTGAAAAAAGAGGGAAAGTTGTTTTATTTTTATTTTAATGAATTCTTTTTTATTTTGTAGAAGTAGAGGTAATATTTTAATAAAAAATATTTTTTGTTAAAATAAAGTTAATTTTTATGGTCAATAAAAAATATTTTTTTGTGACCTTTTTTTTTTGTTGTTAAAAATCAAGAGCTAATTTTTTGTGGTAGAGAAGAGGGAGCGGCAATAGTAGTAAAGGTGGTGGATAAGAGGTGATGGTGGTGGTAGTGGTGGTGGTGATGGCAAAAGAGATTAGTGGTGAAGTTGTGGTAGTGGTAGAGGAGATGGAGTGGCGGTAATGGAAAAGAGGTAATAGAGACAGAGAGAGAAAGAGATATAGAGAGACAAAGAGAGAAAGAGATAGAGACAGACAGACAGAAAAAGAGAGAGAAATAAGAGATGAGTGAGAGATAGATAAAGAGAGATAAAGGGAGCGAAAAGAGATGATCAAGAGAAAGACATAGAAAAAGAGAGAGATAGAGAGAGAAAAAAGATGAGCGAGAGAGACAGAGAGAAGAGAGATGAGTGAGAGAGATAGAGAGAAGAGAGATGAGTGAAAGAGATAGAGAGAGAAAATATATGAGAGAAGAGATAGATGAGTGAGAGACACAGAGAGAGAGAGGGGGAAGAAAGACAGATAAACAGACAGACAAACAGAGAGAGAAGAGTGATGAGTAATAGAGAGAAAGAGAAGAGAGAGAGGAAGATGAAAAAATTGGTGAAAAGAGATAGACAAAGAAAAATAGAGACAAAGAGAGAAAAGATATAAACGAGAGAACGACATAGAGAGATAGAGAGAAGAGAGATGGACGAGAGACACAGAGAGAGAGAGAGACAGAGAGACAGACAGAGAAGAGTGATGAGTGAGAGAGAGAGAGAAAGAGAAGAGAGACAGAGACATAGAGAGAAAGAGAGAGATAGACAGACAGAGAAGAGTGATGAGTGAGAGAGAGAAAGAGAAGAGAGACAGAGACAAAGAGACAGGATTGTGGGGTTTTGGTAACCCGAACGGGAATGGAAAAAAAAGGGCGGGCCAAGGGGGGGAGATTGGGGGTTACTAAAAATCAGGAACTAATTTTTTGTGGTAGAGGATAGGGAACGGCAGTAGTGGTGAAGGTGGTGGATAAGAGGTGATAGTGGTGGTGGTGGTGATAGCAAATGAGATTAGTGGTGAAGTTGTGGTAGTGGTAGAGGAGATAGAGTAGCGGTGCTGGATGAGAGGTAATGGTAGTAGTAATGGTGGTAGTGGAGTGGTGGTGATGGTGGTAGTGGTAGTAATAATAGTCGTAGAGGCGGAATGGCAACAGTGGTAATAGTTGTGGTAGTGGAATGCCATTTGCAGTAGTGGTGAAGGTAGTAGAGGAGATGGGTGGTGAGAGATAAATGAGTGAGAGACAGATAGAGAAAAAGACAGAGACAGAGACAAAGTGATGAGCGATAGAAAGACAAAGTGGTCACCAAAAGTGCATTTTCTTGTAATGTCTCGATAAATCGAAAGATAGCTTGGTAAATAGAGAAGAAGGGAAAATGGAGTAAGCAAGGCGAACACAATGAAGGGGAGACAAATAGACAGGCAGATAGAGAGAAAAAGAGAGAGAAAATAGTAAAATTGTGAAAAAAGAGTGAGAGACAGAGAGACAAAGAGAGAAAGAGAGAGACAGACAGACAGACAAACAGATAGAAAAAGTGAGAAAAACAAGAGATAAGCGAGAGATAGACAAAAAGATAGAGAAAGAGAACAAAAAGAGTTGAACGAGAGAAAGACATAGAGAGAGAAGAAAAATGAACGAGAGAGAGATATATAGAAATGAGCAAGAGAGACATAGAGAGAAAAGAGATGAGAGAGATAGAGAGAAGAGAGATGAGCGAAAGAGAGATAAAGAGAAGAGAGATAAGTGAGAGAGGCAGAGAGAGAAGACAGATGAGAGAGATAGAGAGAAGAGAGATGAGCGAGAGACAAAGAGAGAAAGAGAGAGAGAGACAGAGACAGAGACAGAGACAGAGACAGACAGACAGAAAAGAGTGATGAGTTAGAGAGAGAAAAAGAATAGAGAGAGAGACAAAGAGAGAAAAAGATAGAGAGTGAGAGACAGAAAAAGAGACAGAGAGAGAATAGAGATGAACGAGAGAAATAGAGAGAAGAGAGATGAACGAAAGAGACAGAGAGAAAAGAAATGAGAGAAGAGATAAATGAGTGAGAGACACATAGAGAGAAAGAGAGACAGATAGACAAACAGACAGACAGACAGAGAAGAGTGATGAGTGAAAGAGAGAAAGAGAAGAGAGAGAGGAAGATGAAAAATGGAGAAAAAAAGACAGAGAGGAGGGTAAGAAGAGATTAGGGATTTTTAGTTTTGGACGGGGTGGTTTGAGATTGAGGATTTTCTGTTTGGGTTGGGGGGGTTACAGAACGGGAATGGAAAAAAAAATGAGGGGAATGAAAAAAAAAAGGAGGGGAAACATAGCGGGAATGAAAAAAAAAAAAAAGGTCACAAATGAAATTTAAACAACAAAACGTGGTTTAACCTTTTTTTTTTTTTTTTTTTTTGCGACGGGGGTTGTCGTAGCCAAAAAAATTATTTTTTGTTAAAATATTTTTTTTTTGTAGTTAATGAATTTTTTTTTGAAAAAAAATCATTTTTTTTTTAGTTATAGATTGAAAATTTATTTGTTTTATTTCTATTTTAATGAAAAAAATTATTATTATTATTTTTTTTTTTTTTTTTTTGCGACGACAAGCTGTGCCGTCTCAAAAAGGCACATTTTTTTGCCACGGCAAGTTGTGCCGTCTCAAAAAGTTATATTTTTTGCGACGGCAAATTGTGTCGTCTCAAAAGGTCACATTTTTCGTGACGGCAAGTTATACCGTCTCAAAAAGTCACATTTTTTTTGCAACGGCAAGCTGTGCCGTCTCAAAAAGGCACATTTGTTGCGATGGCAAGTTGTGCCGTCTCAAAAGGTCACATGTGTTTGCGACGGCAAATGTGCCGTCGCAAAAAGTTCCGTCTCATAAGCCAACTTTTATTGTAGTGTATAATCACACTTAATTAAAAAAATAAAAATATATATATATATAATCACATTTAATTAAAAAGTGTGGTTAAAATATATATATATAATCACACTTAATTAAAAAGTGACATAAAAAATAAATATGATCACCCTCAATTAAATAGTGTAATCAAAATATCAATCTAATTTTTTTATCACACTTCTAATAAAAGTGAGATATTTTCATTTATCAAAGTGTGTTTTTTAACTGTTTTTCTAGTAGTGATATAATCACACTTTAATTAGAAGGTGTGATTAAAAAATATATAAATAATCACACTTTAATTAGAATGTGTGATTAAAAAATATATATATAATCACACTTAATTAAAAAGTGTGATTAAAAAGTAGTATTGTATATATAATCACACTTTAATTAAAAAGGTGTGATTAAAAAATATATAAATAATCACACTTTAATTAGAATGTGTGATTAAAAAATATATATAATCACAATTACTTAAAAAGTGTGATTAAAAAGTATAGTGTATATACAATCACATTTTAATTAAAAAGGTGTGATTAAAAAATATATAAACAATCACACTTTAATTAGAATGTGTGATTAAAAAATATATATATAATCACACTTACTTAAAAAGTGTGATTAAAAAGTAGTAGTGTATATATAATCACACTTTAATTAAAATGTGTGATTAAAAAATATATAAACAATCACACTTTAATTAGAATGTGTGATTAAAAAATATATATATATATATATATAATCACACTTGTTTAAAAAGTGTGATTAAAAAGTAGTAGTGTATATATAATCACACTTTTAATTAGAAGATGTGATTAAAAAATATATATATAATCACACTTAATTGAAAAGTGATATAAAAAATAAATATTATCACACTCAATTAAATTAAGTGTGATTAAAATATCAATCTAATTTTTTTTATCACACTTCCAATAAAAGTGAGATCTTTTTTTTGGTCAAAGTGTGATCTTTAACTATTTTTGTAGTAGTGTACGTCCTCAAATTAATTTGCTCCAGTATTTGTTCTCCCAATAACTCCACAGGTTTGGACCGATTCTCAATTTCACCATTGAAGAGCTTACTTCTTCGCCAATTATGGTTCTTAGGTAAGTACCGCCGAGCACCCACATACCCTATCTTACTTCACAAACTCTGAGATGATG
The DNA here is from genome assembly GCA_030407325.1 of Camellia japonica. Lineage (NCBI taxonomy): Eukaryota > Viridiplantae > Streptophyta > Magnoliopsida > Ericales > Theaceae > Camellia > Camellia japonica. Next base: position 200,732,122 of record JAPPVO010000019.1, on the reverse strand, counting down.
CATCCATGTTACAATTAGGGCAGGCCAAGTAACCTTTTGTACTCCAACCAAACAAGTTACCATATGCAGGGAAGTCATTGATGGTCCACATGACTATTTCATGCATTGTAAATATTTGACCGTTTGAGGCATTATATGTTTGCACACCATGCTCCCACAGATTGGTTAACTCCTCTACTAATGGTTGCAAGTAAACATCGACGTCTCTTCCAGGTGCGGATTGTCTGGGAATAAGCAATGACATCATAACAAATGGATCTTTCATACACTTCCATGGGGGTAGATTGCATTAAGATTACGGGCCACATACTGTATGATGTACTCATATTTCCAAATGGATTGAAACCATCCGTGGCAAACCCTAGCCTTACATTCCAAGGATCTGCAGAGAACGTAGGATGCAGCCTATCAAAGTCCTTCCATGCCTCACCATCAGTTGGATGTCATAATACTCCATCATCCACACGCTTATCTTTGTGCCATCTCATATATCCAGCTGTTTTTTTCGACATGTACAATCTCTTCAACCTTGGTGTCAAAGGAAAGTACCTCAATATTTTGTGTGGAATTTTTTTACTGGTCTTGTCGTTCAACTTGTATCTAGACTCCGTACATGTAGGGCAATTCTCCAATGTTACGTTGTCCTTCCAAAATAAAGTACAATCATTCTTGCATGCATGAATGGCCTCGTATCCCAAACCCAATTCACGTAAGAACTTTTTCGCTTCATAAAGGGTCCATGGAACTGTTTCATCACTCTTTGGTAAAATGTCTTTGAAAACTTGCATAACCATATCGAAAGATTTGTTGCTTTATTTATTGTACACCTCGACATGAAGCATCTTAATAATGAAGAACAAGATGGAGAACATTTCACACTCTGGATACTTTGCATTGAGCATCATCAAATAACTTCATGAACTTCAACAAATTGTGCCTCTCCGAACTAGTACGATCTTCGTCGATATGATCATCCATAAGACCACTCATGTAAATCTCTTCTAACATGGTAGGAAGTTCACCCAAATTTTCGTGATTGGCTGTCATTCCAGCTCCATTGCTTTTAGTATCTTCGTTTCGCATAGTAGGATGATAACGAGATATGGGAACATGTTCCCCGTGGTGCACCCAAGTTCGATAAGAACATGCGATTCCTCTTCGAATCAAGTGCAACCGTACAACTTGTCAACTAAATTTTGTGCCGTTCAAGCAATTGACACACGGACAATGAATTTCATCCTGTGGCCCTAAATTCTTCATAACAAACTCAATAAATGACTGAACACCTTTTTGATACTCTTTACTTTTTAGCCTATCTTTTATCATCATCCAACTCTTGTGCATTATTCGAACCCTACACATCAAGCAAAGATGAACATGGGAATGGACAGCGTATAGAAAAATACTCTGCAATGGAAGAGAGCTTAAGTAAGTTTAGGGGTTTGATTATCATTGCTTTTTTAAGTAAACAAAATAGTAATAACCGATCATGATGTTTTGCTTATTTGTCGATTGCATATAGTTGGATAATTTGAGTAGTAACTTGGCATTTATTCATACTCAAATGTCACATACATGAACAATTCTATGTGAAGTCATCTTGGAGGGAGAGATATCAATGAAACCCTCAAGAGGGAAATTAAATTTGATATTCAATATAGATTGTAGTTTTATAGATCTCAGCAAATACATTTTGTAAACATAAATTTTATGAAAATCAGATGTGTAAAACAAAAGTAATGAAATTTTAAAGTTTGAAACATTGAAAAAAATAAAATAATTACTTTATACATTAATTTGGTTGTTATGCACAAATCACAAAGAACAATGACCAAAAAAAAAAAAATTACGGCTAAACAGGTGAAGGACCAACAAATACACAAAAACTAGACAGTAGATCTAGTAGACACACAGCACAGAGGCACAAAGTGAAGCAGAGTTTGCTCCCAGCCAATGGTGGCAGACCAGAAGATGTTACCCAAACTAGGAAACCAAGATAGATAGATAGAAACACAGTCAGGACTGAGGCAGGTGTTGCCCAAACCAGCTGAGACAGATAGATATACAGCCAGCACTGGAGCAAATAATACCCAAGCCAGCAAACCAGCACACCAGCAGACTCCAAAAGCCACCCAAAACACCAAAACAGCAACCAACCAATGACAAAACAGGTCACAACAAATGATGGCAGACCAAGGTACCAACTAGTTAGTAGCCCTCAACTGCAGACCTTAAACTGCTCCAGATACACAAATACACAACAGCAGAGCTCGCAAAAACAGATACAGTACAGTATAGTTATGAAGACAGCAGTGCTATAGCAGAACAATCAGCACCAGAGCAGGTGCACCAAAGCAAGCACCAAGGTAAAAGACACCAAAGTGATAATATTCACCAAACACAAGCAGCCCCAACACAGATTACCAGATTAACAGATGCACTAAGTAACAGCATATACACCAGAACAGTAGAATATAGCACAGATACACTAGAGCAAGAAACAGAAACAAGGGCAAACACACTTAACAGCAGAACATGAGCTGACTAAAGTAGTGAATAATATCATGCCTAGAGTAAGAGAAACCTGCGAGGCTAGATTTGGCCCACAAAGCCACTCTCCATTTGACATTAACACTCAAATCCTTAAGATTAGGCTGACTCCCATTGAAGATGCAATCATCAGATAGTTTTTCTATATGTGAAACTAACACCTCCAAACCAAACTGGTTGCATCAAAACCAGCAGTGTTTTTGTTTGTCAAGTTATTTTTTCGCACCAAACCAAACATCTGCATTGGACAAGACTACTAAAGGGTACTAACCGACCATTGTATTTTTTTAATCTCTAACATTTTAGTTGTGTCAAAGTGATTCCATAGTTAATGTTGTTAGTATTTATCATCAGAATTAGAAATAGTTTTACAACAAAAATTATAACTTATAAAAAATTTCTTAATTTTAATGATAAATATCGACAACTTCAAAGTAGAGGGATAAAAGATGTTAATTGATTAGTTTAAAGTATACAATTTACACTTGGTGATTAAGAAAATTCATTCAATTTTGGCATATGTTAGTTATGATTTATATAGTTGGGGAGAGAAATGTATGTTTTGGTGTATAGGCCAAGTGAATGAATCTTATAATAATATGTTAATTGATTGTACCTTATCAAATATTTAAGAGATAATAAATAATTAGCAAATCATTGATAAGAGGTGGAATCTTCAGATGACTTATTTGAAATCCAAGTTTACAAATATTTTTTTTTTGGTTATGCTAATTAATGATTTTGTGATGGCGAATCAATCGACCCATCTTAACATAAAAAACAAAAAAAACATGAGAGTGATCCAGATTTAACCTGAATTTCATTCAACCCAAGTTGAAATAACATTATAGAAGCTTATGGAAATGAGGCTAGCATGTTGATTAATTAACAATTGATTAATCAACAGTTAATTAAATAATTAATGAACCGATTTAGCTGAAACAGAGACGCATATGGTCATATAGTGGGCTTTCAGTTTCACTTTCGAATCTAAGTGTGTTTTAGGATGGATGGGGGCCACTCCCAATCCCCAACACAGCTTGACAATTACAAATTGCAATTACATGCAGCAGCTAATCATATGAAAGATCATGTGAATAGATAGAGACCTCTCCCCTCTTTCAAAAATCAACCTCAATTTTTAAACCCTAAAATCATTAATGTACTCCACTTATTAATCTATGTCATTACCCTAATAATTTATTATACGGTGTACATATACGACGCCTATCCAATCCAAACACAATTCTATTATAAACACAAAAAGAAACATATAATAGCAGTAAAGAAATTGAACTCACTAAATTCAAAAGCATAGATGGAATTTGCAGTAGTGATGGGTTATTGTGCAGGTGGTGTTAAACAACACCTCATTCAAGTAAACACCCTCAAGTCAAAGGAGTCCATGGGTGCTCTAATTTTGCACCCAAAACAGACCAATGAGTGTGGAGAGACAGAGCAAAAAGTCGAAGTCCAGCAAGATCCCAAATTTTTGATATTGCACTATATATTTTTATTTGGGTACCTAGCATTTGTAATATGAGAAACTTGTTCTTCTCAATTGACTCTGAAAAACCTAACACTCAAGATTGAAATTTCCACAATCCAAAATAAAACCACTTCAACCAAACCCATTCACGAAATCAGATAAAGTCCTAAAAAACCATTTACAAAATCAACACAAAATGAAACAAAAAAATATATAAAAACCCTACAGAAAGCGTGAGAAATGGGGAAGGGAGAGACAACAAGAAAGAGAGAGAAAGAGAGAGACTAGATTGACAGAAAGGGAGAGAGACCGAGAGATAAATACCTATGATAAGTGGTGGTGCTGATTTGCAGTGGTCGTGGTGGCGAGCGCCGGTAGCCAGCGATGTTGATGATTGTCGGTGGTGAGCGGTGGTGAGGTTTGGTATTGACTCCTCTCTATGTTGGTGTGTAAGACATAACAGAACCCAAAAGTGTTTTTGTGTAAATGGGATACTGGGCGCCAATATTAATGCCTTTCCCTCTAAATTTTTTTTCGAAGATTTAGCGACTAAATGCTTATTTAAAGGCAACTACTCATTAACAGCAACTAAACATTGGTCACCAAACGTAACATTTTGGCTACTAATGTTTATTTTCGTCGGCAAAGTTTAATATACAACGACTAAATTATTTTTTGTCGTCAAAAATTCATCTAAATGTGTCCATTTTTTGGTGACTAAATTTGTTTTTGTCGGCAAATGACATTATACAGCGACTAAATGAAGAATTAGTAGCGTAAAATGCCAACAAACACCGACTAAAACTATTTTAGTTGCCAATTACGCTATTTTTAGTGAATAAAGTTTTTTTTGGTCGCCAATAAGAATTATATGTCGACTAAAATAATATAGTAGCTAAAACATGCAATCAACGCCGACTAAATCAACTTTAGTCACCCAAAGTACTATTTTTGGCGACTAAAATTTTTTTGGTTGCCAAATTTAGTCGCCAAATGTGCAGTTTGTTGTAGTGCCAAAGCTAATTTACCACAGAGCAATGTGGTTGGCAAGCTGGGGGTGCACTTTGCCCAGGAGGGCTTTGCTGCAACCAATATGGTTGGTGTAGCACCTCATATGCCTATTGTGGTTATTGTGGTTCGTTGCCAAAGCTAATTTACCACAGAGCAATGTGGTTGGCAAGCTGGTTGTGCACTTTGCCCAGGAGGGCTTTGCTGTGGCTAATATGGTTTTTTTTTTTTTTTTGAGCTACTACAACAAATATGGTTGGTATGGCACCTCAGATGCCTATTGTGGTTCTGGGGGAGGGGGTTGGAGAAGAGGGGGGGGAATGTGTATATATATATTAGATACTGTTAGTGAATATGCCTATTGTTGAGTCTGAGTGTTTGTAATGAATTAATGAAATATTTACAATATAATAATTGTGTTACATATCCAAATAAAATAATCTAAAATATTGCACATAATTAAAATATATATAACCCACAACTTCACTTGCTAAAATTTTGATTTACTTTTTATGATAACTAGAATTATTGTTTACCATAACTAATCCAAGTAATCTGATATGTGGGTATTAAAGTACAAATTGTCCAAAATTATTTATTTTAATATCCGTTTGTTCAGACACAAAAAATATTTTTTGAATTTTTTTTTCTATATTTTCTAATATTTAGTACAATGAAAAATGAAAACTTAACCAAAATAAATAAATAAATAAAAAGTTCATGATCAACAAAAAACAAACTCATTTCAAATGAAACATTTCCAACTTTTAAAAGATGAAAAATATTTACCAACAAAACATTTACCAAGACCACCACCTTGCTGCCACCTTTACCACCAGCACAACAACCAACACCACGTCTAACACATTAGTTTCAATGTTGCAACCAAACACTAGAAAACATTTTGCAGTAACAATATTTTTCACCAAAACAAATGGAGCATAACTCTGACACCTTTTTTATTAAAAAATAAAATAAAATAAAAAATGAAGAAAGGAACTCTTGTGACACTCTACATACTCGATTGCTTTTTAAAATGAAACATCACAAGGAAAATCAAAATTGGCCCCAATATTTATAACTTACAAGGTTAATCATGAATTACAACAAAATTGGTTACTATTACCATCCATTACTCTACACTTCCAGCCATCACATATATGTGTAAGTTGGATACAACCTGCAATGGTCTCAGGTCAAACTTCAACAAATGGAAGAATTGGAGATGATTCAGCAAATGGATGTCTATATACGCATACCAACTTCATAGACATTTAAATTTCATGTACTCAAGCTTGGCCATAGAATTTGTCATGCCTATATCGCCTCAATGGCCTCTTGAAGCTTTGGTTTGCTCTTGGGTCGGCCACAACGTTTTACATCTTTACTCAACAAAAGCTCTAATGCTTTCTCAAAACTAATATCATTTGGCTTCAAGTTCTGTGGAAAGGGTTTAAATAGACAAAAACCATGCAAGCAAAATAAGAGTTAACAAACAAGAAATCTAAATAAATAAAATAAATTTAAAAAAAAGGCAAAACTAATATATAATTAATTACATAATGGCCCTGTTTGGTAGAACTGTGGGAAAGTGCTTATAGCTTATGCCTAAACAGCTTATAGCTTATAACTTTCAGTTTAAGCTGATTTCCAACTTATTCTTAAAGCATCTCCTGCCCCACTCAAAGAATAAGCTGATTTCTGACTTCCAAAAAAGCTATAAGCTATAAGCTATAAGCTAAACCAAACACATCAAAATAGCTTAAATTAAGCTGAAAGCTGAAATAAGCTGTAATTAAGCTCTGCCAAACAGGCACAATCTATTTACAAACAAGAAGACTAGTTTTGTTTTGCTTCTTGTTTTTTTCTTTTTTGGCAGTTTTTACAAAAAGGCAAAACTACCTTCTTGTTTCCATTTTTCAAAAAACACTTTTCAGAAAATTCTACTTTTTTATTTTCCGTGTTTTTTTGTTTTTACTGAATTTTTTTAATATTTTAAACAATTTTTTTACTTTTTAGACACATCTAACATAAATACACCTAAAAAGTAAAAAAATTGTTAAAAAAATCTTTTAAAAATTCACTAAATACCAAAAATACAAAAAAAAATACAAGAATTCAGTACATTTTTTGTATTTTTATGTGTTTATTAATTTTTTAAAATATTTTTTCACAAATTTTTTTCTTTTTAGATACATCTAAGTAAGGTGCATCTAAAAAAGTAAAAAAAAAATGTTTAAAATTTTAAAAATATTTACTAAAAACAAAAAAATACGAAAATAAAAAAAATCAGTTTTCAAAAAACTTAATCCAGAAAACTCAAACCAAACACACTTATAGTTTTGTTTTGCTTCTTGATTTTTTCTTTTTTGGCAAACTTACATGGGTAACTAGATACGGTGAATGTTATGCATGCATTATTTTTTCCCTTCTTTTGAAGTGAAACAAATTCAATTAAAAAAATATAGACTGCAGGTTCAAACAGCAGTCATTTGGAAGCAAGAAAAATGTGCATGTTGGTAATAGAAGAACCAGCATAAGAAAACAAATACAAAAGTTAATCAAGAAATAATAATCTGACCAACAGGGTGAATCTCCTCACCAGACTTTCTTGAGATACATTTTAAAGATCGTAATACCACAAATCTGCACTTGAGTTTGTAAGAGATCTACCTTTCCATTTTTTCCCTCAATTTCTTGATCCAATTTTCCATCCACTCAATCCAAATTTTGAAATATTTATGACAGGAAGATTTACAAGAGGAATTCACCAGTTGGGCTCAAGGGGCAACAATTGTTTGCCAGTCATGATTTACATGCTAGGACATTGCTAAATGAATCACATATCCATTCCAAACAACAATACTTAATCTCTATGACTACACTCCAAAAGGTCTATTTAATTATACACCCACTAAATTCAAGGTATCATATAGTATGCAGCTGTTTGTCCATATATCAGCCCGTCTACTCAATCCGTATGAATGCACTCCTAAATGTTTATTCATATATTTATTATTTAAATTAATAGTCTTCTCTTCTTTTTTGGGGGTACATTAAAGGCCTTATCCTAAGGGGAGTGTTGCCAGTGACAAGACTTGAAATCTTGACCTCCTAATGAGATGTAGGTGTTCCGGCCAACTAGACTAGCCCAGTTGGTTATACTCTCTCTCTCTCTTCTTGTTAGTTTAATGGGGCAGCCCTCTAGCAGAGCTATAGCTTTGTCACTAAGCATTTCCAACAGTTCAATACTCGGAAAAGTTGCACATAGCTTTTGCAAAAATGAAAAATATTCCCAATAGTTGTATGTTTCATCCTTTCTTTCTTTTCTTATTTTTTTTTATATCCCTCCTTGTTTTGGAGAGGTATTTCATTTGTCCCTTTTGCCTTAAGTTTAGTCTTTGAAATTAAGTACAGAATATATCTACGGCAAGGCACTTGAGATTCAATCATCCCACCTCGCAAAGGGAAGACACGAAAAGGAATCGGTTGGTACTTGTTAGTTAAAAGTATATCATATATGCATGGTACAAGCGTAATTCAATCAATATTAAGCATATATAGACAACTCAAGCCTGTCGTTACCTGATGAGCATTTCATGCTGGAAATTCGTTCTTTTCTTTTACCAAATCATTACTTATTAGTTATGTTTTGCAAACTTTCATGCAATGCTTTAGTAATTCTTTTCATTGTTGTCTGCACAACTTGTTCAGTATTCAATGTCAATGTCAGTATCTCCTTATTTTGGGACCTCAAAATAACTCTGACTACCTATATTTCACTCCATTAATGACACTTCTACATATGTATTAACATAGTTCTCCATTGGTTCATTTTCCTTTTTATTTGGTGTTCCTATAAAATAATTCAGCCCTCCCCCCATTGACGCAACATTTAAGGGTAGATTTTCTACTTCTAGCCTATGCATCTTCTACACCTACTTCACAAACTGATAAAAATGCTCCGAAATGTGTATGGCGGAGAATCGAACTATATATACCCCAGCATTGAACTGAGCTGCCTCCCTTAGTAGCAGGAATCATCTTAGATGCTCATGAATCTGAGGAAGACGTGCGATTTTGCACTTCGAAGGAAGAATTGGAGCAGAATCGTGAATCTGAGGAGAGGGAAATGTGAATCTGATGCAAGAAAGAAGCACTATTGATCTCTCGATCTTCTCTGTGTATCAATCTCTCTCTCTCTTTGAAACAAACATAAATATTATTTTATTAAAAAAATATAATAAATTTTATTGAAATGATCATGAAAGATTTGTGACCTTTGGATTACACTTAGAATAAAACACCACACACTAATCATAGTAATCTAAGAGTCACAAACCTTTCATGATCATTTTCGTGAGAAGTCTTTCATGATCCCAAACATTTCTCTTTTAAAAAATATGACTCCACTACTTTTACTAGTCTCTATGTTTTACAGGTTCAAGAATATCACTCCATTATTTTTATTGGACTATGTGTTTTAATGATAGGATTAATGAGAATGAAATTAAAATATTATTATAATGTTTGAATTTATTAATTTATTTTGTTTTTTTAATTTTTAGATGATTATTTTGTTTTTATATTTAGAATGAATTTTTATTTGCTATTCATTTTTTAAAAAAAATATTTTTTATGTTGTATTTAATTAATTAAATATTACATAAAAATAAAAAATTTAAAACTCATTTATAACCTATATATATGTTAATTAAAAATTTTAAAAAATATTTATATAGATAAATTAAAAATATTTCAATAAAAATAATATATAAATGCTCCCAAACTACAATTCTTTTACTTGGCCACGCTCCCACACCACCAAGGATCCTCTAGAGTTATTTTTTTCTAAAGTTTCCTAAAGTGGTGTATTGTGTGGTTAAGATTTAATACTAAAAAATTGATGTGACTTGTTGTTAAATCTCAACCATACAATACACCACTCTAAAAAACTTTAGGAAAAAATAACTCTAGAGGATACTCGCTCCAGTTTCGTGTAACTAAGCTGCCTCCACCAGCTGTCCAGTTTCAATAACCCACTCGTAAAGTTTTGCTATAGGAGGCTAATATGGTGGGCCAAATTTTCTTCTTATGTTAAAATGACTACTATGATATGAGATCATAACTGTTTAATAAAGGCATGCGTAACAGAGAAAGATATACCTTGGGTACAGGTGCAATTGTGCGCCGATGTCTAATGGAAAATCCAAACTTTACAAGCTTCAACACAACTGGCTGGCCATCGTCAGGATGGTTTCCGTAACATGGATGCGAGAAAAATGAGTTTGACCATGACAAAAACTATAAAATAAAAAAAAATAAAAAAAAAGGAACTCTATTTAGATGGAGGCATACCAATGTCACAGGATAACGTAGCAAATCAATAGCATCTTCCAGGCTAATGGAGTTCACATCTTTTATGTTAGCTTTTGATAAAACTCTCTTTTGAATGAACTATATTTTGTATTGAATTTTTCTCACTTATTGATTCATATATCTTGCCAAAGGCTTACATCCTTTTATATAGAGAAGGTTATACATAAGTTCAATGAATAAGATCCATGAATCTAAACAACCTTGCAATTAATTAGGTACATGAATATAATCTAGACAATGTACTTAAGAAATATAAAATACATGAATATAAAAATACATGAATACAAAGAATGTATGAACTCAATGTATCCAATGCATGCAATGTATCCAATGTATCTAATGTAAATATGGCATTAATTTTAACACTCCCCCTTAATGCCATATTTTGTGACACCCAACATTTCTCTAAAAAATTCAAATTTGTCCCTTGGTAGAGCTTTAGTGAAAATGTCCGCAACTTGATCTTCAGTCTTGCAATACTTGATTTCAATCTCATCATCTTCCACAGCTTCTCTAATGAAATGATGTTTGATAGCAATGTATTTGGTACGAGAATGGTAGACGGGATTCTTTGCCATAGCAATAGCAGACTTATTATCACACATAATTGGAGTAGCTTCACCTTGCTTCTCACCAAAATCATCCAAAATTCTTCTTAGCCAAATTGCTTGTGTAGTTGCCAATGATGCTGAAATATATTCGGCTTCAGCAGATGATTGTGCCACAGTTTGTTGTTTCTTGGATGACCATGAAATTACGCCCGATCCAAGAGAAAATGCATACCCAGAAGTGCTTCTCATATCATCAACACATCCGGCCCAATCACTATCACAAAATCCAATTAACTTTGCATTAAGAAATTTCTCATAAAAAATTCCATAATCAAGTGTACTTGAATGTATCTCAACACTCTTTTTGCAACCCCAAAATGAATTTGGCTTGGACTGTGCATGAACCGAGACAATAAACTTGTAGCATACATGATGTCCGGTCTTGTAGCAGTTAAGTACAACAAATTTCCAACCAAACTTCTATAACAAGATGCTTCAGCTTCTTTGCTTCCATCTTCTTTTGACAACTTTTCATTCACAATCAAGGGAGTAGCAACTGCTTTGCAATTCTTCATTTTAAATTTCTCAAGAAGTGTTTGAGCATACTTCTTTTGGCAAATAAAAACACCACCATTGTTTTGGTAAATTTCAATGCCTAAAAAATGATGCAATAGCCCCAAATCACTCATTTCATATTTCTTCATCATCTCCCTTTTAAAATCTTCAATCAATTTTTCATCACTACCGGTAAAAACCAAATCATCAACATAAAGTGAAACAATGAGAATACCGGTTGTACCTTGCCTCTTGATGTACAAAGTTGGCTCACTTTTGCTTCTTTGAAAACCCTTTTCATTGAAGTAAGCATCAATTTCACTATACCATGCCCGGGGTGCTTGCTTTAGGCCATATAAAGCCTTCTTCAACTTGTACACTTTATCTTCTTTGCCTTTGACAACAAAGCCTTGAGGTTGATCAACATACACTTCTTCTTCTAATTTTCCATTCAAAAATGCTGATTTTACATCAAGTTGGTGCAAGAACCAACCCTTTTGAGCCGCCAAAGCAATGATAGCTCTAATTGTATCAAGTCGAGCCACAGAAGCAAAAGTTTCTTGGAAATCAATTCCAGGTTGTTGTGAATACCCTTTTGCTACAAGTCTTGCTTTGTTCTTTTGAATAGAGCCATCCGGATTGAACTTTGTTTTGAAAATCCACTTCACACCAATTATTTCTTTTTCTTTCGGCTTCTCCACTAACTCCCAAGTCTTGTTCTTCTCAATCACATGAATTTCATCTTCCATTGCTTTCTTCCATGCTTCATCTTTAATTGCCTCTTCAAAATTTTCAGGTTCAACAATGCATAAATTGCATCTTGCATACACATCACTAAGACTCCTTATATTTCTTGGAGTTGAACTTGGAGATGAAGAACTTGAACTTGAACTTGAACTTGGAGAAAATTGTGAACTAGCAATTGGTGACAATCTTTGTGGAGATTCAAGAGTTGCGACATCTTCAACTTGTGGACTTTCCGATTCTTCATTGAAAGCAATGCTTTGATCTTGGACTTTCTTTTCCTTCCAATCAAAAGACGCCTTCTCATCAAAGAGAACATCTCTACAAATAATCACCTTCTTTTGATCCAAACTGAAGAGTCTATAGCCTTTGGATTTCGAGCTATAACCCACAAAGATGCATTTCTTACTATTTTCATCAAGCTTGTGCCTCACTTCTTTTGGAACATGAGCATAACAAATGGAACCAAACACCTTCAAGTGATTCACCGATGGTTTCCTTCCACTCCAAGCTTCAAATGGAGTTTTGTCCTTAAGAGCTTTTGTAGGACATCTATTCATCAAGTAAACTGCTGTATACACGGCCTCACCCCAAAAAGTTTTGGGTAGCCCTTTCTCATGTAGCATAGACTTGGACATCTCCTCTATGGTTCTATTCTTTCTTTCCGCCACACCATTTTGTTGTGGAGTGTACCCAACAGTCAATTGCCTTTCCATTCCAATATCTTCACAAAATTTCATAAACTCATTTGAGTTGTATTCTCCGCCTCTATCACTTCTCAATACTTTCATCAAACAACCACTTTGTCTTTCAACAAGATTTTGAAATTTCTTGAAGATAGAGAAAACTTCACTCTTTTGTCTCATGAAATACACCCAAGTCATTCTAGTAAAATCATCAACAAAGATAATAAAGTATTTGTTACCTCCATGAGTTGGTGTATCCATAGGTCCGCACACATCGGTATGGACAAGCTCCAATGGTGCTTTAGCTCTCCATGCTTTCTCCTTTGGAAATGACTCCCGGTGATGCTTTCCAAGTGCACAACCTTCACAAATATGTTGCACTTCATGAATGGTTGGCAACCCAAAAACCATATTCTTTTGTTGTAGATTCTTCAAGCTTTGAAAATTCAAGTGCCCAAATCTTCTATGCCAAAGCCATGAATTATCAATCACATCCATCTTCAAAGCCGCATTTTTGCTATACCGGAAAATGAGAGGAAAACTTCTATTCTTCTCCATCTTGATTTTTGCTACAACTTGGCTTTTCCCCCCTTTGTCAAAAATTTTGCAAAAATCGTCTTCAAAGTGAACAAGGTATCCATGCTCCATAAGTTGTCCAACACTTAGCAAATTTTGCTCCAAGTCTGGAACTAAGAGAACATCAGAAATGAATCTTGTACCCATCTTGGTTTCTATAGCAATAGTACCTTTTCCTTTTGTTTGGACTAAGGCACCATTCCCCATTTTTACTTGAGGACTGGAGGAAGCATTCATTTTCACAAAAATGCTTTCATCTCCTGTCATGTGATTGCTACATCCGCTATCGACAAACCATACATCCTTGGTTTGATACGATGCCTTGTGACAAGCATAGAACATGTGCCCTTCACTTTCTTGCTCCTCAGAAAAATTAGCTTGTTGAGTGCTCTTGACTAGGCAATCCTTCTTGACATGCCCAAATTTGTTGCAATTGTAACATTTTGGCTTTCCTCGAAACCAACAATCTTTATCAACATGATTGCTTCGGTTGCAAATTCCACACTTTTGTTGAGTGGACTCTTCATTTTCCTTTCTTTGAAAATTAGATCTTCCTCTTCCTCTTTCTCTTGCATTTCTTGCTCTTCTGGTTGCATTTCTTCCTCCTCCTCTTCCTCTTCCTTGGGAATTAGAGGGACTAACATTGAGCTTGGATTGAAAGGCACTTTCAATTGACTTTTCAGATTGCCTACTCAACCTTTGCTCAAATGCTTTAATTGAACCCATCAATTCTTCAATACTCAAATCAGCAAGATCTTTAGTTTCTTCAATGACAGCAACAATGGGATTGTATTTCTCTGGCAAACTTATCAAAATTTTCTCAACAACTCTTTGATTAGTAATATTATCCCCATAAATTTTCATTTGGTTTACAAGTTCCATAACCCTAGAAAAATAATCCTTCATCTTTAAATTTTCAAAATCTCTTTTCAATGATTGAAGTTTGATGGTTCTTACCTTCAAGTTGCCTCTATACTCTTTCTGAAGAATATCCCATGCCTCCTTCGCTTTTGTTGCATCGATAATTCTTGGAAAGATTGCTTCCGAAACTCCTTGTTGAATAAAAGAGAGAGCCTTTGAATTCTTCTTCCTTTGCTCTTTTAATTGGTTCTTTTGGGGATTTGTCAAAGCTTCTTCATCTTCAGGTTCCTCGAACCCATTCTCAACAAGATCCCAAAGCTCCGTATAGACAAAAATAGTTCTCATTTTCACATACCAAAAATCAAAATTTTCACCATTAAAGATAGGAGTGGATACATTTTGGTTGTTGGGATTCGCCATGGACGTCGGTTTGTTCTTCTTCGGGGCTTGTTTTCCCGTATTCGATCTCTACGCCCAGCTTGCTCTTGACCCAACCAAAGCTCTGATACCACTTATGTTAGCTTTTGATAAAACTCTCTTTAGAATGAACTATATTTTGTATTGAATTTTTCTCACTTATTGATTCATATAAGGCTTACATCCTTTTATATAGAGAAGGTTATACATAAGTTCAATGAATAAGATCCATGAACCTAAACAACCTTGCAATTAATTAGGTACATGAATATAATCTAGACAATGTACTTAATAAATATAAAATACATGAATATAAAAATACATAAATACAAAGAATGTATGAACTCAATGTATCCAATGCATGCAATGTATCCAATGTATCTAATGTAAATATGGCATTAATTTTAACATTTTATCTGGAAATAAATAAATAAATAAAATAAAATAAAGAAGAAGAAGAAGAAGAAGAAGAAGAAGAAGAAATGCTACTTATCAAAAAAACAGACATGTATGAATTAAATGTAGTCAACTATGTATGAATTAAATAACAGGCATGCCATTTTTTATCATTGAATTTTTTTGAGGGGGGAAGGAACAGGCCATGTTTACAGATGCATGAACTGCCATATTGAAACAGTAATATCAAATGAAGGCATGGACCAAGGTCAATCTCCGATTCTCCATCTGTAGGTGCCTTGATGTACCAAGAGACCTAAGAGAGCATTCACATGATCCATACTTCTAAGATTTACCAACAACAGCTAGCATTTTTGGGCACCAAGTTATTGCATCGTGGCCAACTGCAGTTCATCCTCCAGGTACTCCCCTTAATAAAAATAGAAAACAATTCGATGAAAAATACATTAATACATACCAGTGTTGGCATTTAAAAACCTTAGTAGAAGCTTCACTAAGTTAAACAAACTATTAAATTTTGTTTTGACATTTTATAGTTATATGATTGTAAATAAGAAACAAGGAGGTCTGGGCATCAGAGATATCAAATTAACAAATGATTGTTTGCTTCTTAAGTGGTGGTGGAGATATGCCTTTGAAGATGAGTCTTTGTGGAAATCTGTAATTGCTGCCAAGTATGGTGTAGCGGGGGGCCAATGGTTTCCTCCACTGCATGCCTCAGCTTCTGTTTCGTCTACATGGAGACAGGTCCTTGATGTGTCTTTTGCAAATCCTCGGCTGCATAATTTTTTTCTGGAAAATGTGGAGCTTCGGATTGGAGATGGGAATAGGATCAAATTCTGGCAGGACACTTGGCTGGGAACATCAACCCTTAAATTACAGTTTCCAAGATTGTATCAGTTGAGTTTAAACAAGGAGATAACATTGAAGATGCAAAATGATTGCAGAGACAGTAGCAACAATTGGTTCCTTAAGTTTAGAAGGCCTCTCTTGGGATGGGAGGAGGAGGAGGTGATCAGGCTACAATCTCTGCTGGATGGAGGTCCATGCTTTATGGCTAGTCAAAGGGATTCAATTAGGTGGAAGGCTGAACATACAGGTATATTCACAGTCGGGTCTGTGTATAGTTGGTGTAAACAAAGTGCTGGACCCACCCTAAGCTACCCAGATTTGGTTTGGAACAACTTCGCACCTCCTAAGGCTAAATTCATTACTTGGCTCGCTTGGAAAGGTAGGTTGAAAACATCAGCATTTCTCCGCAGAATTGGAGTCTTCAGAGGTGATGGGCCTTCATCTTGTGTGCTGTGCAAATCTGAAGAGGAAACCTCCAATCATATTTTCCTGTTCTGCTCATTCGTGTGGCTTGTCTGGTCAAGTATCATGGACTGGTGGGGAATTCAATGGGTGCTACCAGGGTCTTTTGAAGGCTTAATGCATTGGTGGGTGGGAGGGAAACTCAGGAATAAGGAAAAGAAAGTGTGGAGGGCTGTTTTTATTTCTGCTATTTGGTCCCTGTGGATGTATCGAAATGATTGTTTATTCAATAACACGCAGCCTGATGTAGATGTGTTGTGTGAGCTTATCAAAATTCGAGTGGCCATGTGGCTGAAATCTGTTCATGTGGGGTGTTGCCTCTCCATTCAAGAAATTGTGTCAAACATAAAATGGGTGAGGCATTGCATTTAAGGTTTATGGGAGGTTCTGTTGGTCTGCCGAATTTGCTCTGCTGGGATGGTTTGTTGTGAGCCTATAGTCAAGGCATAAACAGGTTTATGTAGGGAGCTATTGGTTGGTGTTGATGTTCAAGAGGCCTTCATGCCAGTGCAGTCCATCTCAGAGGGTGTATTGCTGATGGTGTTTGCTTCCTGGGGAGTTTCTGTCTGCTGGGGTGTTTGGGTTGGCTGTTGGTCTAAGATGTCTGCTGCTGGTCATTCTGATTCTGCATTCTAGGGCTGATCTGGGCTGATTCTGCATTCTGCAACACCAAGACTCTGTCACTGTGGTGCTCTCTAGTGTGTCTTGGGCTGAATCTGTTATGTTATGGAGTGTGGCATACAGTGAGAGGATGCATAGTCTTGGTGTTTGTTGGTGCTCATGCAAATGGGTTTTTGGTCTATCTCCCCTAATGCTAAGGCTGCTGCGGAGCTTGTGCTGTGGAGCTTGCTGCTGTTTGGCTGGGTGGTGTGGGTTGGTGGTCCTGCAGTGTTGTTGTTGGTCTAAGATGTCTGCTGCTGGTTGCTCAAGTTGCTGATGGTTGCTCTATGCTGCTGGTCAAGCTGCTGTTGGTTGCTGTATGCTGCTGTGGTCTTGTGGTGCTCAAGCTGCTGGGTTGGTGCAGTTTGCAGTCAGATCCGTCTAGGGGAAGTGGGCCTTTGAATGTAAACTTCAATAGGTGTGGCATATACCTCAAGTAGAAGCTGCTGCTGTGTGCGTCTGCTGTATGGTGTGCACTCACCCAACTTTGCACAGCTGAGTATTCTGCAGCCCAAGTTCCATCAGTATTGCATCTGGTGCATTCTGCAGCCCAAGGACTCTGCATTCTGATTCTGCATTCTAGGGCTGATCTGGGTTGATTCTGCATTCTGCAACACCAAGACTCTGTCACTGTGGTGCTCTCTAGTGTGTCTTGGGCTGAATCTGTTCTGTTATGGAGTGTGGCATACAGTGTGAGGATGCATAGTCTTGGTGTTTGTTGAGCTTGTGCTGTGGAGCTTGCTGGTCTGTTGTGCTTGTCTGTAGAGTCATTTCTACATTGTGGGGGCAGTGCTGATGTTGTCCTGTTTTTGTTGATTAGGTAGTTTGAGTAGTTTGTTTGCTTGGTTTGTATTAGGTGTGGTCAGTGCTTTATAGGTGTGGTAGCTTTTTGGGATTTGTGGTTGGTTCCTTACCAACTCTTGAGTTGTGCTAGCATATGATTGGGCGGCCTTATCGGTGCCAACCTAGTTGAGATTGATTTGGTTCGCTTTGATGCTTTCTGCACTCCTCCTCCTCTTTTTCTCTTTGATGTAATAGTTTTTCTGTTTCATCAATAAAGTTTCTTTTTCTTTGCTGATCAAAAAAAAAAAAAAGTCATAGATTAGTTACATTCTTTTATTTGCATCCTTTTTATAAATACACACACACAAAAAAATAAAAATAAATAAATAATGTTTGGTTTCAATTTTCTGGATTCAATTTTCTAGAAATTGAATTTTTTATTTTTCGTATTTTTTTTGTTTTTAGTGAATATTTTTAAAATTTTAAGCAATTTTTTACTTTTTTAGATGCACCTTACTTAGATGTATCTAAAAATTAAAATATTTGTAAAAAAATATTTTAAAAAATTAATAAATACACAAGAATACGAAAAATATACTAAATTCTCTTTTTTTTATATATATATTTTTGGTATTTAGTGAATTTTCTAAATATTTTTTTTCACAAATATTATACTTTTTAAATGTATTTATGTTAGGTATGTCTAAAAAAAATTTAAAAAAACAATTGCTTAGAATATCAAAAAAATTCAGTGAAAATAAAAAAAATACGGAAGACAAAAAATTTCAAATTTCTAAAAAGTGAATCCTGAAAATAGGAACCAAACAAGTTTCGTATGATAAAATTGTATACCAATAAAAACTGAATTAAAAATTAGAAGAAGCTAACATGTCAATGAATGAAATGCGACTTTCAACTTCAACAAAATTAGATTGGCACAAAGCTAGATATTCTAATACCAAAATGTTTCATGAGTTGAACCCGGACAAGGAAAACAAGAAAGGTGTGAAATACAAAAGAAGATTGATGACCGAATGGTCCAAAGCAAGTTTGAGACTCAGACAGATTGATGACCAAATGATAGTTGCCAGAAGCAGCGATGATTTTCAAGAATAACAAATAAGTCGTTATTCAGTCAGTGAGGATTATGCAGGTACAGGAGAACCTTCCATAAAATCGAGAAGTCTGAATCTTAAAGAACATGGATGGAAGTAGTGAGAAAAACAACCTGCAAGGTCAAGTATAAGAAAAAAATATTGCTTTAAAGATTAATCGGATTTCTGAAATAAACTACAAAAGTAGTAGGGATATTTGGGAGGAGGATGTGACTAGTGTCATCAGCATGCATATTCTGTAGGGAGCTAATGAACTGCACTTTGTTAGATATTGTAAACCCATTTTGGGGTGTTTGGTTACATGTGTATTGGGCATTTTTTGGAAAATTCTTATACTTTTATACTTGTAAGTAAAATGTGCTTCTAGAATATTTTAGTTTTTAAATAGGAAAAACAGAGACAAAAACACTTAGAAAGGAGGAGAAAAACGTGAGAAAAGAGAAGGGTTTTTTTTTTTTTTTTCCTTTGTACAAGGTGGAGAAGAAAGCTTTGTAAAGCTGATTTTTTTTGTGTGTGAAAAAGTGCAGATTTTTGATGCCCAGATAAGTGTTTACTGGTGCTTTTGTTTTACTGATTATTTGTGCTGAAAGTTGTTTGCTTGAAGCTAAAAATCTGTGCAGAAAATTCAGATTGTTGATAGTTGTGTTTGTGCTTTGTTTTTGGTCCATCTGTGGCTGTTTTTTAATGATATTGTACATGTAATTAATTTCAAAATTTCCCCAACATATACTAGTATCAGAGCCTTGGGTGTGTTGCTTGAATATTGTAGTGAAATTAGGGCTTGTGTTGATATTTGTTGTTGCTTAAGTTGTGATGGATTTTACTACCAATTTCTTTCAACCCCAATTTCCTAGATTGGGTAAAGACAATTATGAGAAATGGAGTATTCAAATGAGAGTGTTATTGGCCTCTCAAGATTTGTGGGATTTAATTGAAAAAGGGTATGAAGAACCCAACTCACAAGAAGATGAAGACAAGTTGTCAGAAAATCAGAAGAATGCACCAAAAGGTTGTAGAAAAAGAGACAAGAAAGCATTGTTTCTACTCTACCAATGCATTGATGAGTCAACTTTTGAGAAGGTCTCCTCCGCCACAACTTCTAAAGAAGCTTGGGAAATTCTTAGGAATTCACATAGAGGCATTGATAAAACGGTGCGAGTGCGGCTTCAAGTTTTAAGGGCTGAATTTGAGTCGTTGAATATGAATGAGAATGAGTCTGTTTCAGATTACTTTACAAGAACTTTGAGTATTGTAAATCAAATTAGAAGGTATGGTGAAAATCTTGATGATGTGTGTGTGATAGAGAAGGTTCTATGGTCACTAAGTTCCAAATTTGTGCATATGGTTGTTGCCATTGAAGAATCGAAGGATCTTAATACCATGACAGTTGATCAATTGATGGCCACGCTTGAAATACATGAGAAAAAAAATAAACAAGAAAGCCTCTAGTTCCCTTGAGCAAGCTCTCAAATCCGAGCTTTCTTTCAAGGAAGAAAAGGAGCAAGGCACATCCCAAAGAGAAAGAGGAAGAGGAAGAGGCTGTGAAGGTCATGGTAAAGGCTATGGAAATCATGGAAAAGGCTATGAAAGCCATGGAAGAGGCTATGAGAGCCATGGTAGAGGCTATGAGAGCCATGGTAGAGGTCGTGGAAGTAGAGGTAGAGGTGGAAGAAACACTATTGGAGGTGGTAGAGGCCAAAATTTATATGCCCCAAGAGGAAGAGAAAGAGGAAGAGAAAGAGGAGGAGGAAATTACAACCGTTCATTCAATAGGCATGGCTATGACAAGAGAAATGTGGAATGCTACAATTGTCACAACTTTGGGCACTATAGCTATGAATGTAGAGCAAAGTCAAGCAATGAAGTTGGTGAGCAAGTGAACTATGTTAAAAAAGAGAGCAATGAAGTGGGGCCTACTTTGTTGCTAGCTAATAATGGGTCAGAAAATGATCAAAGCAATGTGTGGTTTCTTGATATTGGGGCTAGCAATCACATGTGTGGCAAGAAGCATATGTTTGTTGAACTTGATGAAGCGGTGCAAGGCCATGTTACATTTGGTGACTCCAAAATTCTGGTGAAAGGCAAAGGTAAAATTCTAATCAAACTCAAGAATGGAAATCATGATTTTATTTTCGATGTTTATTATGTTCCGAATATGAAGAATAATATTTTGAGTTTGGGCCAACTTTTAGAGAAGGGTTATGATATTAGCTTGAAAAATCTCTACATTACTATTAAAGATGCTTGTGGTAATTTGATTGCTAATGTGAAAATGTCCAAGAACAGAATGTTTTCTTTGAATATTCAACATGATGCTATAAAATGCTTGAATGCTATTGTCAAAGACAAGGCTTGGTTATGGTACTTGAGGTTTGGACATCTCAACTTTGGTGGCTTGAAGCTTTTATCAAGTAAGAACATGGTGAGAGGTTTGCCAAATATGGATCATCCGAATGAAGTTTGTGAAGGGTGTATTCTTGGTAAGCATCATAGATCGAGCTTTGCAAAACAAGTGAGGTGGAGAGCATCAAAGCCCTTGGAGCTTGTGCACACCGATGTAAGTGGACCTTTGAAGCCTATGTCAAATGAGAAGAATAGGTACATCCTCATTTTTATTGATGACTATAGCCGAAAGACATGGGTATACTTTCTGAAGAGGAAGTCTGAGGTGTTTGATGTTTTCAAGGAGTTCAAGACACTAGTTGAGAAGCAAAGTGGCTATTACATCAAGGTGTTGCGATCCCATCAAGGCGGTGAGTATACATCCGATATTTTTGAAAATTATTGCAAAGAGCATGGAATTATGCATCAAGTGACACCATCATATACGCCACAATTGAATGAAGTTGCTGAGAGGAAGAATAGAACAATCTTGGATATGGCTAGAAGCATGTTGAAAGGGAAATGTGTGTCTAGAGAGTTTTGGGCTGAAGCCGTTACATATGCTGTTTACTTGTTGAATAGATGTCCAACAAAAAGTGTTAACTTGAAGACACCGGAAGAGGCTTGGAGTTCATTCAAGCCAAGTGTTGCTCATCTAAGAGTATTTGGGTGCATTGCATATGCTAAAATTCCGAAAACTAGAAGAACAAAACTTGATGACAAAGGTGAAAAATGCATTTTTCTTGGCTATGGTGATAGAACAATGGGGTACAAGTTGTACAACCCCATCACTAAGAAAGTGATCATGAGTAGAGAAGTCATCTTTGAAGAAGAGGAAATGTGGGATTGGAAGCAAAAAGAAGCCCTTAAGGATATTGAACTTATGCTTGAAGAAGAAGAGGTTGAAAATCCAAATGAAGTTGAAAGAGAGCCACAAACTCCTCCACATGGGTCCCTCTCATCTTATAGAGGTGATTCCTCATCACCATCATCATCATCATCGGAGGCTAGTTCAAGTGAAAGGCCAAGGAAGACAAGAAGCTTGCTAGAGATTTATGAAGTTGCTGAAATTGATGAAGACAACCTGAACTTGTTTTGTTTTTTCATGGATTGTGATCCACTTAGCTATGAAAAATCCATCCAAGAAGAGAAATGGAAGAAAGCTATGAATGAAGAAATCAAGGCAATTGAGAAAAATGACACATGGGTGCTCACTTGCTTACCACAAGGCCACAAAGCAATTGGTGTGAAATGGGTCTATAAAACAAAGAGGAATGCAAGTGGTGAAGTGCAAGGATGCAAGGCGAGATTGGTTGCCAAAGGCTACAAGCAAGGACCCGGAATTGATTATGGTGAAATATTTGCTCCTGTGGCTCGTTTAGAGACTATTCGATTGATGATTTCTCTTGTTGCCCATCATAAATGGAGTATTTATCAACTTGATGTGAAATCAGCGTTTTTAAATGACTTTCTTGAAGAAGAAATTTATGTCGAACAACCCTTGGGTATGTCAAAGTTGGGCATGAAGATAAGGTGTATAAGTTGAAAAAAGCCCTTTATGGGTTAAAACAAGCACCACGCGCATGGAATGCTAGAATTGACAAGTATTTTTATGAGAATGGATTTGATAAATGTCCTTATGAGCATGCTTTGTATATGAAGACGGATGCCAATGGAAATGTATTACTTGTGTGCCTTTATGTTGATGATTTGATCTTCATGGAAAACAATCCTAAGATGTTCAAAGAATTCAAGATGAGTATGATTCAGGAGTTTGAAATGACAGATATTGGTTTGATGTCTCACTTTCTTGGCATTGAAGTTGTGCAAAGGGAAGATGGAATTTTCATTTCTCAAAGTGGCTATGCAAATGAGATACTCAAAAGATTTGGGAGGGAGTCTTGTAATCCGGTAAACACTCCGGTAAAGAGTGGGTTAGAGCTAAGGAAAAGCACCAATGGTGGCAATGTTGATCCAACTTACTTTAAAAGTTTGGTTGGAAGTCTACGGTACCTTACTTGCACTAGACCGGACATACTTTATGGAGTTGGGCTGATTAGTAGATACATGGAAGCACCGGATCAATCACATCTCAATGCGGCAAAGACGATTCTTCGTTATATCAAACGTACACTCAATGATGGCTTACTTTATTCATGGACTAATGATTTTACACTCGTTGGATACTCCGATAGTGATTGGGGAAGAGATTTGGATGAAAGAAAGAGTACTTTAGATTTTGCTTTCTACTTGGGAAATGCTGCATTCACTTGGTCATCTAAAAAGCAAGCAATTGTCACTTTGTCTACTTGTGAAGCAGAGTATGTAGCGGCTAATGCCATTGTTTGTCATGCTATATGGTTAAGGAACCTATTGAAGTACTTGGGATTTCCACAAGAAAACCCCACAGAGATTTTTGTTGATAATAGATCGGCAATAGCCTTGGTAAAGAATCCGGTGTATCATGAAAGGAGTAAGCACATTGACACTCGTTATCATTTTATTCGGGAACATGTGAAGCAAAAGGAAGTGGAGCTAGGTCATTGCAAGTCTTATGATAAAATTGCTAACATTTTCACAATGCCTTTGAAGCATGATGTATTCAATAGATTGAAGATGATGCTTAGTATGAAGACTTTTGAAAATTGGGTTTAAAGGGGAATGTTAGATATTGTAAACCCATTTTGGGGTGTTTGGTTACATATGTATTGGGCCTTTTTGTAAAATTCTTATACTTTTGTACTTGTAAGTAAAATGTGCTTCTAGAACATTTTAGTTTTTAAATAGGAAAAACAGAGACAAAAACACTCAGTAAGGAGGAGAAAAACGTGAGAAAAGAGAAGGTTTTTTTTTTTTTTTTTTTTTTTTTTTTGTGTGTGTGTTGCTCTGTACAAGGTGGAGGAGAAAGTTTTTGTAAAGCTGATTTTTTTTTTTTTTTTGTGAAAAAACGCAGATTTTTTATGCCCAAATAAGTGTTTACTGATGTTTTTGTTTTTCTAATTATTTGTGCTGAAAGTTGTTTGCTTGAAGCTAAAATTCTGTGCAGAAAATTCAGATTGTTGATAGTTGTGTTTGTGCTCTGTTTTTGGTCCATCTGTGGCTA
This sequence comes from Camellia japonica, assembly GCA_030407325.1. Lineage (NCBI taxonomy): Eukaryota > Viridiplantae > Streptophyta > Magnoliopsida > Ericales > Theaceae > Camellia > Camellia japonica. The sequence continues at coordinate 200,707,532 of JAPPVO010000019.1, read as the reverse complement.
TTTTTTAATGATATTGTGCATGTAATTAATTCCCAAATTTCCCCAACACACTTTTTGTATTCTACTTTTAATTATTCAATACTGATGAAACGTGAGGAACAGAGGCTATATATCGACAAACAAAAATTATTCATTAACCACAATAAAAACGGCATACTACTGGATTTAGATAATAATAAGAAAAACAACAATGAGTATTGCAGTCTGTATCTACAATACTAACAACAAAAAAGAAAAGAAAACACTATGGAAATGGGTATCATAAACAGAACAAGCAAGATTTTCATGTGACAAGTGGCAGGCCTAGCGTTAGCCCAAAGGGGGCAGCACCCACCTCAACTCTCTTAAAATTACAAATCAACCTATACCTGTAAACGAGTTCTTCAAGTTGGCCTCTTTGAAATTTTATACATGCCCCTAATCTTTTATAATCGATCTTTTTTTTTTTTTTTTTTTTTTTTTTTGCTTTATTTAAAATAAAAAATAAAAATAAAGAAAAGAAAAGTGCACTTTGTCCCTTTTAAATGTTTATCTTGTTAACCAAGTCTACGCACATATTATTAATATAATAAAATATGAGAAAAATTAATGTTAATCTAACATTAATTTTTTTTTTATTGCAATTCACAACACAAATACCCAAACTAAAAGACACATTCTGCCAGGTGTATTCTTCTTTCGAGAGAACATGTGTCAGAACATGAATGCTTGCATAAAGAGAGAAAAGCATGCAAGAGCATTGTAGAATCTCTGCATATGTGTATGTTCAGTCTTAGGTTTATCGATTTTATGATAACATTACACATAAATTTATGTTTAGATTTATTGATATCAATCCCTTCGCATATGCATGGAATTCTTGAATTTTGCAGGCTTGATTCGAATAACCAAATAACCCAAACCGGCATGACCCAACTCTTTGCATCTGACCCACAGATTAACATCACAAGACTTACTTAACGATCAGTAGTGGCTAAGTATTCATCCCTAATTTACTTGAGAACAAAACGATGCATAGATGCTTAAATTAAGCATTTACATATATCACTACAAAAAATTAAAGTTTTGGGAACTAAAATTTAGGGAAAAAATTATTTTTTAGGACAAATATTTTTGTTGCGAAAAATGTCATTATTATATTTTTAGCAACGAGAATTGGACATTAGTGATGAATTATTATCTATTTGGAACCAAATTTTTTGTCTCAAAAAATAAATCATTTTGACATCAAATTATTTTTGTCCCTAAAAGTCTATTTATTAGTGACATTTTCAAAATTTTGTCGCTAAAAGCTTTATTTTTTACTTTTTGGGACGACCTTTTAGCGACTACTCTCATGATTGATGAGAAAATGAATCTTATTCAACTTACCAAAATATCTTTCAGTACAGAGGGACTTATATATAACTATATGAGTAACTCTCTTAACCAGTTACCTAACTATGGTACAGTTAACACAACAACTTCCCTAACTGCTTAACCACTACAGTTGGAGTGCAATTGCCTTAGATGTAAACATGTGTGTCATAATGCAGGACCTACAGCAACTCTAACTGATTTGGTGAGATGTGTGGCTTCAACTATGGCTCTGCCTTGGTCAGCTCACATGAGCTTGTGTGAGCTTCTGATGAGGGAAGCTGAGCTTCTTCAGATACATTATCATGTCCCCTCAAGCTGATGGGAGAGGAAAGGACCATAAGCTTGGATTGTAAGTAATGAAAGCGTTGAATAGACAGAGGCTTAGTGAAAATGTCTGCAACCTGATCAAAAGTAGGAATATGACAAATGGTGAGCTGTTTAGCAGCTACCCTTTTTCTGACATAGTGATAATCGACCTCTATGTGTTTAGTTCTGGCATGAAAAATAGGATTGGAAGACAGAGAGATGGCAGAAATATTATCACACCACAATGTAGGGAAGGAAGAAGGAATATGCAGGTCAGAGAGAAGCATACCAAGCCAACTTAACTCGACAGCAGTTTGAGCCAATGCCCTATACTTAGCTTCAGTTGATAATCTAGCCACAGTAGACTGCTTTTTAGCAGACCAAGACACCAAATTAGGGCCAAGGAAAATACAGAACCCAGTAGTTGATCTCCTATCCAGAGAATCACCAGCCCAATCAGAGTTTGAAAATGCATGAAGTGTAAGAGGACCAAGGCTAAACTAAAGACCATAACCAAGGGTGCCTTTGAGATATCTAAGAAGCCTTTTGACTATAACAGAATGACGACCAAGAGGTTGGTGCATGTATTGGCAAGCAAAATTCACAGCAAAAACAAGTATTTGGTCTAGTGATGGTGAGGTATTGAAGACCTCCAACAATACTTCCATAGAGAGAAGGATTGGAAAAAGGTAAATCATCAATGGGAGAAAAGGAAACAAGTTTGAAAGCCATGGGAAAAGAGTATGGCTTGCAGTCAGCCATACCATCCTTAGCAAGCAACTCAGAAGCATACTTTTGTTGGGATAAGAAATAGCCCATAGAAGAAGATGAAACAGAAATGCCAAGGAAGTAATTAAGTAAGCCAAGCTTCTTTATAGCAAAAGCACCATGCATTTGTTGAACCAAAGTAGCTATATAAGAGGGATCACTGCTAGTTAACAAGATATCATCAACATAAATGAGAAGAATGGTAATGGAGGCTGCAGTCTTCTTGACAAATGATGAGGAGTCATAATGGCTAGAGATAAAGCCATAAGATAATAAAAAGGAAGAGAAGGTGGAAAACCAGGCTTGGGGAGCCTGTTTAAGACCATAGAGGGCTTTATGTAAGTTGCAAACCAATTGAGGATGAGAGACATCAATGAATCCTTGAGGTTGTTGAATATATACTTCCTCCTCTAAGACACCATGCAAGAATGCATTAGATATGTCAAGTTGCCAGATGGACTATTGAAAATGAAGGGCTAAGGACAAAAGGACTCGTACTGTTGTATGCTTTGCAACAGGACTAAAAGTCTCATGATAGTCAATATCCTCAGTCTGGAGAAAACCTTTGGCTACTAATCTATCTTTATATCTAGTAATGGAACCATTAGAATTTTTCTTGAGCCTATAGACCCATTTGCATCCAATAGCAAGTTTGCCTTGAGGTAAAGGCAGAAGGGACCAAGTGCCTTGTCTTTACAAGGCTTGAAACTCATCTAGCATAGTTGCGTGCCATTAAGGAGATGTAGCAGTAGCCTAATAATTGTCAGGTTCGGTAGAAGCAAAAGAAGTTAAAAGACAGGTAGAAGAGAGAAGTCTAGACTTAGACTTGGTGAGCATGAGATGAGTGTTGGAGGTAGAAGGAAGAAAAGGTAAATCAATAGAAATAGAAGAAATAGGAACAATTGGAGCAGGACCAGAAGGGTAAACTGGAGCAAGACTAGAAGTGGTAGTGTCACGATCCCAACCCGCCCCTAATAGGATGGCGCCGTGATGGCCAGTAACCCGTGATTACCGAAGGCCAACTTACAAAGATCACACACAATTAGAGTATAATATATGGGGCTCACAAATGCGGAAGCAATAAATCAAAATACAAGTGGTCCATAAGAGCAGTGCATAGATCAAATGAAATGACATATACGTTATGGTTTCACGTTCGGCTGATAATAAACAAAATACATGTTAGAATCTTGATCAAAAGGCTTCTAAAGCCGACATGTGCAAATACAATAATTACAAGCCAAAGAAGCATAATCTTCAAGATTCGCCGACGTAAATACAAATCTTCCGACATGAAACAAGTCAAGCCGACATGACAAGAATCCAAAACAAGCCTTGCAAAACACATCTAGGCGTCGCCGCCGTCCTGCTCATCACCTACATATATATAGAGAGGGTAAGCTTGGATACTCAGTGAATGGTACTAGTAATAAGGGTTTTGCATGAATATAGCCGAAGTCTTTTCACAACAAAACATGCCAAAACCATACGAATATTAGCCGAGATCCTTTCAGAGCAAAACACATCAAAACTTTATCAAATCAAGAGACGAACCGTATTCATCTATCAAGTCTTACAAGTCTCAAGGGATGCTTACTGGCATCGGCAAAACACAAATCAAGCTTTCCGAACAAACAGTTCCACGCGGTAAACCGTCAGTGGCAAAACAAAGACTGCACAATCCGTAATCGATTAGTCGAAGGTACTGCAAAAGTTTATAGTCCTCCAGCACAAGGGACTTGTGTTACTTAAGCCCGTAGCTCTTTTTAACACGATGGTCTTGTGTTACTTAGGCCCGTAGCCCGCTTTAACACGATAGTCTTCTGTTACTTAGGCCCGTAGCCCGCTTTAACACGATAGTCTTTCCAAGAAAAGACCGTATCCTTTTATACTTAGTGCTGCGAAAGTTTAGAGTCCTCCAGCACAAGGGACATTTCAAAGGTCGATATCAAAACAAGGCTTATACTCGATACATCAAAATACAGCTAGTCATTCATGCTTAACAAATACTTTCATCAAAACAAAGCAAAACAAGATTCATCAAACAGTATAACATAGCTTTATTAAAAATACCACTCACATAGATCTTCTCGGGTGTAGGCTCAAGGCAAAGATCAAGGACCTACAATCATATGGCAAATACATTCTCAAAACAAGCTTTACAGGCATGCAAATGATCTCGGCATTCTCACCAGATCCAAGTCAATAACAAAGCAAAACATGCTGGGAGTTTAAACACTGTTTTCTCGTCTCGTGAAAACACACTGGGTATCGTCCAGGCCTTGCCGAGGTGTGGTCCTGATGGCCTTATTCAAAAACGAAATCGGGAAAAAGCTGGGTTTCCCCTTTGAAGAATGCAAGGAACAAGATCATCAAGAACATCAAGAACATGTATGCTGAAATCATAGCTTTATTACAAAATCTGAGGTTTCATGCAAAGAGTTCGAAAACATGGACCTGGGTACTCACACAAGGAAATCATGCAAGAACAAACACAAAAACATGGTTCTTGTTCCAAACTTTCGGATCAAAACGAGGCTTTTCATCAAGAACTCAAGAACACCATTTCTCTTTCTAAAACCAAACTTTAAACCGATGCATGACATGCAAAACAGATCCGATCATGCAATGCAGCTAGATAATCAATAAGAACAACAAGAGTAGGTTAAGATTCTAACCTCAAATCACGAATCTAACGGTTCAAACACCAAAGATCAACTCGGAACTCTACTCTCTCACTCTAAAACTCCTTCTCCCTCTTCTAGAGTTTCTCTCTCTAAAGACAAAGATTTGAGACAAAAATGATTTGTTTCTAGGTCTGTCGGCTGTCTTAACACTCAGCTCGGACACGTGGCACTACCGGGTTGGTTCAACTCAAAAAGGTGACTGATTAATAAGACAAGTCTATGACAAAGCGTATGCAGCAAGCTAAGGCAAGACACATCGGCAAGTAATGATATCGGCTAAAGTCAAAGCTTCGACAACAGGGTAACAAAGACATCGGCTAGGGAGGACGACACTTGACTAAGCTGTGCCACACCTTGGCCTAGGTGTGCCACACCTCGGTCTAGGCCATACCTGCCCAAGGACAAGGATCACTAAGTGCAAAACATCTCGGCCTAGATGATACACTCCTCGGCCTTGGTTCCGAACACCTCGGCCCAGATAGTGACATCTCGACAAACATGCCCGGGGTGAAGATGGAGGTCAACCAAGGGGTTCCAAAATAGTTCTAAGCACAAAGGTTCAGAGGTGAACTAAGCTCAAGATGACCTCGGCTACACACCAAGCAAGGAACAAAATCATGCAAGCAACACTTTAAACAAAGCAAGACAAAACAAGATAAACAAGATTTGCAACATCTCAAGACAAGATCATACAGGAATGTATGCAAGCATGGCTAAGTCGAAAATAAGGGTTGTTACAGGTAGGCATGTGAGCTTTTGATGAGGAAGGAAAAATAGTAGGAGAAACAGACATAGCTGGAGCAGGGAAAACATGACAGACAGTAGGGACAGAGGGGACTGTAGGAACAGTAACAGAATGTGGAGCAAGTGAGCTGGATGAAAGCCAAAAGAAAGTATGAAGTTGAGAGAGAGAATGAGGAGTAGACTGAGGAAGAGGCATAGACTGAGACTGAAAAGGTAAATAAGACTCATCAAAAATAACATGCCTAGAAACAAAGATGTGCCCAGTGGTAACATCAAGACACCTGTATCCTTTGGTAGATGGAACATAACCAATAAAGACACAAGGTAAAGACCTAGGCTGAAGTTTGTGAGTTGTGTAAGGTCTAATCCAAGTACTTTTAGAAGAGAATAATCAGGTGAATGATGATACAAAACTTTAAAAAGAGTAAGGTTATTGAGCTTGGAAGTGGGAAGCCTGTTAATAAGAAAGACTGAGGTTGCAAGAGCATCAAACCAATAGTGCAATGGAAGAGCAGACTAATGCATGAGAGCAATGGTGGTTTCAATTAAGTGTATGTGCTTCCTTTCAGCTACCACATTCTGAGCTGGAGTATGAGGACAACTAAGTTGAAGCTCAATGCCCTTATCCTTTAAAAACTGGTGAAATTTGTTGGCTAAATATTCCCCCCCATTATCACTTCTGAGAACTTGAAGATAAGTGTTAAACTGAGTCTCAACAAAGGCCTTGAACTCAACATACTTAGAGAACACTTCACTTTTGTAGGTAAGAGGAAATAGCCAAGTAATTTACTGTAATCATCAATGAAAAGCACATAGTATTTAAAAGTGGAAACAGATGCATTAAAGGGTCCCTAAATATCAGAGTGAATAAGAACCAATGGCTGATTTACAATGGAATTAGAAAGATGAAATGGCAACCTATGACTCTTAGAAACACAACAATGTGTGCACAGCTTATTGTCATTAGAACTAGGTACATTAGTAGGCAAAAGCTTTTGAGATACAAGAAATTGCAACTTATTACTAGAAGGATGACCTAATCTATTATGCCAAGTGGTCTTGTTGCAGGGAGAAGTAGTGGAAGACTTGAAGCAAGTGGAGGAATGAGTAGCAGGAAAAGCAGACGTAGCTGATAGAGGATAAAAACCAGCTGAATGAGAACCTTTATGAAGAATTTTCTTGGAAATCTTGTCTTGTATAATGAAACAATCAGTATCAAAAGTAATTGTGCAGTTGTTGTCTTTTATGAACTGATGAACTGATAAAAAATTGAAAGAAATGGAAGGAACATGAAGCAAATTATGAAAATGAAAAGAAGTAGATGGTGTAAGAAGTAGTCCATTACCAGTGTGATGAATAGGCAAAGCAGAACCATCTCCTATAGTGACATGGTCAGAACCTTGATAGGGCTGAAAATGAGTGAAATTATTAAAATCATTGGTGAAATGACTGGTGGCCACAGAATCCAAGAACCAATTTGAACCCGATGCAGCAGTAGTGGAATGATTAGCTTGAGCAGTAGAAGCAGTTAAAGAAGAGGCAACATAGGCTTTAGAATATGGTCCTCTTGCTTGTGAAGAAGAAGATTGAAAAGCCTGATCCATTCTGTGCCAACAATCCATGGCTGAGTGGTTTGTCTTACCACAAATTTGACAGATCAGTGCAAGTTGATTTGAAGGATTGTTATGTTAATTAGAGGTAGGATTTGAGAATGATGATGAACTAGATCTTCCTTGTCCTCCACCTCTGTAAGTGTTTTTATAAAATCTGCCTGAACTGCTACCTCTATATCCTTCTTTGGTGTAACCTCGAGAACTACCTCTAGAATTGTTTCTGGTAGCAGCATAAGCGAATGAAAGGTTTGACGTGTGAGCCTGTTTAAGTGAGCCTTCAATATGAATGGATTCAGAACACAACAATGAAGATAAGGCAACAATAGAGATAGGTTCAGGTCTGGTGCGAATTGTTGTTTTAAAGGCATTGTACTCATCAAGCAGACCATTGAGAGTAAGTAAAACCAGGTCTTCATCATGAATTGGTGATCCTGTAAGACTTAACTGATCAGAGATAGTCTTGATTCGACTGAGATAGTCCTCCATTGTTGAATTCTTCTTTGCAAGATGACTGAGTTTGGTTTTCAATTGACAGACATGTGATCTGGACAATGAAGTGAATCTTATAGCCAATGTAGTCCATTCTTCATGACTTGTGATACAATGAAGAACATATGTGAATATGGATGAAGACAAAGTAGCAGTAAGACAGCTAAGTAGATGTGCATCAACAGTGATCCATTGTGTGTATGCTTGATTCACCATAGCATTATGATTCTCATCAAGAACTGTAGAAGGAGGACAAACCTCTGATCCATCGACATATCTAAGTAGATTTGTGGCTCGTAATATGTTTTGAAATTGATTATTCCATATGAGATAATTTGTAGACTCAAGTTTAGTTGGAACAAAAGAATTCAGATTTGAGATAAGCATAGTGAGATTTGAAGGTAAAGGAGAACTAGTAGGTGTACCAATTGAAGAAGTTACCATTGTTGATTTTCCTTGAAGATCTTCCATTGTTGATCCATGTTGAAGATTCACCATTGTTAACCTAAAGATGAAGCTTTGGTGCTGGCAAGAGCTATGCGTAGCTTTGATACCATAATGAGAAAATGAATCTTATTCAACTTACCAAAATATCTTTCAATACAGAGGGATTTATATACAACTATATGAGTAACTCTCTTAACTAGTTAACTAACTATGGTACAGTTAACACAACAACTTCCCTAACTGCTTAACCACTACAGTTGGAGTGCAACTGCCTTAGATGTAAACACGTGTGTCATAATGAGGACCTACAGCAGCTCTAACTGATTTGGTGAGATTGTGGCTTCAACTATGGCTCTGCCTTGGTCAGCTCACATGAGCTTATGTGAGCTTCTAAGGTGGGAAGCAAAGCTTCTTCAGATACATTATCAACGATGATAGAAATTGGTCTCTAAATATATTTTGTAATAAATTTTCCACTTTTAGAGACCAAAATATTTAGTTTTTGAAACTCTTATATGTTGTAGTGTATGTAGTTAATGGAAGTAGACCAAGAATTAAAGCTCCAAAATTTAATAGTCACATTATAAATACAAATGAGGCATACGTACTTGGAAAACATAAGCTCTTTTAGGCAAGTATCCCTACCTGTCCTCACCAAGCTGAACATAGAACCCATAACTTCAAGAGAATCTGAAAGATAAAAAGAATTCCATTACATACATTAAAAAAAAAAAAAGAAAGTAATAAGCTTCTGAAGATGATAAAGATTCATTTTTCACAAAATTAATGTCAAATCAAAACAAGGAAAACCTTCTCATTTAATCCGAGATGAAGACCTTGTTGTATAAATTGTGTGATAACATAAAACAAATAGATTCATATTAAACAAATAATTGGAATTTCATAAACAAGAATATGGTGGAATTTACAGAAATTTATAATAAAATAAAACTAGAAAAAGGAAGCAAATTGAAACCTGTGTGATACCACAGTTTTCTTAAAACAGATTCATTGCCTCCCGATGGATGTTAAAGGTATGCTGGTGTCTGATCCCAAGATCCAATGGTCGAAACCAGCTAATGCAGAAGCACCTTTTGAATAACTTCGGCGAACTTTATAATTGTTGCACTCTCTCTAACAAGAATCAAAGAAGGGACTAGCAAAAGAAGATAGAAAATTTTTCTTTGGTATAAAAAATCATCTCCAACTTTTTGTTTTTATTTCAAAACAACATCTCCATTTTCCATAAAAAATCTCTCTAAAACTCTTCTTCTAAGTTAGAGAGGAAATGCCCTTTTTATACTTGTAAGGAAGAGGTCTTAGCCATGAAGGCTACCATAAAACCTAGCATCAATGGCCATCAGCTCTATCCTTTAGGGCTAAAGTTACAAAGGTGAAAAACTCCCATGTGCATAATGATCATCAACTCTATCATCAAAAGATGAGAGTTACAAAGGTTGAATAAATAAATATATATATATATATATATATATAATGTTATTTAAATAATCTAACTAGATAAGTTGTAAAATGGATACGGGTATTGGGTCACAACCCGATCCAAACCCAATCTAAAACATGTGCACATGACAAGCCCAATCCAGCATAGCACATAGCCCATGCCCAAGGCTAAGTCCAACACATGCACATACACAAGCCTAAGCCAGTCCAGACCAAGACTAAAACAAAGTCCAAGTCCAAGCCAAGGCTCAAGCCCAACTTCTATTGATGCCCACTTTATGAGACAATTCTCATTCATAACTCAATGGTTTCGGCCCATCATTTTTATATTGTAATCTTTTCACTTGAGAGAATACAAAACCACTCAAACCTATCTCTACCAGCGATTAGGTCCCACTTTAATTTCAAATCAAAATTGTCGAAAACCATTATTTTCCAACAAACCTAAAAGTTTTGGCTCCTCCACTGTGCCGCTATTTTTAGGAGTAACATCTTTATCATCATCATCACCGTACAATGTCTTAGCAATGTACCTGCAAACAGCCCAAACATAAAAGCTATTTATAGTGATCAAATAACAAAAGATTATTTATCAATAAAAGTTGCTCGCAATCAAAACTTGAAAAACTTAAAAATGATCAATTATAAATTAAATATGAATACATTAAGAGTTACTAATTCATATTTATACTTAATTTATTATCATTAGTTTGAAGAAACTTGTCCATTATAAAAATGCAAAAACATTAAAAAGCTTTTTCAGATTAAAAGTATATAGTTAAAATCATTTTAATATTTCCTAATCAAAAAAATAAATTAAAAAAATATGAAGCCATAATTGTCCTAAAGTTGTGACTGTAATTATACAAAGACTAAACATGAAACAAGATTAATGGAAACTCATTTTGGTTTCTGCTAAAACGATCAACAAACAAAAGCTATGTCCGTGTACTATAAAAAAAGAAGTCTAAAAAACAGAGAAAGGCTGTGGTATTTACTAATCTCCCATCATTCTCATAGTTCCTTCCCACAATTTTAGAACAGCCTCTCTATCATCCCAAATTCATATCCTACCAAGCCCTAGTCAACCTTACCTAGCTCTAATGTAGGGCAAAAGATGAGAAAACAAAAAAATTTGAAAAAGCAACAAAGGTTAAAAAAATTATCATTGTTTTGAGTCATGACTCACTTGGAGCCACTAGAAATCAAGTTTCAGTTTGCATCAAACCTTCTATTATGGTTTCTTTGTGTTCTTGTGGTGCTCATCAAAATTATAAATTGTTGTTCTTTTCTTTTCCTTTGTTTCAAGGTCTTGGACTGGGGTCATTTTCATGGCTTTAGTATTTTGTCCTACATGGACTATAATGGTCACCCATGAAACATTGTAGTAAATCGGTCTCACTCTGACGATGCAATTGTTGGTTGTTTTTTTAGAAATCAAAGGCATTAGTTTCTACCATTGAAGTCATTGTCTAGATTAGGGGTTATCCTCAAGCTATATGAAGTAATACGATTTTTCTAATTCAATAGTGAACATTTTTAAAGACTTTATCCAATTATTATGCTCTCTAAGGATTGTGTGATTCAAATCTAACTCTAGTTGTGATGTTCGCAAGAACCTATAATTGTCAACTTCACTACTAAAAAAAGTACTTTTTGCGACCGTTACAAACCGTTGCAAATAATAAAAATACAATCGCAAAAGACTTTTTGCGACGGCAAATGGGAGTCGCGAATGTGGGGGTGGCAAATACTTTTTGCGACCGCAAAACAGCAGTCGCAAATTATTTGCGACTGCCTAACCTACTTATAGCAACTGATGTTTTGCCGTCGCAAAAAAAGAATAAAAATTACCTACAATGTATTAGCGACCATCTTATTATCGTCGCAAATAGTTTTCAATGACATTTATAAATAGTGCATCGTTATGATTTATGATCTTTCCAAAAATCTGACTACATTGAACAAATATCAACAAGAAACTAAAAAATAAACTCAACCAAGTGAATTTCTAATTTTTTTTCTGTCATTTCTTGTGCTTGAAACTCTTAATGTTCTTCAGAGCCATTCAACTGGGCAAGGAAAAAAAAAAAAAAAGTGTCAAGCTTCTCGGTCACTATCTTTCCATGCATCATTATCTACTGGATCACTTGACTGATATAATAACCACAGAAGCTGTCCCATTTCCAACTTCTCGGTCTTGAAGCTCAGCCAAATGGATGCTTTATTCTTCCACCTTTGCAGTAGGATGCTCAACATATAACATCTTGAGTATTATAGCACCATCATTAGTAATTGTTACATCATCAATATCATCAACTAGCATCTGAAACACAAAATCGACAGATGAAGTATCAAGCTTCATATATTTCATTTCATCAATTTGACCAAAAAAATAAAAACCTGAAAAATGTTACATTAATAACAAATTAATGGTCATGTGACGCCTAAAATTTCCATATTAACGCAAGGGAATATACTCTTTACTAAAATACCAAGTTACCCCACCAGCTAGTGAGATGGATAATAAAACAAAAATGTTAAAAGATGCGTGCTAGGCGATTAAATTATCCCATTACCATTATGGTGTAGTCTAAATCAATTGCACAAAAGATCATATGCATAAGTCATACCACAGAAGAGCATTAAAATCAATCAAAAATATGACAGAGTAGAACAAAAACTTACATATTGGCTGATCATCACTATTGCAACGTCTTCTCTTGTTGTAAACTCCTTGAATGCTTCTTCAATTTGCTTAACAATTGTTTCTAAGCCATAATAAAAGAACATTTATAAGCCAAAATAAGAATATCCAAAAATTCAATTGAATTGAAATTAACTCGGGGAAAAGGACAGATTCTAATTCCATAACTAAGGATACAGGGCAAGAACAAAAATTTGGAGTGGTATAACAGCATCTGAAACCCATGTAGTTTCAAGTTCTCTCTCTCTCTCTCTCAACAATTTTAAAGCAAATTTTGAATCTCCTTAGCTGCTTATTCTGTTACAGAGAAACAAAATCTACAGCATAAATAACAAGAGTAACTAGTAGGCTTTAATGATTTTATCATAAAATTAAAGTATGTTGACCATCCAGTCATTTATTGGAGATAGCTTTTCAATTCATCATATGCAAGTTATTTTAGTGAGAACTACTCCCAAAACAACTACCACAGGAAAAAACATCAAAAGCCAGTCACATTATTGCTGGCTATATTCTTTCAGATAGCATGGAATGTTCACTCCAGAACTGGAAACAACAGAAGACAAACAATACACTAAAAAAAAAAATGCAACTTCCTTAATATGAAAGAGGTAATCACAGAAATCCAACACAATAATGCCTAAAACATTAAAATTTCACAACATTTGGAGCTCAAAAGCATACTTGAGTCCACAATTAGGTAATTTGTCGTTCTCCGCAAATCCACATTGCCTACTCCAGCCAGTAAAAATCCAATTATTGTGTCCTACATCAGATAAATTTAACTCCAATCAGCTCCAGCAATATTGAGCATCACATTAGCAGTCATCTTAAAGACCTTCATAAATATACACCAAGATGTCAGGGACAAGAAAAAACATATCTGATGCTATTTTAACAACCTACCAAGCCATGTGATCAGTACTGTTATCTGCAACTGCATTATCCATGTGGGAACTCAACGTAAGAGAAGACATAATAAATCCACTGCACATTTATTGACTGTGAACTCACATAAGATGGGAAAATCAACGACCAAGTTCAGACCAAACAGTGAGAACAGATTCAGAGATGAAGAAATCAAAGTGATTTCTACATATTAAAGTTAGTTGAAACGAATAAAGAGGTACACTAGCTTTGAGTCAATTTCAAAATCCACTCACAAAAAAGCCTTCAACACCTCCTTCAATGGAGTCACCATTAACAACATGAATTTTTGCTATGTTCACTCCCAAGTCATCAAATTCATCTCTTCTTATTTGTATTTATTTATTTATTTATTTGTCCAATTTAATTATGAAGCCAATTTCTCTTCATGAAATGATAATTTTTTTTAGTGGGTATGGATTTCAGATACCAAAAATCAGTTTAAAATGTTAAATATAGGGATTCTGGAGTGAACATCATTCCTATATGAAATAAGAGATGTACAAAAAAACTCACCATCGAGATATATGTTCCTCAAATCCAATCTTGCTCCTGGAGTGAACATCATCACTGCCTGGCCTCAAAACTTAGGCCCAGTGCTCTTCCAAAAGATTCTAGAAGAGTGAACTTCACTGTCATGTCAGGGACTTCCATGGCTTGTCCACATGTCGGTGGAATTGTTGCTCTGATCCACTTAGCTCATCCAACATAGACCCAGCAGCTATTAAATCTGCAATCATGACAACAACGGAAATCATAGACCATTCAGGAAGGCCAATAATGGATGGAGACAAACCTGCAGGAGTTTTCGCAACGGGAGCTGGACATGTAAACCCCAAGAGAGCCATCAATCCAGGACTGGTATATGATATCAGGCCAGATGAGTATATCACTCATCTGTGCACCCTGGGATACACAAAATCAGAAATTTTCACAATTACTCACAGGAATGTGAGTTGCCATGAGACTTTGCTGGAGAACAGGGGTTTTAGTATCAATTATCCCTCGATTTCGGTGATGTTCACGCGCAGGAAGATGAGTAAGGTGATCAAAAGGCAATTGACAAATGTAGGGAGTCCTAATTCCATTTACTCGGTCGAAGTGGTGGAACCTGAAGGAGTCAAAGTAAGAGTTAAACCGCAAAGACTAATATTCAAATATACGAACCAGCAGTTGAGTTACAAAGTTTGGATTATTTCAAGGAAGAAAATAACAACAAAAATAGGAGCTCTACTCAAGGGCATTTGATATGGGTGCACTCTGACAAAGGTCTTTCTAGGGTTAGAAGCCCTATTTGAGTGACATGGGCATCTAAGAAACAACAGCAGTAATTATGGTGGCAACAATAATAGCAGTAGTAATGTCAACTTATAATACCTTCTGGTTTTGGACTTGGAAGGTTGAGACCAATGAAGATCTGATGATCATTTTATATTTTGAATTCTAGAAGAGGAATCTGGGGCACAATTTTATCATTTGATAAAGACAGAAGAATTAAATATAATTTAAGAATTCTAATATATGTTTCTTTAAGGCAAAAGGGGTCTCTAAATAAGCAGGTCAGCATAAGTTCTCACTATCATTCTTTCTGTCCACTTATCACGATTTTTCTAGAGATAAAATATTCACAGAAATGAAGCCAAAGTAGAACATCAATCTACCCAAGTATGAGCATTGACTTCAACAAGCTTCAGTTAAATTTAACAGCTGTGGTATTAAGAAAACTACAGAAATATCACATGCAAAAATTCTCTACAAAAAATAAACACATGCAGATATGCAAGAGAACTAACAATAAGAAAAGATTTCTCTACGGAAAATATATGTTCCTCAAATCCAAGCTTGCACCTGATCCAAGCTTGCGCTGGGGCCCAAGTTTTGACCTGTTGTTTTTTATATCAATTCCAAATCTATCACTTCATAATGAAACATTTCAATTCAACAAACCACAAACATCAATATCTCCCTATTTATGACTATTATTTGTGACACGAAGATGTTTGCAAGACAATAGATACACACATTCAAATATTCAATACTCTATGCATTTAGCTATATGAATTGAATTCAAATTCAAAAACGAGAGAGAAAGATATAAGTACCAAGTAATTCATCATTTAATTCAAGATCTAAATTACTTTTGAGCTTTCTCAAACTAAATTGAAATTGAAAACTGCAGAGAGAGCTTGAAATCAAAATTAAACCGAGCAATATAGAAATCAACTACAACTAAAACATGTAACCAAGAAGAATTCAAAGCAGAACAACAAGATTATAAACTAGAAAAATCATTCAAAGATTAACCAAATTATGCTCTGTTTGGTTGCTAAGAAAATGTAACATAGACACAGGAAAACAAATATATATGTGTATATATATATTTTACCTTAATTGAGGTGAGCTTCAGTTTTCTAGCCAAACAAACATAAAAGCATAATACTAAAAGTTTGAAATTCGGTTGGTTCCTAAAATTTTCTCAGCATACAAACAAAAGGTTCAAAAACTAAATGAAATTTAGCAAACAATCTAGAGAAATGTTCAGATCAAGTTTTAAAGCCAAAGCAAATCAAGATTTAATAATCTAAAAAAATAAAAATAAAAAATAAAATGAATCTTCGAATCAAAAAGATGTTTCGAAATCAGAATCTGCACCGCATTGATAAAAATAAATTGAATTGGAAAAAATTCATGTTGTTACCGTTGATGTTGATCTTCGAAATCAAACAAAGCTATGAGTCGAAGAGAATTTGGGAGCTGAAAGAAAGACACAGGGATTACAGAGACAAAGAGTTGGATTCATACATAGAAATTAGGCTTACCGATTATGAATCGATCCAAATCTTCATCAACAGCAGATCGAAATCTTCAAATCTTCATCAACAATCGATCAAAATCTTCATATCTTCATCAAAGTGGGAGTCGAGCGAGAGAGAGTGAAGAGTCAAGTGAGAGAGAGGAGAATTTGTGAGATTACCAGTATGATTTGTGAGATTTTGAGAGTGAGAGAGAGAGAGAGAGAGAGAGAGAGAGAGTTGGGAAATAAGAGTGAAAGGGATAGGGCAAGTTTTACACGATTTGGGGGGTTTTTTTTTTTTTTTTTTTTGTTCAGTTAAGAACACGATTGGGGGTTAAGCAAAACGGGATTGTTATGGAAAAAAGTGATTTTTTGCGACGGTTAAATAATCAATCGCAAAAAAATAGACGCAAAAACTCATATTTCTAGTAGTGCTTCTTTGTCTTCATTGTAATTCTGCACCTTAAAGCCTTCTAAAAACCAGAACTGAATCTGATCAAAAATTGTTCTACCCCTTAAAATACCTATTTAAGAAGCCAACCATGCTTGTACTCAAAACACCCAAGCTATCACCACGAAAGGAAACCAACCAGCACTTACAAGTTACATCTATTCATGCACCGTTAACAGCACCTACTAAAACAGCAAAATTGTCTCTTTATGTCCAACCAAAAGCCCAGAAATTTACCCCTTTACATTTTCACAAACCATTTTACTAAGCTTTCAGACTATTTCTGAAAGAGATCCCATCATACACCACCCTAAATCAATCTAGTAAAATATTAGGAAAGAGAGTGTTCATCACACTTTCCCTACACCACTTTTCCTACCTTTTAGCATTTATTCGATACCATATCATAAAAAAAAAAATGGCCAGAAATTCTAGCACATTGTTCCTCAAATTGTTCTCACTTTTAAAAACAAGACAATTCTGACTGCCCTCATTTGCAAACTTTACTTGCCCTGATAAAATTGGTTTAACAACCTGAACTTCCTAATGCTCAAACACTCTGCCCTGACAGCATTACAGACCACAAGCTACATCAAGTCAACTACATTAACCGTTATGCAAATTCATCATGCAACTACCACATGGGAGATCCATTTAAACTTCTCCACTCTTAGTCACATAGGTTGGGATGCAAAAAAATGAAATCATATTTGAAACAAGTAGGGGTGGCGACAAAATATAATAGAAAACACTAAAAGGTAGAAAACACTAGAAGGTAATTTATGAGAGCTAGCCATCCTCTAACCCTCGTATTTCTATACTAAACCATGCACATGTTAGCTTTTGATAAAACTCTCTTTAGAATGAACTATATTTTGTATTGAATTTTTCTCACTTATTGATTCATATATTTTGCCCATAGGCTTACATCCTTTTATATAGAGAAGGTTATACATAAGTTCAATGAATAAGATCCATGAACCTAAACAACCTTGCAATTAATTAGATACATGAATATAATCTAGACAATGTACTTAATAAATATAAAATACATTAATATGAACTCAACGTATCCAATGCATGCAATGTATCCAATGTATCCAATGTAAATATGGCATTAATTTTAACAGCACAGTCATAAACAATAAAACCTTAGAAAAAAGAAGACGCCACTATAGTGACCACTCAAGCCACATAAAAAACATGTGATAGTTATTGTTACTCTTTCTTTAGTTTCCTATAGAGATCTCTTATACACTTTGTTTTATAAATTTGATATCTAGAGTTACCATACATCCATATAAAGGATACCTCTTAAACCACCATTTTCGGAACAAAAGCATTATTGGAACAAATATTTGAGTAGGTTTCACAACTTCTTGGTTTATGGACTACTATGCTACCAATGACTCTGTTTATTAATATAGAGTGAGACGCGAGGCAGAGTCACACAACAGCTATAAGTAAGAGAGAGAGAGAGAGAGAGAGAGAGTGGTTTGGGTGGTTTTAATATGTTCCTGCAATCCTTGCTTTATTTTAAACACCTTAGGATTGAGGATTATATCTCAAATGTTTTTTATTTAGTTCCAATTTTGGCATATGTTTCAAGTTGAAAGTGCCTGTTATTTTTGTTTTTCCTCTCTGTCTCGGGCTGATATTTGTGCTTTGACATCAGCGTCATAGCAGTTTAGGTGATTGAATGAACTTATTTATGGGTTCTAAGACATGCTGGAAATATTGTGTGCATCTCATTGTGCATGGCGACAATGTCTAGTGCCACAGTATGCTGAAAATATTTATATGCAATGTTGCCGTTCTACATAAACATAACGCAATGGTGTACATACAATATTCCAGCATATTCTGGAACCCAGAAATAACTGTTACTCTCAATGTAAAGGGAAATTCTGACTTAGTAGTGAACAATGAAATGCAGATACTGTCAGATTCTGAGGAGAGGACTCATTATGACAGGTACCTGTTATCTTAGAGAATGCGTGTTCAGAGATGTTCTGAGCAAGTTTCAGTAATGCACACATATGAATCACACAGAACAACAATGAAAGAAATGGAAGTTGTTGAATGGTTAGAATGGTATAAGTTTGCTTTAAATGATATTTTGTCAGAGAAAAGAATTGTAGTTGGGTTAGGCTACTTTGATGTACTGGAAAGGGATTTTTATTCAGCCATACATGCAGCATACTATGCCCCGGTGATTGAGTCTATGGATCTCCTCCCTGACTGTTTTGAAGCCGAGGAGAGGTCTGCCTGTGAAACTCCTGAAGTGCTGCACTTGGTTTCAGGGCGTGACCTTTTTGGAATGATATGCCTAGCTGATAAGGTTCCTAAATTATCTTCGGCCTACAATGAAAAACTGTCATCTTTTGCCTCTAGAGGATCAGGGTTGTGCCAAGGCATAGAGAATCCGAGCACACAAACCAATTCTGGAACATATGATATTGGAATTCATCGGATGCAAGCAACAGAGATTGATTACCATGCATCTGATGCATATAAAGATCTAGAATTGCATGTGTCGGGAAAGGTGGTTGTTTTGGCAACCAGAGTCCCACCTAAAAGCTATTGCAATGGGATAAGAAATGAAGATTCTCAGGATCACTTACATGTATATCTTGGTTCACATGAAGATTTGTACATGAGCAAAGGATTTTCTAGAGACTCCTTCAAGGGTGTTGCAGTTGGATCCAGGATTCCACTGGGAACAATAACTGGACTAGGGACCAACTCTGAAGAAGGGTCTTGCTTTGTCTATGATAGCAATGGTATAAAAACCCACATGATTATGAAGCATAGGACACTGATGGTGTGTGTAACAGCTCTCTTTCAGTTTCTATTCGTTTTGGTTTTCATCCTCAATTATTAAATTCATGTTTAGATTAATATTTATGTATATTTGACTTCTTGTTGTGGAATCGCAAGCTTGTCTTCGTTCCCTGCATTATTTTGGGTGGCTCTTGTAAATTTTGCAGTGTGTTCTTGGTGACCCACCTTAATGACAAGAACTTCTAGTTTTTTTCTAGCCTGTAATGGAAACAAATACTGCGGTTTTCTTGCTTATATCAATGCATATCTTTGTTAGCTCCAGCTCACACTCCACATGGTGTGGGTGGCACCACATGCTAAAGGAAGATGGTCGGGTAGCTCTAGCCTACTATCCACATGGTGAGGGTGGCACCATGTGCTAAAGGTAGATGGTGAGGGTGGCACCAACTAAGCCCACCCATTGTTCTCTTTTCACCTACTCCTCCTCTCTTGTGTATAAATTGAGATGAGTGAGGAGGGGTTGAAGATATAGAGCTGAAGAGCACACACAGAGGGTATAATCTGTGAGAGAGAGTGAATTCTATAGAGGGTTGTGAGGTGTGAGTTGTAATATCCCTCCGGGATAATTCTATAGTGGATATCTCTTCCGTGGACGTAGACAATTGCTGAATCACGTAAATCTCTTGTGTTATTGTGTGTGATTGATTTCTGGTGTCTCATAGTCTTAATAAGTGGTATCAGAGCCTTGTCGGTTGCATTTCGAAAAAGCAGAGTGCGATTTTTCGAAACTACTATAAATCAAGTTGCTCAAAATTCACTTTTGAGCATACCAGGATCAAGGTCTTGTTGAGAGAAGTCCAGAACCGCAAAGTAGAGGCCCAGAAGAACCGCCACGCACCCTCACGCGCCTTCTGAACAAAGCGCATGAGGCCTAGTCTCCTCCACGCACCTCACGTGCCGTTTGGCTTGTCGACGCGTCAGCCCAGACTCAGTCATGCGCCTCACGCACGTGGAAGGTGGAAGACGAGCCATGTCAGCGCCGCGTCAGCCACGTGTTCGACACATCATCAGCCACGTTTCGCCACGTCAGCAGACACGTGTCACAAGAAGCCACGTATCTGCCACATCAGCTAGCCCCAGTTGACCAGTCAACCTGTTGGAGAAGTGATCCAGTGCTGCGCGGCTAAGGTACACCCACAGATCTGAATTGTCTAAACTATTTTGGCTTGATCTAAGCTATTCTAAGTTCGTTTCTGATGATCCAATAGTGGTTTCCAACTATTTGGTGTATTTTAGACACATCCATACGATCAGATTTTTGAATCGGAATTTCTATGAAAAGTAAGAAGACGATGGAAGAATCCACATCAACTTCTGAATCCATGATCAAATTGAATCCTTCCAATTATGCAATCTAAAAGTCACGGATGGAAGACATTCTGTATTATAAGAATCTGTTTGACCCTATTTTTATAAAGGGGGTTAAACTAGAAGCAGTGAAGGATGATGATTGGATAAAAATGAACCGGAAGACTGTCGATTGTATCAGACAATGGATAGACCACAGTGTATTCCACCATGTCTCCCAGGAGACAAATGCATATGTCCTTTGGACAATGTTAGAAGGAATGTACCAATCAAAGACCGCTTGAAACAAAGCCTTAGTGATGAGAATGCTTGTAAATCTGAAGTTGAAGAATGGTGTGTCTGTCGCCGAGCACACTAGCGAACTCAAAAATCTGGTGAATCAGTTTGCAACCGTCAAGATGCTCTTGGAAATGCAAGCCGTACTATTGCTCAGTTCTTTACCGGACAACTGGGAGACACTGGTGGTCTCTCTCAGCAACTCTGCACCAGAAGGAAAGCTGACCATGAGCATGGTCACAGACGCCATGTACAACGAAGAGACAAAAAGGAAAGACATGGGTGGTAATAAGTCCCATGCTCTTGTCACAAAAGATAGAGGCAGAGACAAAGGTAAAGAAAGAGATAGAGGAAGAAGCAAGAGTAGAGGCAACTGGAACAACAAGAGTAAATCCAGAGACAACAAAGGTCGAGGTAACTCTAGCTTCACTTGCTTTCACTGTGGCCAGGAGGGTCACATAAAGAGGAACTGTCCAAGCCGGAAAGATAAAGGCTAAAGTAGTAAGTCAAAGGGAGATGAGAACACGACAGCCATAACAACTGATGAAATACTTCTTGCAGTTGGTGAAAATGAGGACTGTCTTCACGTAGCTAACCACAACTACACAGAATGGGTGATAGACACAGCTGCATCCTATCATGCCACTTCCCACAGAGAACTCTTTAGCTTGTACAACGCTGGAGATTTTGGCACTGTTCGAATGAGGAATTCTAGCTATTCGAAGATTATGGGTATTGGAGACATTAGTATTCAGACTAATGTCAGGCACAAGCTGGTTCTCAAAGATATGAGGTATGTTCCAGATTTGAGCCTCAATCTTATCTCCGGAAGCGCCCTGGACCGACAGGGCTATACAAGTACATTCGGAAATGGCTGTTGAAAGTTGACAGAAGAAGCTTTGACAATCGCCAGAGGAGAGATGTCTTCAACACTGTATAAGACTCAAACGAAGATCTGTCTGGAAAGTCTTAATGCAGCAGAAGACAAGGAGTCATCGGACTTATGGCACAGAAGACTGGCTCACATAAGTGAGAAGGGATTGCATATGTTGGCAAAGCAATCCAGAATACCCTTATCCAAAGGGAGTGCCTTGAAGCTGTGTGATTATTGCCTTTATGGCAAACGGTATCGAGTATCATTCAGTTCAACGAGCAAGAGGAAAACAAAAGTGCTGAATATAGTATACTCGGATGTTTGTGGCCCAATCGAAGTGGAGTCACATGGCGGCCGCAAGTATTTTCTGACTTTCATTGATGATGCATCAAGGAAGTTGTGGGTGTATTTCTTGACGACAAAGGATAAGGTATTTCAGCACTTTCAGGAGTTCCATGCACTGGTGGAAAAAGAAACCAGGAAGAAGTTGAAGTGTCTTCGCACAGGCAATGGATGCAAGTACACTTCCAATGCTTTTGCAGCATATTGTGCCAGCAGAGGTATCCGGCACAAGACAACAGTTCCCGGCACCCCACAATACAATGGTGTGGCAGAGAGGATGAACTGCACTATTGTTGAAAGAGTCAGATACATGCTCAGGATGGCAAAGTTGCCAAAGTCATTATGGGCTGAAGCCGCCCGTACAGCCAGTTATCTCATCAACAAGTCGCCTTCAGTCCCGTTGAATTTTGAGATATCTGAGGAAGTCTGATCCAGAAGAAAGGCATCATATTCTCACTTGAGAGTCTTCGGATATAAGGCTTTTGCACATATCTCCAAGGAAAACAGACAGAAGCTTGATGACAAGTCCACACCATGCATATTTGTGGGCTATTCAGATGTAGCATTTCGGTACAAGTTGTGGGACCCGGTGAACAAGAAGATGTTCAAGAGCAGAGATGTTGTGTTCCGTGAAGACCAGACCATAGCAGATTTTGAGAAGTCTGTAAAGTCTAGAGATGTCATCACTCCAGACTTGTTTCCATCTCCTGAGTCATCACAAAATGCTAGATGTGATAATGTGCAACAAGAAGTGCCAGAGTTATAGGATCCTATGCCAGAAATTGAGGATCAAGAGGAAAAAGATGAAGACCTGGATGAAGAGGGTGCCAAGCAGGGGGGGTAACCTCCTCAACCAGAGGCAATTAGGCCTCAGTTGCGGAGATCTGGAAGAGCTGCCGTGCCATCAACCAAATATATCGCTTCTCAATATATTCTGATTACTGATGAGGGGGAACCTGAGAGTTTTTCGGAAGCCAAGAGTCATATAGAGGAAGACTATTGGATGCAAGTTATGAAGGAGGAGATGAGTTCTTTGCAGAAGAACCACACTTATGAGCTCATTCCACTTCTAAGAGGCAGGAGAGCCTTGAAGAACAAATGGGTGTATAAGTTGAAGAAAGATGGAAACTGTAAACTATTGCAGCATAAAGCTCGTTTGGTGGTCAAAGGCTTTGGGCAGAAGAAATGAATTGATTTTGATGAGATCTTCTCCCCAGTTGTGAAGATGACTTTCATTCGAGTAGCTCTGGATTAGCAGCTCACTTGAATCTAGAAGTAGAACAGATGGATGTTAAGATCGCCTTTCTCCATGGTGATTTAGAGGAATAGATCTACATGTAGCAACCAGAAGGATTTGAAGTTAAAAAAAAACAAAATCTAGTCTGCAAATTGAAGAAGAGTCTCTACGCCTGAAGCAGGCCTTGAGACAATGGTACAAGAAGTTTGATTCATTTATAGTGGATCACGAGTACACAAGAACAGTGGCAGACCAGTGTGTACATTTTCGAAGGTTTTCGGATAGAAACTTCATTATCCTACTGTTGCATGTCAATGATATGCTGATCATCGGACAGGATACTACTATGATCAACAAGTTGAAAAATGACTTGTCGTAGTATTTTGACATGAAGAATTTAGGCCCAGCACAGCAAATTTTAGGCATGAAGATTGTTCGTGACAAGAAAGCCAAGAAGATATGGCTGTCACAGGAGAAATATGTTGAACGGGTGATTGAAAGGTTCAATATGAAAGATGCCAAGCCAGTCAGCACACCACTGGCCAACCATTTCAATGTGACAAAGCGTTCGTGTCCCACAACCAGCTCTGAAAGGAAAGAAATGGAGGCAATCCCTTATTCTTCCGCAGTAGGAAGTTTGATGTATGCAATGTTGTGTACCCGACCAGATATAGCTCACGCAGTTGGCGTTGTGAGCAGATTCCTCGCCAATCCAAGAAAGGAGCATTGAGAGGTGGTCAAATAGATTCTTCGTTACTTGAAGGGAACTTCAAAGATGTGTTTATGTTTCGAGGGAGCTGAACCAATTTTGGAGAGTTTTACAGATGCCGATATGGCAGGTGATCTTGATGGTAGAAAATCTACATCAAGATTTCTGTTCACTTTTGCAGGGGGAGCTGTCTCATGGCAGTCCAAGCTACAAAAGTGTGTTGCTTTATCTACAACAAAGGCAGAGTACATTACTGCTGCAAATACTGGAAAGGAAATTGTGGTTAAAGCGGTTTCTCCAAGAATTGGGTCTACAGCAGGAAAAATATAAGGTACATTGTGATAGTCAGAGTGCAATTGATCTAAGCAAGAATTCTATGTACCATTCACGTACAAAGCACATTGATGTCCGGTATCATTAGATACGAGAAGTGGTGTAAAAGCAGCTAATGAAACTAGTGAAGATTCACACGGACAGGAATCCTTATGACATGATGACCAAGGGTGTCACCAGAGACAAACTGGAAATTTGCAAAAATCTGACCGGGATGGACTTTAAGTGAGAAGTCAGTTATCCGTGTGGGCGTGGAGGGGGAGAATTGTTAGCTCCAGCCCACACTCCACATGGTGTGGTTGGCACCACATGCTAAAGGAAGATGGTGGGATAGCTCCAGCCTACTATCCACATGATGAGGGTGGCATCATGTGCTAAAGGTAGATGGTGAGGGTGGCACCAACTAAGCCCACCCATTGTTGTCTCTTCACCAACTCCTCATCTCTTGTGTATAAATTGAGATGAGTGAGGAGGGGTTGAAGATATAGAGTTGGAGAGCAGACACAGAGGGTATAATTTGTGAGAGAGAGTGAATTCTATAGAGGATTGTGAGATGTGAGTTGTAATCTCCCTCCGGGATAATTCTATACTGGATATCTCTCCCGTGGACGTAGGCAATTGCTGAACCACGTAAATCTCTTGTGTTATTGTGTGTGATTGATTTCTGGTATCTCATAGTCCTAACAATCTTTGTGTAGCACGATGCCAAGAACAATGTACATGTAGTGGAACAAATTCTTTGTAAAAAAGTGGCATATGTTTTATATTGTTAAAGTTCCTTGTAGTTTCTACTGGAGAAAATGGCTTGGAGTTTTGATGACTGTACGTATGATCAATTGTCTCGATTTATTATTATTTTTTTAAATAAAACTTCTCCATGCATTAGTGTTGACTTTAGTTGCCTTTGTTTTGTCTTAGTTGTGACTTCCATTGTACCAGGAATTTTGTTGGCATACTGCTTACGACTTGACTTTTTTTTTTTTTTTTATCAGCAAAAAAAACCTTTATTGATGAAAAAACCGAACATGAAAGGAGATTACATCAAATAAAGGAGAGGAAGAGCAACAAGCATCATAGCAAACTAACCCAATCCCAACTAGGTTGGCACCGAGAAGAGAGCTAAATCATCTGCAAGCTCAACCCCAGGAGTTTGGTGAGGGACCAAACCCCACAAGAAGAAAGACCAAGAAGAGAAAGAAGACCAAAACCCGACACAACACCAAAAAGAGACAGATCCCAATCGGATCATACACCAAATCAGACCTTAGCACAGAGATAATTACATAATGCTAACAGCAGATTAGCAGCCGCCCTGAAATTTGAGAACTCAAAGAGCCTCCCTTTTGGAGAGAAGATGAAGAGTGCAACTTCAGCATCACAAAGGACTGAGATTTCTAACCTTGTAGCCTTTTCATTTGAGCCTTTTCATCTGAGTTTTCCCTCTCACCATGCTTACAGAAACACCAAAAAGTTGCACAAAACAAGCATACAGTAGCTGCACCATACACCAGCAGCATACACCAGCAGCGTAAACCAGCAAACTCCAGCACAACATACACAGCGGACATCAGCAGACCTTTGAGCAGATTGAGCAAACCTTTCACCAAGGTTACACTAGCAGCATACACAACACCAGATTGAGTAGACCTTTCACCAATGTGATGGTTCTTTATCCATAGCCACTCTAGCATCAGTAGTAGCTCCAAACCCTTTAGTTGCCAACCGCAACAGAGGCTGCACGGCCAAACCAGCAGCAGACCTTTCAATAACTCCACCATCTCTCCATGTTAGTGAGGACCAAACACAGCAGCAACACAAAAATCCCAACTATTTTCATTGTAATGAGTGCCTAACCTGCTGCAAGTTTTCCATCACATCATGAACAGAGTACTGCAACTCACTACTTTGGGCTTTGATCCATAATGCTACTCTAAGCTTAATCAGATCACAAGCCTCCTCCAAAATATGTTGCTTACTATTAAATAAACAATCATTTCTCAAAGTCCAAATAAACCAGAGGACTGCAAAGGGAATTACATCCCAGATTTTAGTTTCCAGCTTACCCCATTTGATCCCTCTCCACCAATCCATCACCCCTTTAGCATTTTGAGGGACCACCCAATGCATACCCCACCAATTCAAAATATTTGACCATATCTTCCAAGCAAACTAGCACTGCAACAATACATGATTATCTGTTTCCACATCACAACCACAGAAAACGCACTCAATCCTAGCATCCTGACTGAGGCATCCCACCCTTTGAAGGAAAGCTCTAGTTTTAATTCTACCCTTCCAAGCGAGCCAACCAAAGAATTACACTTTTGGTGGGGAAATATTGTTCCAGAGCCACCTAGCTGACCCCGACCCTAGACCCACATCATTCCTACTGTACACTGAATTTACAATGAACAAACCTGAAGATGAGGCAGTCCAAACCAAAGAATCATCTCTATCAGACAAAATGGGCCCAAATGAAGTAAGATAGGATCTTAATCGTTCCACTTCATCATCCTCCCAAGCCCTCAAACATCTCCTAAAATTGAAGGACCACCCAGCTGATCCATTTCTCCTTACAATCATCTGTTTAAGATTAACTTCTTTGTCTGCTGATAGGTCATAGAGTCTGGGAAACTCATCCTTTAAACATCTGTTAGATGCCCATGGATCCTCCCAAAAACGAACCCTCATTCCATTCCCAACTTGATAAGCAGAATTATCCATAAAAAAGTTCCACAAATTGGGGCTACTGTGTTCCAGACCAAGAATATCCCCCCAGATTTTTTAGCACTGGGCGCCATTGGCCAAGAATGGTCTCCATCTCCCACCAAAGCTACCATACTTACTAATCACAATATCTTTCCACAATACCATATCTTCAATTCCATATCTCCACCACCATTTAGCTAGAAGACACTCATTAAAATCCATCAACCTTTTAATACCCAGCCCTCCCAGACTTTTCTTCATGGTGACCTCCTCCCATTTTACCATATGAAGCTTCTTTTTAATATCTAACCCTCCCCACAAGAACCTGGCTTGAATTTTATCAAGCTGCTTAGCCACACATATAGGTACTTTAAATAAAGAGAGGTAATAAACTGGTAATGAGGATAACACTGCTTTGATAAGAAACCTTCCCCCAAAAGAAAGCAACTTTCTCTTCCAAGACACAAGCTTAGATTTAAATTTGTTGATCACAGGCAACCAAGTGCTCCTCTTCTTTGGGGTAGCACCAAGTGGCAAACCCAGATACATAAACGGCAGCTTTTGACTCTGGTAGTTTAATTCCCCAGCAAAACCATCCAAAACCTCCTCCTGTAATCCAACCCCCCACACATGGCTTTTATGAAAGTTAATCCTCAAGCCAGACATCACCTCAAAGCACCTCAGAATTCTTTTAACATTCAAAACTTCCTGCTCCTCAGCCTTACAAAACACCACTGTATCATCTGTAAATTGCAAATGAGTGACAATAATCTCTCTATGGCCTATAGCAGCTCCTTTGATTAGCCCCAATGTTTTAGCTCTTTGGAATAACATATTTAACCCTTCCACCACAATGTTAAAAAGAAACGGTGGCAATGGATCCCCTTGTCTTAGTCCTTTACCAGGAATAAATTCAGCAGTGGGTGAGCCATTAACAAGAATTGAAACTCTAGATGATTGCAGGCATTCATTTATCCACCTGATCCATTTCTTCTGGAAACCAAAGTTAGTCATCATGGAAAAAAGACACTCCCAGTTTACATTGTCGTAGGCTTTGTCAAAGTCCAGTTTTAGGATCAACCCCTTCTGCTTTTTCTTCTTCCACCAATCCACAACTTCATTGGAAATTAGCACTCCATCCAAAATGCTCCTACCACCAATAAAAGCAGATTGGGAATCTCCAACAATTTTAGGCAACACCTTTTTGAGCCGAGATGCAAGGACCTTAGAAATAATTTTATACATAGAACCAAGAAAGCTAATAGGTCTATAATCAGAAATACCATCTGGACAGGCTGTCTTGGGAATCAGTGTTATGAAAGAGTTGTTAATACCGTTAGCTAAACACCCATTAGCATAGAATTCATTGAAGAACCTCAAGATATCCACTTTAAACACCTTCTAGCATTTTTGAAAGCACAACATATTAAATCCATCTGGTCCTGGCGCCTTGTTACCATCACTCTCCTTAACCACTCTCCAGATTTCCTCTTTCTGAGAATGATGCAACTAGCCCCGCGGAGTCCATATCCTGACCAATGGTCCTAAATATACCTACAAGCTTCGGTCTGGATTTCCACTCTTCTGAGAACCTCCTTCTAAAATGGTCAAACACCTCCTGCTTCACCTTATAAGGATCCTCATAAAGCTCCCCCTCAACTTTGATAGAGTTCAACAGGTTCTTATTATGTCTGCTAGTAGCAACAATATGGAAGAACCTTGTATTTTTATCCCCTTTTAAACTCCAACTTAGTCTAGACTTCTACCTCCACATCCATTCCTCCCTCCTACTAAGAGACCAAACCTCCTTTCTAACCTCTCTTCTTCTTTTAAGCTCCTCATCTCCCAGACTTCTGGATTCAGCCACTAGATCAATGGCATGAAATTCCTCCTCTGGTACTTTCAATGCGTAAGTGACATTTCCAAACACCTCCATATTCCACTTTTTAAACACTGATCGAAGCACCTTAAATTTGTTCATTATCACAAAACCTGCCCAACCAGTAAATGCAGACTCTTCCCAAGATTTCTTCACAACAGTGCCAAATTTAGGATGAAGAGTTTAGGTATTTAAAAAGCGAAAAGGCCTGGGACCCCAATCCCTACCATCTTCTAACAGTAACGGAGGACAGTGGTCAGAAACACTTCTTTCCAGGCCCCATAATTTTAAATTAGTCCTGCACATCCATTCGCTTGACAGAAGTACTCTATCAAGCCTACTCCACCTTTCTCCTTCATTAGCATTACACCATGTGAATTGTCGTCCCATCATTGGTAAATCAATAAGTTCCAAATTTTCAATGAACTGATTAAACTCCTTCATTTCTTTGTCCCTCCTTGAACACCCCCTTCGTTCTCCAAGATTTCTTATTTCATTGAAATCACCAATTAAACACCAAGGATTACTAAACAAAGGTTTTAGTCTACATAAAATACTCCAGAATTTGCCTCTCTCATTCACATCATTTGGGGCATAGATATTAACAAGGACACAACTGAAATTTGGCAAGAGAGTACCTGAAAGAATAATGCAGTGCTTATTATAGCAGCACTGAGAAAGTCTGAACACAGATGTCTTCCAAATGCACAATAGCCCCCCCTGCCCTCCGATCAGCATCAACTACCATATACTCCATATCATCATCAGGCCACAGTGACTTGATGAATAGTGATGAAACCTCAGATTTCTTTGTCTCCTGGAAGCAGACGAAATCTACTTTCCTATCCTTAATTAAAGACTTTACCTTCTTCCTCTTGTCAGCTTTACCCAACCCCCTAACATTCCATGATAAGAGCTTCATTAAGACACATTACATGACACCTGACACCACCAAATACAAACAAATCAACTCTGCATATTAACCACCTCCTGAGCATCTGCAGCCCTGGGTAAGGCCCTATCTTTGTCTAAGACTTCCATAACCTTCAATTTTTTGATCACTTCCTCATCCTTACTACCGAAGCATATACCTAGAGCTTTGCCCAAATGAATTGTTGCTTCTGCCTCATCCTGCAACTCTTTATCACCATTAGAAAGCCTTCCATTTAAACCCAGAGTTGATGTCCACCCAGGCATCTCTTTACTTGAACTTCTACCAGTTGACACCAATCTTGCAATCGGCCCAGCTTTTGCTCTGAAAACAGCACCTCTGCTCTAGCTTCCCATGACCGCTGCTTCTCCCTTCCACTCCCTTCCACTCCCTTCTACCTCCAAGTTGACACCAATCTTGCAATCGGCCCAGCTTTTGCTCTGAAAACAGCACCTCTGCTCTAGCTTCCCATGACCGCTGCTTCTCCCTTCCACTCCCTTCCACTCCCTTCTACCTCCACTACCTTTTCTCAGATTATCCGCCGCAAATCTCCTAGATACAGTAGCTCTATTCCGCCTAACTAGCTTTTTCCTCTGTTTTACCACTCCCCTTTGCGAACCTGTGTTTCTTAAAGTGAAAATGGGTTGAATAGACGATGAAGCAGGCACATTGTCCTGGGCTAGTGACAACTTACTATCTAGGCCCACACCACTTGAATTACTTCTACCATCAATAGGCCCATGTGCTAGTCCATCATAATGTGCTTTAACCAGTTTAACTTCCAAAGATATACCACCTTTATCAGGCCCATTTCCACTGAGGCTTCTCATGAACCCATGGACAGCTCCCTCCTCATTCTCATACCCAATCACCTCATTAGTTAGTTGTACAGGATGCAAATTTTCCTGGTTGATTCCTTCACCTACTTTACCGACCATTTGTCTTCCCAAACCCACGCCCATCGTCTCTTCCACTTCCGAGGTAAAGCCATCGACAGGAAACCTCTCTTCCACCTCAGGTACTTTATGTGCCATCTCAGCCCTTACACTATGTTTGGAAACTTAGGAGGGAAAAGAAAAGAAAAGATTACTTAAGTTATAAGAGAAAAGAAAAGAAATGAAATGATTTGATTGTGATTTCTCTCCTTTTTGTTTGGATAAGGAAGAAATAAAAGAAAAGAAATGATTGTGATTTCTCTCATTTTTGTTTGGTTAGATTTCATTAAGAGAAAAGAAAAGAAATTATTTTATATTATATTACCAAAATAACCCTTTTATATTTTCAATTATTTTATTTCTTTTATTTTTATAGGGACAAAATTGGTATTATGAAAACAGTGGTTTCTTTTCTCTTCCAATCTCTCCACTTTTGGGAAGATTGAAAATGAGGCTTATAAGAGAAATGAGTTTCTCTCCATTTCTCTCTATTTCTTCTCATTTCTCTCCACTTAGCTTATCTAAACAAGTAAGAGAAATACATATCTCTCCCTTTCTTTTCTTTTCTCTCCAAATCACTCAATCCAAACATAGCATTAGTGATTTTAGACCTTCAGCACACATGTCCACCACAAGTTGGACAGAATCTTCCACTTCAGCATCATCCTCTACTGAAAGCTTCTCGTAACCATCCTCATGGCCTTCCACCCCGATTGCACTACATAGATCCTCTTTCTTCTGGAATGATTTCCACTTGCAGGATTCACCAATAAGTTTGGTTACCATAACTTGTTCTTCACACACTCGAACTGGATATACCATATCCCTACACCTTATCTGAATCACTCAATTAATATAGTGCAAAGTTGTTGTTGCAATCTTGATCCTCCCACAGCTAAAGGCCAACTGGTTTGATGTATCATCATCCATACAAAGTACTTCTCCCCAAAGTCGACCTATTTTAAGAAATGTATCAGTGCTCCAGAGATTTAAGGGCACTCCATAGCAGCTAAGCCACACTACTCTTTCCTAGACTAAGTGAAGTCCCTTCTTCCACTCAGTGACTGACTCACACCATTCTTTTAGATAATCATCCAAGAGGATCATCTGGGACTTCTTCTCCTCCGCTAACATAAATGACACCACTACGTTCTTTCCCCCACCTTTTCTTACAACTAAATCCTTAGATCCAATCTGTAGGACAACATTCCGAAACTCGGAGAACATATCGTAACTTTTCAGCTTGACAATGATACTATCATATAACCATCCATCCCCAGCTTCCACCCCCATTATGACATGCCATTCATCTCCTTTTCTGTTGCCCTGCTGAACTACTTCTGCATATGACTGGTGTACCATCGTCTTCTTTCCTACCCCAACATCATTTCTGACCACAAAACCTTGCGGTTTTCCTCTTGGATCTACCATATTTTTATTCAACCCTCCTCCTTGCACCTCTCTTTTTGCCTTCTCAAACTCTGCCCACTTCACTTTGAGTTCTTTATCATCGCACCAAATACCATTAGTTTTTTGAATTGCTACCTCAACTGCCACCTGGACAATCAAATCTGACAAACCCAAACCTTGTTCTTGTGGATTTCCTAGTCTTATTTGGAATGAAAACATCCTTAACAATCCCAAACTTTGAATATAAGGAGAACAATCCTTTTGGATTCATGGACCAAGGAAGGTTATCTACAAAGATAGTAAAGATCTCATTTCCACTCTTTTGAGTACCATCCCTCTGATCCTGTCTTCTTTTCCCATACAGAACTGGCTGCCGTCCTCCTTGTCCTCTATCGAGTGCCATAACATTACCTAGATTCGTTGAACTCACTAGGATTGATAATCTTGATCCACCTCCCACCAATAATCCAACTCTGTGTCATCACATAATACATAGGCTTGGATTGACTTGCTGTTCAACTAGTGATCCCATGCTAGACCCTAGTTTCTTGTCTTTTCTTATCATCTTTTCCTGTGATGATAAATTACTTATGAACTTCGCACTAATATGCTAGGTTAGTTGTGGCTTACCTCTACAATTTTCGTGATTGTTAATTCAATTTTTCGAGACCTGCTTTAGGAATGAGTGGATTGATGTATTCAAATACATATCTGTGTAATTAGTCTTTTGAATTTTCTTTTCTTTTGTTATTGAATTTGTCTTAGGTAAAACACATGCACTGGTATCAAGTGGATGATAAAATTTTTGTGGCAGAGTGCAGATGCAGCAGAGCTCAGTGAGGCTCACCACTCCTAGAGCTCTATTAAAGCCCTTATTTTAGAGTTTTAAAATATTTTTGTTTTGAAACCGAGTACATTTGGAATGAAAAAAACAAAAAAGAAAAGACATTAATATAATTCATAAGGGAATTAGGCCATGTTTGGTATCCCCATGAATGGCAGGATTAGAGTGATAATGAGATTAGACCTGTGAAAGCATGTGAGGTTGGGAAAATTTATGAGTGGATTATTAGTCTAGTCGGATTGATAATCCTTCTATACAATCAAATTAACGAGGTTGTGGAAGGTATGTATTTGAAAAAATAATGAGGGGATTAAGTGCTATTTTATTATTATTATTATTATTATTATTATTATTTAATCTAAATACAACAGGTTGTTTGTAATATATATATATATATATATATATTTTTAAAAATTAATACAGAATTTTTTTAATTTTATATAAAAATAATTTAACAATCCCATCACTAATCATTACTCTCACTATTATTAAAATAAATACATTTTTACGTAATTTTCTTATTAATAATTCTTACATTAATAATTTCTACATTAACAATATCTTCACTAACTAATCTTTCACTAAAAATTTCATTTAATTTAATCAACCAAATAAACGTAGACTTAAATGTCATTTATCATTGTCATGATGCATTTGTATTTCTCAGTCAGCGTGATTGATTGAATGAGTGCAGGACGGACCGACGGCGACACTAATAGGTGCACGGCCCGCCGTTGATTTCAAAAAAACAAAAAAAGTATTGTTAAACTTAATACATGGAAAATGTTACTATAAGTTTTAAATTTTTTCCTAAATAAATAATTAAATATTTTATATGGAGATAGGATCCATATAAATTTGGTATTTCTAATAGTTCTCTTTTGGCAAATTTCTTTTGAATCGTATCATCATTTTACTTTTTTACATATTTTTTTAAAAAGGTAAAAAAAATCAAAAATTAATTTTTAACTTACTTTCCAAAACAACCTATAATTGCCCTCCAATTTTTCCCATTATGGAACCAAGATGAAATTGAAATATAATAAAAAAATTATTTTTTCGGGTTGAAAATTGTCAAAATTAGACTTGACAACAAAATGGAGGATTAATTTCATACAGACTTTTTACCGGTGTATATTGAAAAGAAAATTGTTAAAAATTTTATCACAAAATCAATCATTGAAGACTTTCGAGGTAGAGAAGAATATCGAATTTCACTTTGATAGATGATTGAGTTGATTTGTATAAAAAATTATTTAATACATGACTTTACTTTTATTCATTGTTTAATTTTTTACGTACTAATTTAATATTAAATTTTAATTTATTTTTTAAATTCAAAAAAGTAATAATTTACATTAAATTTATTCATGTATTGGCCCCACAAATAAATTCCTAATTCCGTCATGAATGAGTGATGAATATGGATTGGTTAATGTATGTGTGTGATATTATTAGGTGGCTGGGACGGTGCACCAGGTGGGCGTTTCTTGTGGGGATATTGCTTTGTGAAAGAAGTAAACCCGGCAAGTGACTACCGCGATCAAGGATCTCAAACTCAATGGGCTTGTGCTCCCGGCAAGCGATATTACGGTCGAGGCCCAATCCAACTTTCCTAGTAAGTCAAGTGCTTGCTTTTACTTTTGCTTTTGCTTTTTATTATTAATCATGAAAATACTTTGACTTATGTTTTCATATATATTAATTTCAGCAATTACAACTATGGACAAGCTGGAGTGGCCTTGGGATTGGGATTGGAACTCCTAAAAAATCCAGATCTAGTAGAAACTGACCCAGTCATCTCATTCAAGACAGCTCTATGGTTCTGGGTGACCACACAATGGCCGAAGCTTTCGTGCCACGATGTCATCAATGGAAATTGGACACCAACGCCAGCTGACCAAGCGGCAGGTCGGGTTCCCGGGTACGACGTCATCACAAACATCATAAATGGTGGTCTTGAATGCGGTCGTGGCCCGGATTCAAGGGTTGAGGATCGCATACAGAGTTCTATCAGAGGTACTATAGTGATGAAATATTTGATGTTAGCACCGGTGACAACCTTGACTGCAACAACCAGGCGCCATTCGGAACCAGACTCTTTGCTTGACTCTATGTAATTGCAGCTTCCCTACATTTGTTGCAATCAGTTCAAAACTGCACAACCTACTGTTGTACTAAACTCAAATAAGTGTGCACAATAATAATGACTAATCAACTTTTTATGTTCTGGCTCCGAGTGATTGCAATATTTTCTGCAGAAACAAATGAAACTTGCACACAAATCGTAGTCAAGGCCAAGAGACTACAGAAAGACCAGTTATGTAACACTCTACATACTAGTTTACTTTTAAAATGTCACACATCATAAGGAAAATCAAAGTTGGCCACAAATATATATTACTTTTATGAATATTCATGAATTACTACAAAATTGGCTACTAGTTCCTGTCCATTACACTATACTTGCTGCCCTTAGACAATATATGCGTGATACAACATGTATGTGCTCTGTTCAAACTTCATCAATGGAAGAATTAGAGGAGATGCTGCAAATGGATGCATAGACTTTGAATTTCGTGTACTCAAGCTCGGCCATAAAATTTGTCGTGCCTATATCGCCTCAATGGCCTCTTCAAGATTTGGTTTGCTCAGTCACATCTTTACTCAACAAAAGCTCTAATGCTTTCTCAATGGCCATATCATTTGGCTTCTTTAGAAAAAATTTTAAATAGACGAAAACCATGCAAGCAAAATAAGAGTTAACCAATATATAAGAAACAAGAAATCTTTAAAAAAAAAAAAATTAAAAATAACATCAAGACTAGGTGGCTTTTCTTTGGTTTTCAAATTGATAAGCCGCAAGAGTGTAGCATCGCTAGATGAAGAAACAAACAATACTACAAATGATTTTGAGAATTTGATTGTATATTGCAATCGCTCATCAGTCACAAGAAAAGCACATACTATAACATTTTCTTAGTTTAGTAACACATGAAAGTGTCACAAAACTACTCATTTAGTGACATTTTTTAGTCTTGTGGTGTTTTGAATAAGTGCCATTTATACCCAAGCGACAGTATTTACTAGTGACACCCCAGTGACATTTGCAAGTGCCATTACACCACAAAGGCTAAAATCTTTCAATGACACTTTGATGCCATAGTAGACACTATTCATGATACTATCAAGCGCCATTAAAGAAGACTTAGTGGCACCTTATAAGTGCCATTACACCATTAAGGTTAAAAACTTTTAATGACACTTTAATGTCATGGTAGATACTATTCGTGGCACTACCAAATGCCATTAAAGAAGACTTACAACCTAAAAAATGCTACTATATTTTTAATGGCGCTTCTTATGCCACAATTAATATTTTTAACAACTCGTATAAATGCCACTAGACCCAACTTTTAGTGGTGGTTCAAAGTGTTAGTGTTTCATGATTCATTAGTGCCATAAATGAAGATAAGTGCCATTGGAGCTTATTCTAGCAACACTTTGCAAAACTGCTACCACTACTATAAAATGCCACTTATATGTTCTTTTTAGCGACACTTTTAAAAGCCACAATTATGCACGTGAAAATGCTAGAAAAAATATTTCTTATTTTATAAAAAAATTAAATATTAATTGTCACATCATACATTGACAATTTGACATCTATTCATCCCGTAATATTTCCATAACAATGAACAAATATTATCACCATAGGATCATTACATCAAAAACAAAGAAAATTCAAAACATTATTAGTTTTTGGTCTAAAAATATAAATTTATTTATATTGCAATGAAAATCACAGTCAAAATTATAAAACATTTTACCACACTAACAAAGTCAAAGCAAAAAATAAAAATAAAAATAAATAAAAATACAACCACAAATAGATTAGACATAAGTTCTAAAAAATCATAGTTATATCCATCTTCCACAAAGACAAATTATGGAAACAAACTCATTCCCCAAATTTTCAACCTCACTTGTTTAAGTATTCTCAACTAACATCCATAGCTTGCGAAATCTGCATCCAAAGGATAACCATATAAAAGCATTAGAAACTTTATAAAGTTAATATAAATTTGTCAATGGAATTAGTATTTATACAAGCAGCATACCACAAATGAAGCAAGCCAAGCAACATGAGCTCCAATAACTTGTTCAATTGTTTTGACAAGTCCATATGTTCGGATGAAGCTCTCATTAGGTTTGACTAGAACTTGAACTTGTACCGCCCAAAAGTTAGGTCCTAGTTCTTTCTCGTCTGATGGGTATATGTTGTAAAGTACTCCAATTGCAACTGTATCTGTTGGTAGGGCTGCAAATGAACGGAACTGTTTATGAACAAGCTTGGCTCAGCTCGTTAAGGGCTCGGCTCGGCTCGGCTCGACTCATTTACTAAACGAGCCGAGCTCGAGCTCGAGCTCGCATGAGCTCGGCTCGTTTATCTTTATTTAAATTATATAATAAATATATTATTTATATATTAAATAATATAAATAATGTATTTTTCCCACCAAGATTTGAGCATACCGGTAAAACTAGAGGTAATTAAAGAAGTAATTTCAGGTTGAGAGTAATCAGGGTAGTTAGTAAGATAACTATTTGCAACCATAGATAAGTGATTTAATTTTTGAAGTATTTGATCTTCACTAAGACCATCAATATTCCATTCGTATAATTTTTTAGCAGATAGAGAAAATTGATTAGAAAGATTAGTTTCTTCATATTGGAGGTCAGGTGGAGTAGGTCGAATAATTGTATAAATACATTATTTATATATTAAATACTACAAATAATATTTTTTATTTAAATAATATAAATAATATTAAAAAAAATTATCAAGCCGAGCTCGAGCTTAATAAACGAGCTCGATAAGTAAACGAGCCAAGCTCGAGCTCAGCAAGCTCGGCTCGGCTCGGTTCGTTTGCAGCCCTATCTGCTGGCCTAATAATACTTCTTATAACAACTATATCTTCAAATTGTAAATCAAGTTTTAAGTACTTAAGTAAAATATATATTTATAATTAATAAATAATTTAAAAAAAAAAACTAGTACAAAGTAGGAGAGTGAAGTTGATCACAGTTGGAAGTGATATGCATTTCTCCAGTGGATAAGCAAGCCGCAATTTATTTCTTGATATCTATCTACTTTTATATGTTTTGGATACACATATTTTAGTGAAAGTAAACAAAAATATAAAGGGATTCAATTTATTAGAATTTAATCACTTAATTGGTCCACTACACTACAACAAAGCATCAAAAAGCATCAACCACATGTTCATTAGACCATATCAAACAATAGCTCAAAAAATCAATAGCAACCAAAGGTAACAATCAGTAACTGTCATGACCCGAACCCGCCCTTATGGGTTAAGGACATAACCGGCCAGTAATCATGAGATTGCCTATGGCCTCAAACCAAATAAAACATATTTCAATAGAGTTAAGGGGCCGAAACGGAAGCAAACTTAAAACTTTGTCCATAGAGCTATGCCTATATGGTATAACAAAATCATTTCAAAATTATTTCATAATAACTCACACATACTCATAGAGTTAATCTATATCCAGGAACTTTCAGTTATGCAGTCAACCAAACAGAACTTATATACAAAGGTGGTTCAACGTTTTTGCCCACAAAGCAAAAATATAACCAAAGGACAAAAGGGCAAAAACAAGTCTCGTGCGTGAGACATTAAGGCTGACTCCTCAAAACTTTGACTTTTTCCCACATACTTCACTGAGGCTGGGTTTGGACATTTCTTGGCTCACCTACAAACACATAAATGAGAGTGACCAAAAGCCCAGTGAATAATATCAAATGAACAGAATTTGAAACAAGTACATCAGACGGCCTTGGGCCCTATTCATGGATCTATCTAATGTATTAAGCGACTACATATCTAGACGTATCAAACGGCCTTGGGCCCAATTCATTCATATCTGACGGCCTTTGGCCCAACCATTCATGTCCAACGGCCTTTGGCCCAACCATTCATGTCAAACGGCCTTTGGCCTAATCATTCTTGTCAAATGGCCTTTGGCCCAATCATCCATGTCAAACGGGTTTATGAAACTCAAATAGGAGTAAGCAATTGGACAAATAGCATACTTCA
Source organism: Camellia japonica (assembly GCA_030407325.1). Classification (NCBI taxonomy): domain Eukaryota; kingdom Viridiplantae; phylum Streptophyta; class Magnoliopsida; order Ericales; family Theaceae; genus Camellia; species Camellia japonica. The sequence goes on along the minus strand of JAPPVO010000019.1, from coordinate 200,668,023 downwards.
AAATGTCTTTACTAAGATATTACTCACAATGTTCTGCTGGTGGATTCGTCCTTGTGCTCGACCCTACATAATACATAACACATATCGGGTCACAAATGATTCAATCCATTCTTAACTCACACATTCCTCTTAGGATTCTTTTTTTATCTTCTTAGTCTATTTACAATGCTCAATGTATGCCTAAGAGTGCTTAGGAGTGAAAGAGAATGGAAACAAAACATGAAATCATCTTTACAAAATTTCAGAAACAGGGTTCCCCGCTCGAGCACGGTTTCCTCCGCTCGAGCGGACCCCTCTGGTCTGCAAAAGTACTGGTTGCCTCATTTTTTAGCTCGAGCATGACTTTGTACACTCGAGTGGAGAGTCGAAACATGTGACTGATGCTCGAGCGTGACTCTCCCCGCTCGAGCGGACATCAATGTCTGCAAAAGTTCTAGGAACTAACATTTCACGCTTGAGCGGCGATTTCCCCACGCAAGCAGACATGCCAAATTCTGGAATTTCTAGAATCATTCTAGAAGTTCAAACTCAATGTTTAAAGGTTCAAAACTCATGTTTTTGACACAAAAGCAGGGAAGGACATCATATAACACAAGAACATGAGTAATTTGGAACCAATTGACCAAAATCATGGTCCACCTCATAAATTATCTTGAATTCTTTTGATAATTTTCAAAACCCATGTACTTAACTATAGCGACCCCGGTCTTTTCCCTTTTGATTATTGTATCCGGACTTATGTTCCGTAGATTCCATTGTTGTATTATTTGTTGTTGTCGTCCTTTAATTCTTTATTTTTGAGTTAAGGGTTGAGTTGGGCAGGTTTGTTACAGGTTGGTTGGGTTGGAAACCAAGTGTTGTTGTCCAAAGTTTTGGACCTTCACTCGAGCGAGGAGTTGGTCGCTCGAGCGAGCAGTTGTTTTTGTTCTTCGCTCGAGCCAGGGTTTGGTCGCTCGAGCGAGAGTCTGCGTCTGGGCTTAGGACCTGAGAGATGTGTTTCTTGGCTCGAGCGAGCTTCCTTCGCTCGAGCGAGCGAGTTGTATGTTTTCGAGTCTTCGCTCGAGCGAGCTTTCCTTCGCTCGAGCGAGCTTCTGGGTTGCAGACCTGAAGCATCGAGTTTTTGGCTCGAGCGAGCTTTTCTTCGCTCGAGCGATGATTTTCTGTGTCTGGTCGCTCGAGCGACCAGGTCTTCGCTCGAGCGAGCCTGTCAGGTATAAATACGCAGCAGCGTATTTTAAAACAGTTTTTCAGCCCCTTTTTGATCTAAAACCCTAAAGTCCGACTTTTCTTCTTCTCTAAACACCTTCCTCTCCTAGGTTTGATCTAGTTAGGGTGTGTTCCTACCCTAGTTCCTTCATTAAAAAGTAGAGGAGAGTGAGGGCTTCCTTTTAATCTGAGAAATTGTTGGTTTGGAGCACTTTAAGTTTTGGGCATCATCTTCATCTTCTCCTTTTCGACTTATTTCTTCGAGGTAGGGATTTCCTACTCCATTTATACGCTTTAATCCTAAGTGTTGGTAATTTTGGTATGTGGGGGTAGTTTGGTAATTTTGGAAGAAACCTTAGGGTTTTGGTTTAGATTAATTTGTAGAATTAATTTAAAGGAACAATGTGGAATTTGGTTTAATTCATGGAATTGGGTAGTTTAAATACTTACCTTTGGGAATGTTAAATTTACATTCATTGATGTATTTATTTCTTGTTTAGAAATAACTGTTTTGGGCTATCGGTGGAGGATAGCCATTGATTTTGTAGACCTTGCATGCGGCTTAGGTATAACTGGAATTGAGTCAATTGTTTGACTGTTGAGTTAATACAGAACATTTGTGTATTAATTATGTGTTGTATATGGCAATTGTGTGTTTTATTGCATATGCATTGGTTTTGGAGGAGATAGGGGATGAACTCCACGGTTTAGGGGAAGATAGGGGATGGACCTCTAAACCGGACTTGTTGGGAGGAGATAGGGGATGGACTCCAGTAGCATGACTTATGTGTATGCTTATTGTTAATAGAAATATTTCTATTTGTTGTTGATATGATACATCACCACCATGTGTATCAGTTGGGAAGTATGGAAGTGAAGTTGATTGAGATTGATATAACACCAGCATGTGTGTTTATTATGTTATAAGAAAGGTTTAGCCTAATATTGTTATCCTTGTTGAGTTATTTGGCCAGGTTCTGAGCCATAAGTGGGAAGTAAAATGTGCCATAGACAGTGTGTCATAGGCAATGTAGGCATTTGTGTCATGAAAATTGTAACTTGATTGTAGAGTGTTAACCATGTATCAGATGCTAATGCTTTAGTTAATTCTTATGCTTGGTTTAGTATTTCTCTACTGGGCTGTGGCTCACCCTATATGGGAACTTTATTTTTCAGGTTCAGGTGGTTCACTCCCTCCAAGGACTTAGCTTGTGAGGAATTGAATTTGAAGACTTGTTTTATTTTATTTGGTTTATTTGAAAAATGTAATCCTTCAAGCCTAGGGCTTTATCTGTTTTGAGTTAGAACTCAGTAAATTGTATCCAAGTGTTGGCTTGGCAAGATGTAAGCCCGTAGGGCATTTATTATGGTATTTTATTTCGTAAGACTCTGATGATTGATGTAATAAATAATGTTTTCTTTTAATAATGCATGTTTTGTTTTATATTTAATGGGTTGAATTTTGAGGGCGTTACAACTTGGTATCAGAGCGTACCGGGTTTGAATACTTTGGGTACGTGGGAAGTGATTAGTATCACAATGGGTTCGTCTCGTTTGATAGAGACTTAGTGTAATGATTGCATGCTTATATGATAACATGTTTATGTGATTATGTGGGTATGGAATGTAGTTTCTAGATATTGATTGGATCCTTGAGTTTCTAGTAGTCTTGTTGGAAAGGCACTTGATCAATGCTGCTTCCAACCGGAACTATAGTAACCCTTTGGGACTATCATTATCCAGGAATGAAATTCGTAGGTGCTTATGTGATTATGTGCTTACGTGGTGTGATTTATTGTTGTCCAATGTATTAGGACGTGAGTGTTATAGTTTTGGCACATTATTTATAGTGCTAACGTCTTTGTTTCCTTTATTAGGATGTCAGGACGAGGACGAGGTCGTGGTAGGCGGGGTAGGCAGGCCAGGCAGGAAGTGCCTATACCGGAGGAAATTCCGGCAGTTCAGGAGGGTGTTGGCCAGGCCAATGTGGCCGAGCCAGTAGGACAGCAGTTTATGGGCGCTTTGGCCCAAGGGATAGCAGGGGCATTTCAGGCGTCAGTTGATATTCTGAGGGCTGCAAATCCAGCCCAGGCTGTTGTGGCTACAGATGCAGGGCCTTCTTTTCTGAAGAGGGAGTTCTTCCGGTCTCAACCGGACGTGTTTTTAGGTGATCCTAGCGAGCCGCTTAAGGCAGATGAGTGGCTCGAACAGACAACGAAAACGTTTGAGATGCTAGGCATCGAAGACGAGGTACTGAAGGTGACCTTGGCATCATTCCAGCTGAAGGGGGATGCGGGTCAGTGGTGGAAGTTCACCAAGGGTCGTATTGGAGGTACTTGGAAGGCTTTTGTTGATGCTTTTCAGGAGAAGTACCTGTCTCCAGCTGTTCAGGAGAAGTTGAGAGATCAGTTCCGCCATCTTGAGCAGAACAGTTTATCAGTGGCCGAGTTTGAGGCTACATTCACTAGTTTGTCCAGGTTTGCACCTGAGTTGGTGGCGACTGAGGAACGCCGCTGTATTGAGTTTGAGAAGAAGTTGAGGCGTGGCCTCATGCTGAGAGTTGTCGGATCTATGATTAGGGATTTTGGGCGATTGGTTGATGCAGCAGCCCATACCGAGACTATGATGCAGGAAGAGGGGATAGGCAGAAAGGCTCCAAGAGGAGTCAGGATGGCCAGAGTGATGGCAGGAGGCAGAGAGGTTTCACTCCTCAGCAGCCTCAGAGTAGTTTTTCTAGATCCACTTTTCCAGTGCCGAGTGCTAGTTCTGGGAAAGGCAGTCAGGGAGACATTACCTGTTTCAAGTGTGGCCAGCTGGGTCACAAGTCTCCAGTTTGTCCTCAGAGGGGAGGAGTTCAGAGAGCAGCATCTTCTTCGGCTCGATCTCAGAGCCAGAGTCAGGGTAGAGGCCAGCCGCTCTCTTGTTTTCAGTGCGGTCAGCCGGGGCACATGAAGAGGTTTTGCCCACAGTTGGGTGGCACATCTGGTGCATCTGGTTCGAGGCAGACTCAGAGTCAGCTGCCTGCTCAGTCAGTTCAGGCCTCGAGGGCCAATCAGGGGGCTTCTTCGTCCCAGTCTGTGCAGCAGTCTAGGGGTGAGCAGGTTGATCAGAGGTCGTCTGGGCGCGTGTATGCTGTTACCGCGCAGGATCTAGTACCGGCTCCATCTGTCGTGAGAGGTACCTTCTTGTTTTGCAATTCAGTTGCTAGTGTTTTGATCGATACGGGTGCATCTCATTCCTTTGTGTCTGCTGCATTTGCATCTGTTTTGGAGTTGGAGTTAGCTCAGTTAGCCTCTCCTATTTGTGTAGTGTCACCTCTTGGGGGTGAATTGATTTTGAAACAAGGTGTTAGGGGTTGTGATATAGAGGTCGATGATCATAGAATCCCTTTCTCTTTTGTAGTTATGCCCATGAAGGGCTTTGATGTTATTTTGGGTATGGACTGGTTGTCGTCATACCGGGCAGTTATTGATTGCTACCGTCAGAGGGTCACTTGTTGTACCGTGAACGGGGAGTGTTTTCGTTTTCTGGGGGACCGGGTTGGTAGTGTTTTGCCACCGGGGTATGATCCGCGAGGGCGGAGTGAGCTTAGTGGTCTACTTGCTAGTCTTTCGATTAGTGAGGGTGATGAGACCCAGATTGTGTTGCCGAGGGTGGTTTGTGAGTATTCGGACGTTTTCCCGAGGATCTTGTTAGTTTGCCACCTCAGCGAGAGATTGAGTTCTCTATTGATTTAGTGCCCGGCACGGCGCCGATTTCTATGGCACCTTACCGTTTTGCCCCAGCCGAGTTAGTTGAGTTGAAGGTTCAACTCCAGGAGTTGTTAGATAAGGGCTATATCCGTCCTAGTGTTTCGCCGTGGGGAGCACCGGCCCTCTTTGCTAAGAAGAAAGGTGGTGCTTTGAGATTGTGTATTGATTACAGGAAGTTGAATCGGGCTACGGTTAAGAATAAGTATCCTATGCCCCGTATTGATGATTTGTTTGACCAGTTGAAGGGTTCCCGTTGTTTCTCTAAGATAGACTTGAGATCGGGTTACCACCAGTTGAGGGTCAGGAGAGGAGGATATTCCAAAGACGGCATTCCGTACGCGGTATGGCCACTATGAGTTTCTGGTGATGCCGTTTGGGCTCACCAATGCACCGGCAGTGTTTATGGATTTGATGAACCGGATCTTCCGGGAATTCTTGGATCGTTTTGTGGTCGTCTTCGTGGACGACATTCTGATTTATTCACCTTCGAGGGAGGAGCACGAGGAACACTTGAGAGTGGTGCTAGAGTTACTTAGAGCCCATAAGCTTTATGCTAAGTTCGGGAAGTGTGAGTTTTGGCTAGAAGAGGTGAAGTTCTTAGGCCATGTAGTTTCTGGGGAAGGGGTGTCTGTTGATACATCCAAGACTGAGGCAGTGCAAGATTGGGCACAGCCTAAGAGTGTGTTTGAGATCCGCAGTTTTCTGGGATTAGCTGGGTATTACCGTCGGTTTGTGAAAGATTTCTCCAGGTTAGCTTCACCGTTGACTAGATTGACTCGGAAGGGAGTCAAATTTGTATGGAGTGAGACTTGTGAAAAGTCGTTTCAGGAGTTGAAGGTTAGACTGACCACCGCTCCAGTCTTGATTATTCCGGAGAGAGGGTTGGGTTATGCAGTCTATTGTGATGCCTCACGAGAGGGTTGGGTTGTGTGTTGATGCAAGAGGGGAAAGTGGTTGCCTATGGTTCACGTCAGTTGAAAATTCATGAGAAGAATTACCCTACGCATGATTTAGAGTTAGCAGCTGTGATATTTGCCTTGAAGATTTGGAGGCACTATCTTTATGGTGAGAAATTCGAGGTATTCTCGGATCATAAGAGTCTGAAATATCTGTTTACACAGAAAGACTTGAATTTGAGGCAGAGGAGGTGGATGGAGTTCATTGAGGATTATGACTTCGAGTTGCACTATCATCCGGGGAAGGCCAATGTTGTGGCCGATGCCCTTAGTAGGAAATCTGTTGGTGACTTAGCTAGTATAGCCATCCGGGAGTGGGAGATGTTGGGTGCAGTTGGGGAGTTTGATTTGCATCTGGGCGAATCCGTAGAGGCTGCGGCCTTGTTTTCTGTGGTTGCACAGCCTACACTTGTGACTCGAGTGTTAGAGGCTCAGAGGGGTGATCTTGAGGTAGAATCTCTCCGAGAGAAATTTCCAATGGGAAGGTTGAGAAGGGTTTGACGGTGTATCCCGACTTGAGTGTGAGATACCGAGACCGTCTGTTTGTGCCGGAGTCTTGCCGAGAGGAGGTACTCCGAGAGTTTCATCATTCGCGCCTTGCGGTGCATCCGGGAGGTACTAAGATGTATCAGGATTTGGGTCGCCAGTTCTGGTGGCGGGGTATGAAGAGAGATGTGGCAGCTTTCGTAGCTAGGTGCCTTACTTGTCAGCAAGTGAAGGCCGAGCATCAGAGGCCAGCGGGTTTGTTGCAACCCTTGCCTATTGCCGAGTGGAAGTGGGAGCATGTCACTATGGACTTCGTTGTGGGTCTTCCGAGGACTCAGCGGGGTAGTGATGCCATTTGGGTGGTTGTAGACCGGTTGACGAAGTCAGCGCACTTCATTCCTATGCGCGTTAGAGATTCAGTAGATCATCTTGCTGAGTTGTATGTTCGGGATATAGTGAGGTTGCACGGGGTCCCAGTGACGATCGTCTCAGATAGAGATCCTCGTTTCACTGCCAGGTTGTGGCAGAGTTTGCAGAGTGCCTTAGGCACTAAGTTGACCCTTAGCACGGCTTATCATCCTCAGACTGACGGGCAGTCCGAGCGTACTATTCAGATCCTTGAGGATATGCTTCGGGGTTGTGTTCTCGACTTTAGTGGGTCGTGGGAGAGGCACTTACCATTAGTGGAGTTTGCCTACAACAACAGTTTTCAGTCTAGTATCGGTATGGCACCGTTTGAGGCTTTGTATGGCCGACCGTGTAGATCTCCAGTTTGTTGGGCCGAGGTGGGTGATGCACCTTTGTTGGGTCCGGAGTTGGTGAGGGAAACGACGGAGAAAGTTGAGCTTATCCGTAAGAGGCTTGTTACAGCACAGAGTCGTCAGAAATCTTATGCTGACCGTAGGAGGAGACCTTTGGCATTTGAGGTGGGTGATCATGTCTTTTTGAAGATATCACCTAAGCGGGGTTTGATGAGGTTTGGGAAGAGCGGGAAGTTGTCCCCTCGGTTTATTGGGCCTTTTGAGATCCTTGAGAGGATTGGCGAGGCTGCTTATCGTTTAGCTTTGCCACCGCAGTTATCCGGAGTTCATGACGTGTTTCATGTGAGTATGCTTCGGAAATATGAGCCGGATCCATCGCATGTACTGGATTGGACTGACTTAGTTGTTGATGAGGATGTCTCATATGAGGAGAGACCGATTCGAGTCTTGGATAGACGGGATCAAGTTTTGCGAGGCAAAACCATCCCTTTGGTGAAGGTTTTGTGGAAGCATCACGGAGTGGAGGAGGCCACTTGGGAACGTGAGTTGGAAGTCCGTGAGAAATATCCGGACTTGTTTGTTGATTTGTAATCTTGTATTTAGATTTTAATATTGTTGAACTTAAGAACTTTATATATATATGTCTTAAGTTGGAAAACATTGAGAATGTTTTGGGTTTAATGTTAACATTTGAACTTGCCTTTTTATGGAAGTGGAGTATAACATTTATATATTGAATGTGTTGTTTATATCATGAGATTGAATATGATATGGAAATTGTTAACATTGAAAAGATTATGCATAATATTGATGCAAGTTGAAATATATGTTGATTTATACATATTGTGAGATGCCTCTTGATTAGAGATGAAGTGACCGGTATTGGGTCAAGATGTTGTTTATTGCTTTATGATATCATTGGGAATTGAGAAAAACTTGTTTTTACAAACTTATGCTTAATTTCGGGGACGAAATTCTTTTAAGGGGGGGAGGTTATAGCGACCCCGGTCTTTTCCCTTTTGATTATTGTATCCGGACTTATGTTCCGTAGATTCCATTGTTGTATTATTTGTTGTTGTCGTCCTTTAATTCTTTATTTTTGAGTTAAGGGTTGAGTTGGGCAGGTTTGTTACAGGTTGGTTGGGTTGGAAACCAAGTGTTGCTGTCCAAAGTTTTGGACCTTCGCTCGAGCGAGGAGTTGGTCGCTCGAGCGAGCAGTTGTTTTTGTTCTTCGCTCGAGCCAGGGTTTGGTCGCTCGAGCGAGAGTCTGCGTCTGGGCTTAGGACCTGAGAGATGTGTTTCTTGGCTCGTGCGAGCTTCCTTCGCTCGAGCGAGCGAGTTGTATGTTTTCGAGTCCTTCGCTCAAGCGAGCTTTCCTTCGCTCGAGCGAGCTTCTGGGTTGCAGACCTGAAGCATCGAGTTTTTGGCTCGAGCGAGCTTTTCTTTGCTCGAGCGATGATTTTCTGTGTCTGGTCGCTCGAGCGACCAGGTCTTCGCTCGAGCGAGCCTGTCAGGTATAAATACGCAGCAGCGTATTTTAAAACAGTTTTTCAGCCCCTTTTTGATCTAAAACCCTAAAGTCCGACTTTTCTTCTTCTCTAAACACCTTCCCTCCTAGGTTTGATCTAGTTAGGGTGTGTTCCTACCCTAGTTCCTTCATTAAAAAGGTAGAAGAGAGTGAGGGCTTCCTTTTAATCTGAGAAATTGTTGGTTTGGAGCACTTTCAAGTTTTGGGCATCATCTTCATCTTCTCATTTTCGACTTATTTCTTCGAGGTAGGGATTTCCTACTCCATTTATACGCTTTAATCCTAAGTGTTGGTAATTTTGGTATGTGGGGGTAGTTTGGTAATTTTGGAAGAAACCTTAGGGTTTTGGTTTAGATTAATTTGTAGAATTAATTTAAAGGAACAATGTGGAATTTGGTTTAATTCATGGAATTGGGTAGTTTAAATACTTACCTTTGGGAATGTTAAATTTACATTCATTGATGTATTTATTTCTTGTTTAGAAATAACTGTTTTGGGCTATCGGTGGAGGATAGCCATTGATTTTTGTAGACCTTGCATGCGGCTTAGGTATAACTGGAATTGAGTCAATTGTTTGACTGTTGAGTTAATACAGAACATTTGTGTATTAATTATGTGTTGTATATGACAATTGTGTGTTTTATTGCATATGCATTGGTTTTGGAGGAGATAGGGGATGAACTCCACGGTTTAGGGGAAGATAGGGGATGGACCTCTAAACCGGACTTGTTGGGAGGAGATAGGGGATGGACTCCAGTAGCATGACTTATGTGTATGCTTATTGTTAATAGAAATATTTCTATTTGTTGTTGATATGATACATCACCACCATGTGTATCAGTTGGGAAGTATGGAAGTGAAGTTGATTGAGATTGATATAACACCAGCATGTGTGTTTATTATGTTATAAGAAAGGTTTAGCCTAATATTGTTATCCTTGTTGAGTTATTTGGCCAGGTTCTGAGCCATAAGTGGGAAGTAAAATGTGCCATAGACAGCGTGTCATAGGCAATGTAGGCATTTGTGTCATGAAAATTGTAACTTGATTGTAGAGTGTTAACCATATATCAGATGCTAATGCTTTAGTTAATTCTTATGTCTGGTTTAGTATTTCTCTACTGGGCTGTGGCTCACCCTATATGGGAACTTTATTTTTCAGGTTCAGGTTGTTCACTCCCTCCAAGGACTTAGCTTGTGAGGAATTGAATTTGAAGACTTGTTTTATTTTATGTGGTTTATTTGAAAAATGTAATCCTTCAAGCCTAGGGCTTTATCTGTTTTGAGTTAGAACTCAGTAAATTGTATCAAAGTGTTGGCTTGGCAAGATGTAAGCCCGTAGGGCATTTATTATGGTATTTTATTTTGTAAGACTCTGATGATTGATGTAATAAATAATGTTTTCTTTTAATAATGCATGTTTTGGTTTTATATTTAATGGGTTGAATTTTGAGGGCGTTACATTAACTTCATACAAATTCCATATCCTTAGCTATCATGCATTCATGTCAATTCTTGACTTCATCTCTATTTCAAATGATACAAATGGCACTTATAATCATGAAACTCATGAAAATTATGCATGTATGTGAGATTTGGTGCTCAATTCTTCTTGTTCAACATGATTCATGTTTGAATGTATAAAATCATGGCAATTATGCACATGCATGAACATACAAGCTCCAAACTCATCAATTTCAACTCAAATTAGGTTCTTGATTACCATCTAACTTGAATTCACAAAATTACAACCTTAAACCTATGAATTCATAACCAATTACTCATCTAGAAGCTCAAATCTTCCAAATTATGGTTAATTCTTGAGTTAATCTTCAAGATCCCCAACCTTCTTAATCAAAGCTTCAATTGCCCTCACACACTCTCTCTCTCTCTCTCTCTCTCTCTCTAGAGTGATCTCAGCCAAAGGAGAGGAAATGAGCTCAAAACATTGCTCATAAATACAAATAGGCCACTTATATATGTTGGCCTAATCAAACTTGATTTAGGCCAAGTAATTGAGCTTAATTTAATCGCCCTAAATCTAATTATTTCCTTCTGAATCAGTTTTCAATTAAATTTCACCATAGGCTCTAAAAATTACGCCAATCACAATGGCGTAGTCAATTTCGGTCTCTGTGGCCGATAAGGCCTTCAATTTTCAGTTTATAACAGTAAGTTGAACAGATTTTCCTACAGTGAACAGATATAAAGCCAAACCACATATAATCATATAAATGGCACCCAAAATCATATTAAACACATAATCACAATCATAATTAAGATTAATTAGCATAACACGGAACAGGGTTATCACAGTAACAATCAAAACTATGCCCATTACCGATATCAAGATCCCCTTCATTGCTTTAATATCATCAATCACACATCTAATAGTAATGAATGAAGAGCACCTTGTTTTGTATGTAACCAAATAAGCTAAGACAAGTTTTGCATGCTATTGTAAAACAAAGTTGGAAGTAATGTCATTTATATGATTAGCTCTTATTGGGTATCAAAGTAAAAGAGACATCTTGTACTGATGATGAGGACCATACTTAATGTCGAGATGCCATGTCATGAGGACAAGAAGCATGTGCAACCTAACCAAATTGAAGTACCTTTAACTCTGTTGAGCTCCCAACATTGGAAGACAATTACCCAATTTATGCCTTAAAATTCCAATGTAAAGTTAATTGGGATTAGCTTGATTATTGAGGAATCCATTCCACAAGACATACTTTTCTTGTAGACCAACCACCTAAGATCTATTTTGCTGGTTGATTCCACTTTTTTCTTTTTCTTATAGTATAGACATATAGTAATATTTAAGATAGAAAAATGGGTCTTAAATTATCATTGTGGGTAAAATTATGGGACTTAAAAAAATACAAGTTTTCTACAAACTAAAACTAGTCAAGAGCAAGCAACCTGGATCTAGAGACAAATACACCTATACCATAACCAAAAAAGGAACTTAACATATTAACAGAGTAGCTTGATAAAAATAAAAAATAAAAAAATAACACCAAAAAACATAATTTTGAATTTTCAAAAATTATTTCCACCCACCAAAAGAGAAAATCATCTAAAATTAATGAATTTTTTTTCCTATTTATTTCACCATATTAGTTTTTGAAAAATTTTCAAAAAATAAGCAAAAATTTCAAAAAGCTCACTCAAATAGAGACTCTCACAATAAAACCAAAGTTTGTGTTCTGAGCGCCACAAATCAGAGAATTTAATTCATGAAGTGTCACAACTTGTGACCATGGAAGAATATAGATGAAGTTTAGGTTGAACCAAGCATCAAACCAATTGGAACAATAGCAAAAAAAAAAAAAAAAAAAAAAAAAAAGGAGATATATACATAAGCAGAATGGGATACATTAGAATAATAGGAATTTAGCATCAAGTGCACAAGGGATACATTAGTAGAATGGAAATTCTAGAACCAACTAGAATATCTGATAAACTTCTAATTTCAATAACAATTGAACTGTTGTGATTAAACACACTTAGAAAATGATCAACAAGCAATCACACACAAATGAGACATATTTACGTGGTTCGGCCCAATTCCTACGTCCACGGAAGAGAAAAAGAATGCACTATAAACAAAGCAAAGATACAAAACAGAGGAGGAGGAGTCTCTCACTCTCTCTACTCAACTCAAAACTCTCATACACTTCTCACAACTCTCTCATTTCCTTCACTTTATGATAATTAACTCAGCTCATAACTCTCCTTATTTATACACAAACGGGAGAGCCAAAAGAAAAAGGAAAAAAAAAAAATCAACCTCTGCTTGCTAACAACCAACTACCAAAGTTAATGGCAAGCCATTAACACAGCCACCCTAGGTTGGAAAAAACTTCAGATTTGTAGCCTTCATTCTTGACTTCCAAAAAACCAACGAAGCATGGTGTGGATACTCAACAATTCTCCTCCTCCACACCCATGGGGAGTAGGATCATTACTAGAAGTCCATCCCAGTAATGTCCCTGCATATTTCGAGTTTGTCTCTTAAGACCACTTTTGTTAGCATGTTGGCTAGATTCTTATCTGTGTGGATCTTGACCAGTTCCAATAACTGTTTTTCTATCACTTCGCATATCCAATGATATCAAACATCTATGTGTTTCGTGCGAAAATGGTACATAGAATTCTTGCTTAGGTCTATGGCACTCTGGCTATCATAATGTACTGTGAACTTTTCTTGCTTTAGTCCCAGTTCTTGGAGAAACCGCTTCAACCACAACATCTCTTTTCCAAATAAAGCAACACACTTCTGTAGCTTGGACTGCCAAGACACAACTCCCCCTACAAAAGTAAACAGAAATCCTAATGTAGATTTCCTACCATCAAGATCGCCTGCCATATGTGAATCAGTATAGCCTTCCAAGACTGGTTTAGCTCCTCCAAAATAGTTGCATTCATACAGTCTGGTCGGCATATCACTATAAATTTCTTAAAAGATTTAGAGTTGCACCGTTGGGCTAACGCGTATTTCAGGTGAGGGACACCAAACAATTTTAAGTTCATTATGTTACACAACCTCCCTCCGTCTACGCTTTGTGCTTCTATTAGTATGTCACACACCCATTTTCACGAACATTTTGCAGGGGCAAACATTATGGCGAGATGTGCTCCAATACTGCCAAATCATTTAACAATTGGATAAAAGAAACACGTCATTTACCAATCACCCGATTGGTTGATGCAATCAGGACATAAATAATGAATCAGATGTCTGAACGTAGGGGAGCGTCAAGTATGCAGGTTGGTGTCATATGTCCAATGATGGAGTCTAAACTGGACAAGGCGTACAAGGAAGGGAGATCGTAGATAGTCAGTCAGTTGAATAATGACGTGTACGAGGTCCACTCACACCCATCGGCGTTGGTGGACATTGGTAATCATACATGCTTATTCTTCCAATGGCAAATCAATTGGTTTCCTTGTGAACACTCAATGGTTGCCATCTGTAACAATGGCAGTGACTTGAATGCATTAGTTGAACCTTATTTTCATGTCTCAAACTACCAATTATTGTACTCCCATACCATATATCCAATCCCAATAGTTGAGAAACCATATGCCACTCAGAAAATTATGTTATTCTACCTCCGATAGTGCGATGACCACCTGACAGACCAAAAGAGAAAATGATACTGTCTAAAGGTGAAGAAGTGCAACAAATTCGGTGTGGCCATTGCAGCCGGTTGGGGAACCATAACAGGAAGACATGCAACGAACCAATATAGTGTCAGACATTGTGCACTGTATGGTGGCACGTTTACTTTGAACTATTTATACAATTTCTAGTGTTTTATTTTAGTTTAGTCGTATGCAATAAGATATTTTAGTTCGAATTTCAAATTACAATAAAGTTGGTTAGTTCGTTTTACATTTGGTGTTATGTTTTAATTTCATACCATGTTGTTTGTGTTATGTTTAAAATTGTATGACATGCATTAAATGAACAAACGTTACGGCGCTTGTTGGGTGTGACGTTCAAATTTTGTGACATGCCTTTGAGGGCCAATGCATTGAACTAATTTAACGTATAATTCATTGACTCGACCACATGAACGCACACCGCCATCGTTCCTCCTTCCCTCCCCACAATGTAACAACACCAAATTGTGTAACCACTCCCCATAAGCATCTACGCACACATTATAATCATCTTTAAGACCACAAATACCACATCAACTACTCATTCATATTTCCGCCAAAACAACACAAACAAAGGTGATTGTAGTAGTCAAAAAACCACGCAAGAATTATAATGCAGACTTTGCAGTCAATCAGCCTACCTAAAACGATTTCAAGTTTCGATTTGTCGAACATAAATCCCATACTCATTGCGACGGGCTCTAAAAAATGACCCCTGCAACATTACCATGCAACAAAAACATATTGTCCAAGTCACTTCAAATAAGATAATCAAAAAAACCTACCAAAAACTAAACAAACCATAGTGGAAAATTAAAAAATAAAAATAAAAAAAATTTGAACAGAAGCCATAACTTTCCAACATGAGCCACATTCAAGGCATGTCACAAATTTTAGACACGACACGACACCACATCAACGTGATTGCAGTACCCAAAAACTTGCACCATAATTATAATGCAAACTTTGTAATTCATTTGCACTCAAAACACAAATTCAAGTTTCGATTATTTAAACATAAATGCCAGGCACATTGCGCTAGGCTCCAAAAAAATGAACATACATGACAATACCATGCCACATGAACCGTATCATCAAAGTTACTGTAAATCACCTTCTAAACAAATCCCAGCAAAAACTAAGTTACCCAATAAAATAAAAAAATAAAAAAACAAAATAAAAAAAAAAAATCAGCCACATCATTCACTTGCCACGTCTTGTAGTACCTTGATAGGGTCATCGACAAACGCTTCCACCATCGTTGCCTACGCTCTGATGTAGTTCGTACCTTCCATTGTCTTTTTGATCCCAGTGTGGTGGACATATTGACGCATTATGTAACAAACGATGATAGCGCAATCAGGCCTAGCGTGGACACCCACAACATACAAAAATAATAACATTTTAGACTTAATAAATGACAATGGCAACAAATACATAATAAATTAAATTTACGTAGGATGCGTACGAATCTAGTCATTGTTGTGGAGAGTTAGATACTACTTCCAACACAGAATCCCGATCCTATGTGGGAACCACGTCACTGTTCGTGGTTGATAGGCGCTTCTGCTGGACAAAGTTCACCACATTTTCTTTCTATCATAACGAAAATCAAACAATCATCACGTAACATAACACGCGCTTACCAACCCACACACAACAGACGTTAGGTGAAACACAAGCCATGTATAAACCTTATAACCTCACATCTTTAAAAAAAACTTACCAGCACCAATGCCTTGTTATAGTGTGTGTCTTCCGACCCCGGGCGCGGCCTAATTGAATTGTAATGCTTCCAACTACCAACTTCTGTGTCGTACACAACTAAGGTCCAATCTGATTTGTGGCATATAGGGAAATACAAGAACCTGCAACGAACGCATGAGCGCATGTTGGCCTCAAGATACCGATCCCTTGTTGTTTTGCTTACATTATTCACAATACCCTATGTTTCAAATCGTTTTTACTTATATCAAACAACAACACTTAACTCCCAAAAACCCACAAGTGCAAACATAATTATTTCAAATACTTACCAAACAGATGCTACTGGAGAAGTATGACTTTTCTGGAAAAACCACACCACCCAACAACACATTCTGCATACACACTAGAAGCTCTGCACATGTGTCAATAACCTACCATCAACCAAATTAAAACACCAGCAAAACGTACCATGAATATAAGGGTGACAAAGAACAGTGTGGAAACACAAATGTGTGCATTGGGTGGGAGGGGGGAGGGGGAACAAATAAAACATGCATTTTAATCATATCATATTGGTGACAACGTACATTCCCCCTAATTACAGACTATTGTACTAGATTTTTGATGTCTGAGAAACAAACAAATACATCCCCATTGTTTCCAGTCCACACAATAGCCCTGCACAAGTACCACCCACTAGTTAATGTTGGACAAAACACAAAATATATATTAAAATTGTGACACGGCTCTTACTCGTCTTCGTCTCTTTGTATGCGGTGCTAAGTTTACATTTCACTTCTTCATTCACTAATTTCCAGACAATGAGAAGATTATTCAACCCAAACCTTGACCTTGTCTTCTCATGCTTGCCAATCCCATCAATGTCGACCACTTCATCGCACAAAACGATATCAAAATTGACTCCACCATCGCCTGCCACACGCTGTCCCTCATTTGAATCCACCTTATGAAGACTCTCACGAAGCATAGGGTACTCATATTCTGGTAACTTCCTCTCTTATCTCACCTTTCTTTTTATGCTTTTGACAAATGAATTTTGTGACGCAATGCCGGTTAACACCTTATCTGACAATCCCCCAACCAGCTGTACTTTTGGTACATCCATGGTGTTAGCAGCACACAGTTCAGTATGCACATCCTCGTCCCCAATCGGGTTTGTTACTTTCGGCGTTTCATTCCCAAAACTGAACTGCCCCATGGCCTTCTGTATCACATCATGTATCATTTCCTCTATATTTTCTGCATTAACAAATGCAAAAGAATCCAAACTGTTCCCTCTACTATTTGCATACGGGATTTCTGTAATGGTGCAACCAACGTTTGCTCCAATTTGCTTCTCAAGCCCAGTTATGGTTTTCCTCAAATCGCTAATAACATCTGTCAACTGTGCAATTTTGTTTTCTTTCACCTTCAAGCAATCATTGAACCCAGCAAACAAATTGGACGCTTGCTGCTCAAGTGCTTTCGTTAGTTTTGTAACTTGGTCATCTAATTTGGCAATCACAAAATTTTTCCCTTTCAGCTCAAACTCCAAGACAATGATTCTTTTCTATGCATGCTCAGGAATGGGAGGAATAGGTGCACTATCACCACTTGGCCAATGCAATACACTGCCTTTCGCCATCTCATCTATTCCAATTGATTTACCATTTTGCTGTTCATCTAATAATTGTCCGCCCACAGCAACACCATCGCCAACTCCACTACCCAGCACACCACAATCAGAGTTCGCTTCCCTTACAGTGTCGGCGATTGCAATACAATCCCCATTCCCCACAGTCTGTACATCGTTCCCATCAACAAAGTCATCTTCACCCAACTCTATCATGCTATAACCCCCGAGTAGTTGAGCCCTCTCATACAACATCACTTATAATCTACTTGGGTGGACCTGTTTAACCATGCCATAATCAACCAATTAAACACATATGTGGTTATCCATGTTTGCATTCATTTATAGTTCACAAATGAAGAAATTAGAATTGGGGGCTTACCTCAAATGCATCACCATTAGACAACGTGACAGTACGCATCTTCGTCAACAAAGCATTAACATTCTATTTCAAGAATCGAGGGAACACGCCAGGGTTAGCAGTATCCACTACCGTTGTGTGTTCACATAGGAAATACTACTACTCACACATAACACGTTCAAAAAATGAGTCTAAATACTACCACTAAACATAACATCAACAAACAAAAACATAAATCAAAACGGCACACATATTAGCAATACAATGACGCAACCAGTTACTTTTTCAGGTATACGATGAAACTCTTTAATTGAGCCCATCAGTGTGCTCCGTATCACAGCAGTCCAATTATACAATTTCATGGAACCCAATTTGTTTATGAGTCAAATGAATGTCTAGCTCATAGATTCGTCTAACGTCGAGAAGAAAAGTTTGACACATATATATAACGTTAACAGCTTGATGACATCTTTAACATCCTAGGGAGAAGTGCCATGAACTGTGTCCAGGAAAAGCATTTTAACGAGCTTCAAACTAATGCGACTTATAGACCCACACGTTCGTTGAATAAAGTCCAAAGGTGGTCGGGGCCCGGAGGCCATCACCAACGGCTGATCACCACATTGCAGCCCAAAAATCAATCTAATGTCACTGTCCTTCAGCGTCACCATGCCATTCCCAATGCAAAACGACCCACTGCTCGGCACGTACATTTCAATCAGCTCAAATACTAAGTCATCACATTTTCTGAATTCCTACTATTTTAGATCATGTTCCATAATGGCTTCAAACAAGAGCCAGAATGGTGTTTTCCTCATATGGACGCGGTGTGCCTCTGCTAAACTTGATATAGACACAATCTTCACAATCCCTACGATGTTTGACTGGTAATTTAATCGCATTTTTATTTCGGAGTTCCTGGCACACTTTTAAGGAGTTTCACCTGTTTGAACAATATTCGTCCTTGAATCCTTGGCCCAATTTTCTTCGATGGTGAACCAGTAATAACACACAGACAAGTCCTCTCTCTTGATCTTGTCCATGGGCTCGATGTCCTCATACCTTCTGCAGTACAAAAACCAAACAACCATCACATTCCAACCCAAAATTGCATACAAACAACAATCTCGAACAATCAACAAAATTATGTACATACACAATAACTACTTCGTGTGAATGCCATACATCCCATTACTTCAAATATATTATGCATATGTCACATAATGAATCTTATAACAACCCATGTTACACCACATATTCATGCATAAACATAAACATGTCCCTCCACCCATATTGTTATGCATAAATCACAATGCCCATTGTAGAACGCACTACTGTAACACATAACTAGTACACATAATAATGACACTTGAGCATAACACCTTTGCAATACAAGCACACCATTCAGGCATAACAACGTAACTATGCTGAACACTCACCAATACATACACAACCATAACTCCACCACAATGTCAGAATAACTCACCCCCATCTTATCGTTACCACCACCTTCAGCACTACCACACTATCATTGTCGTAGCACCCCAACTGATTTCACCCAATGTAATATCCTTTGATAAATATCACATCGACATAGACAAACAAAACATGTTCACTATTTCACATAGATCGTTAGGATACCAACAACAAACATTACAAACCAACCACCATTATTTCCCTCCACCCATGTTTATAATATGCACATATCGGATTAACAATACAATAAATATGTTCTAACCAATGTACAACCAACACACCATGACCACGGACACAGGGGGAAAAAAATTTTACATTCCACAAAACACCTGTCGAACATAACAACTCAACGTACACAATCCTTAGTCCACAGCCACACTGGAGTACCAACCAAACCACTATAACAACCACCCCAAGTTAAACATCAAACCATTCCCCACGCCAACGTTTCCAATCCCACCAAGCATACTCCTCATATACCAAAATGTATGGCACACGCGCAAAGGTCTCGTAGTGTGAAACCATATGCGAACATCGTTACCATAGTATCCTGAAAACAAAATCAAACAAGAACATAACATACCAACTACCAAGGCACAATTAGACGTACCCAACCCACCCCACCCGAACCCATGTCATTTTCAATGACCGTTTGCACATAATAGTTAAAAAATACCATTGTTATCATCTACAAATTCAATATAACACCACAACACACATTTAGACAACACTGATTTCACACAACAATTTCAGATATGAGGGGACTTACTATTTTGCGCAATCGTCATCGGTGGTGGAATGGTTAAAAGCATAACACATTGTATAACTATTGTTGCAACCACGGCTACCAAACTTAAATACTAGTAAATATGTAAACATATCAACCTTAACAAAGATAACAAAACTGCCCACAACAAATTGGAGGTTTGTTTTGTGTTTTAGATTTGGTGGGATTTTGCGGATTTCTGATGTACATCACTCAAGCGAAAATAGTTCAACCCTATATTTGCACCGCAAAATGTGGGATCTGATTACGCCCAATACGCGATACACACCAATCACAAAATGCACCACTGATTTTGGAAACTCTAATTTGACATATCTATGCCCAAAACAGCATCGTCACAACTGCGTAACAATTCCATTGAAAAATTCTAGATCAGTCACACCACATCATGTTAGCTACCGAATTCTTTAGTCACGGGGGATCACACTTCAGATTCGAGGGGCTAACACTTCACAAAATGATCAAAATGTGGGGCTCCAGAGGTTAGGTTTGCAAATTGATGTGGTCCATCAAAATGTGAGTTTGCAAAATGATGTGGGCCATCAAAATGTGGATCACCCAACATACACTATTAAACCCATAAACCTCTATAGTACACTTTCTTTTTTTTTTTCAAACGTTATATACACATACATCATTCAAACATAATATCACAAAACAAATACAATACATAAATGGGAAAAACAGTCAACCACCAAATAATAGGACCTTTGGGTGTACAAAATTAAATATGAGACTGATTAGATTACAATTCCACATTTTATGATTTATGGGTCATTTCTCCTAAAAAAATATTTTTTTTAGGATCTACACTTTATATTTGTTAATTTGATTAAAACTCATATTTGTAGTGATGTGTGATTAGATTTATTTAAGAAAATTTTCAATTTATACACAAAATTTTTTAATTTATAATCACGTTAGTATATTTATTTAAGAAATATAATCTGTGATTGAATTTAATTATGAAATTTTTTAATTTTTTTTAACATATAACCCAATGGTTGAATTTGTGATTTATATTTTGGATCAAACTTAGATAAATATAAATGCCTAATGTTATAACCAAGTCAAATTTAAATAAACATAAAATTTTTTATTATATAATATCGGTCTGATCCAACAAATGTCCACCTCTATGGTTCACATTTTAATTCCTCATAATTGTCATAGTAGCCACGTGTCCCCATGAACAACACTTGCTATGTTCAAGTACCATCGAAAGGAATATTTGTAGTAGTTAGGAGGGAAAAACTATGGTACATATCAATATCATGTATCATATATACACTTTATAGTTAAAGTAAAAAAATGGTATAATTTTATATTCTTTTAGTTATAATTAAAATATTAAAAAAAAAAAGAGTCATAACTAAACATCTTAAAATAATATCATAATTAAAGAAAAAAATTAAAAAAAAATTAGTTATAACTAAAAGCAAAATAACGTAACTAATAGTGTATATAGTAAAAGATGTGTATTGTAAATTTCTCCTAGTAAGTTACATGAAATTAACAAGCTTACAAATTCTCACTTAATAAAATCCCACATATAATTGTTATAGCAAAGTTCATTTGGAAATTAATTTTTTATTAAAAAAAAAAAGAGAGAAGGGAGATGCACCAATAAATCCTAAATTCAAAACGTTTGATCCATTTAGTCCTAACTCTTATCTTATAAGCCAATAAGTCTCATCCCAATGTTAAAGACCAATTAGACAATCTTTTATCACGTGAAGTAAGGGTATTTGTGGGTTTTATTGATGTTGAATTTACGCCTCTATCCCAAATCTTCTATGTGGGGAATTTTGGTTTCCCTCCAAATCAATTGGAATAGAAGAGACGTAATTGGAAACTGGTGTTGTCTTCCGATGTTAATAGGATATTAGCTGGTGTGTTGGTGATCTATTCGTAATGGGCAACGTTGAGTTAGTGTGGATTGCTATCCTAAATTGAAAATTCCTTTTTATCCTATACCCTAGAAGCGTACGAACCCCCTTTTCTGGTAATACGTTTATATTGTGAATTTCGAGATACCGTCTCGACGTTGTGTGGTCATGTGACGAGCTAACAATCTCCCAGTCGTCATCGTCGGTGATTGTGTCATCAACAAAATGACATCGGGTAAGTGGTTCATTTCTATATGTGTACTCATGATATCTTTCGTGTTGTTCAGATTGAGATGTGAAAGTGGTTTGATGTGTGTTATATTGTGTTTAATGTCAAAAGTGTTGATGTTACTGCGTAATGATTATGGTGGGGCAAGTACATGCTGTTGGCATTATTTGGGTTGGATCCAAATGTTGTTGACCCATTTTGTTTGATTAAAAGTGTGTACTTTAAATGTGGTCACAATGGTATATTTGGGTTCCTTTGGTTTTTGTTGGTGTCTTCTGTTACTCTGTTATGTTAATTGGTGATAGGGGTTTATGGGGGGTATTTACACTAAATGTAAATGCGGTGTGTTTTAACATTGTAGGGACAAGGGTATAGGTCCTCTGTTACTGGGTTGGTGTATATTAGCTTAGATCATTTGTATTATAAATGGCATTTGTAGAATTAGGGGGTTTGAGTAGTTGTTTTTGCTATGTAATATAGGTTTGTCATCACATTCCGTGGCGTAGCAGAGTTAGAAGGTTTGGGGGTTGAGTAGTTGATTGTGTTGTGGGGGCTATGTCGTTCATGCATGTGTGCTATGATGTTGGTGGAGTTGGATTTGGATGTTGGTATTGTTTGAACAACAGTTGATTTGAAAATACGTAATGTAAATGCATTATATAAGAATGCAATGGAACTCAATTACAATAAGCTAATGAAAATTAGACCATGACTTATATGACAACAAATAAAAACAATATTTAGATATCCAACATAAGTACAGTGGGTCGCTTTGTGTTGAGATTCCATGGGTTTGTTAGTGGTACGTGAAAGTGTTTGTTGGTTGGCCTCGGCAAATGGCATGTGAGGTTTGATGTTATGTACACCAGATCCACTTGGTATTACAAGTAACAGCGTAGCGATGTTTGTAATTTAACTTAGTTTGTATTTGTAATTGCATGTTTGTGTGATTTTGTGAAAGGTAGTGCCATTGTGTTGTGTTTTGTTTATTTGTGACATGTGTGTGACAATATTGGGAGGTAACACTGCCCAACAGCATGAGAAATGAAATGCCACTAGTAGCCCAACACGTTCGCAATAGACCGGCGACACGTCAACCAGGTTCGCTACGTAAGCAGGTAAAATGTTGTTGGCAATATTTGGGTAGGACCCAAATGGTTTTGACCCATTGTGTTTGATGTAGATTGTTTACCTTAAATGTGGTGGTAATGGTATTTTGGGTTCTTTTGTTTTGTTGCTGTCTTATGTTATCTTGTTATGTTAATTGGTGTGTGGAGTTTTTTCTTGGGACTATTTACATTAACTGCAAATGTGGTGCGTTTTTGTCATTGTAGGGACAAGTGGATATTTCTCCTATTTTTGGGTTGGTGTGGATTCACTAACGATAAATTGTATTGTAAATGGAATTTGTAGAATTAGGAGGTTTGAATAGTTGATTGTGTTGTGTGATGTTAGCACGGCGCGACATTATGTGGTGTTGTATGATTAAAAGGTTTGCAATTTGATGTTTAAGTAGTTGATTATGGTGTTAGGGTTTGTTGTGTGTGTAGTTGTGTTGTGATGTTGGTGGGTGTGGATGTGGTTGTCGGTTATGTTTAGATAACAGTTGCTTTGAAAAACGTCACACAAATCCATAGTATATGATCATAATAGAACTCAATTACAATAAGCTTGTGAAAAATTGGACCATGCATTACATGACACCTAGTGAAAACTAGATTTATATATTCGATAAAAGTACATTGGTTTGCTATGTGTTGAAATTCCATGGAGTTGTTGGTAGTATGTGCAATTTTTTGTTGATTGGCATTGGCAAATTCATGTGATGTTTAATGATGTGTACGTTAGGTGCATTTGGTGTAACAATTAACGGTGCATCGTCGTTAGGCTTATAATGTGGTTTTTTTGTTTAATTGCATGTGTGTGTGACAGTACGGTTGATTTCGGAGTTGTGTTGTATTTTGTTTAATCATGACGTGTGTGTTACAATATTTCCAAGTAGCACTAGCTAGCAACATGAGAAACGAAATGCTAGTAACAGCCCACAACGTTCACGACAGACCAGTAACACATCAACCAGGATGGCCACGAAGAGACAAACTAGATTGCCATTCAAAAAAACTTAAAGTAAATAATGGTGTTGTTAAAAAAACTAAAATCGACCCGTCGATACTAATATACCGGTCCAACATTTCAGGAGTTATCAAGATCATGCTTGAGTTAGAGTTAGGCGATAAACATATTTGGTAATTGAAGAAAACCCTATTCTGGTTTATGGTTGATGCTATCCGTGTCCACAAGCTAGATCCGAGAGCATACATGAAGTGTGATGCCACGATGTGCCGAATAATTCAAACGTACAATCCGAATGATGAGAAGTTTAACATTGGTGAAGTCAGGCTGCCATTAAGGAACAATAACATTTGGTTGATATTTGGAATACAATGTGGGAAAGACAAAATAAATTTGGCACAAGGTGTGAAAGGGCCTTCAGATTTTATACAGAGACGGTGTCCGAACGTTGGTCGAATGTCTTCGAATGTCATAAAAGATTTGCTAATGGAGGCAATCTATGGTCTTATGGAACGCGATGAAGAAGATGTAGCGAAGCTGTTTTGCCTATATATATGTGCGAAATTATTTTTTGCAATAACGGTGAGCATAAAAGGTGGGCGTTCGTGCGTGTAATTGACAAACTCGAAACCTTAAGGTTATACAACTAGACTGTGACAATCTGTAACACCCTGATCAGTTCACTTAATGAAATGCACGACAGACCAGAGAGGGTTACAGGTTATGTTGTTTCATTGCTAGTATGTATTCTAAAGAAACTATCGCAGCATATATATATTGCTCTACATACACAGTTGTTTATTTTCTATGTGTTCATCTAACATGTTGACTAGTTTTTGTTTATTACAGTTTCTTATATGTGAGCATTTGAACATCGTGCAACCTGAGCGCAGTACTGTGACGCTGCGATTCTGTGACGTTGCAATTCTACAAATGGAACATTGGCATACTCATAAGGAGGTTAAAAAGGATAAATTTGTCAGCAAAAGGTGCCATTAAGGTGTGACACAGAACAGGTCAAAAATATTTGGTTTATTTGTCCATAAGTTAGTATTTAATTGTGCAATACTATTTACATTTTGCAGGTTAACTGTGATAAAGTTGTTAGGATAAGTAACAAGTGTTACTTATTTAAACTATCGCTGATTGGGAATGAGCCAAACCAGAGGGAGGGGATCGTGCTTGATGTTAATCCAATAAATGTGTGATTTGGTGATGAGGCTGATATCGGTATGACTGGTGTGGCCAATATGGAGGTAAGCTTTGATTGTTGGTAGCTTGATTCACCTAATGGTGGTAACGTCGAGATGAATGGAGTATGTGAAACTGAGAACCGAACTAGTACCATGCCGAATGTTAAGAAAAATAAGGGCAGGAAAATACTTGCAGCCGGAGAATCATGGCCAGTGTTGTTTTCCGATTTGCTATACCTGTCATGCACACCGGATGGTGATATCGTTCACACCGAAAGAGACAGGCAAAATGATGAGTTGAATAAGGCTAGGGAGAGAATTAATGATTTGGAAAAGGAAGTGAAGACAAAGTCGGCATGGGTATGTGAATTGGAATATCGAGTCGAATTGATGGAGAAAATGCTTAGGGCATAGGCTGCAAATTTGTTTATAGGGTTTGACACCGTTATCGTTGGAAAGGATGCTAAAATTGCATGCCTTAACAACCTGGTAGAACAGTTGAAGAGAACAACATCCAAATTAGAGGACAACCTGGAAGATCGTGAGATACACGAGGTGACGCAATCCGTTTCGAATGATGGATCCAATCAATGAACACCTCCTAACAGTCGGTCTAGAAAAATGAATGGGTTAGGCAACAGCACGAGTGGGGAAATTGCAAAGCAATCCTCATGCCCTGCAGCCCAAGTGAAAGCCATCCTGAAGCTTGCGGTGGAGTTTTTTGCAGATGTAGATGAAGTTGAAGTTCTGACTGTGGACAACGCAGATGGGTATATAAGTGGTCATCCAGACGTAGTTCATGGTGCCTGTGTTGGTTTTAGGGATGTAGGAACTGGTTGTGAGGAGAAGATAGCCGGTCTAAGGCCTGGTCCTGAAATCACGTCGCTGGTTAGACGAGTGAAGAACAAGCCAAGATGGGAATTTAGACTATCTAACTAAAAGTACGCTGGTGTAGTAGGTCGAAAAAAACAAAGCAATAGAGTAGTAATGGGAAAATCATCAGAGCCCAGGGTGATTTACACTATTGAAGATGTTGATGTGGAGTGCAAAACATGGAATGGTTTTGGTATAAGCAAAAGGCATGCCATCTGGAACATGTTAAAGGATGATGAGTTGAGACTGTTGGAGAAAGTATATAGTTTGGACGGTGACGAGTGAGTTATTTTTTCATTTTGGTATAGTACTTGTTTGATATAAATTAAACAATGTTGGCATTCTATTATTGTTAAATTTGATTTATGGGATTGCAGGGCAGTAATATGGGACAGTAGAGAAAACGGGATAGAAGTGCATTTCACGGATGTCCAAGACTTGGTGCAACAAAACTCGATCCATGGGAATGTATGCGCATTTTGTATCGTTTTAAATATTGTGGTAATATGATTGCATTGTGTGTATTATGGCGGTTAATGTGTGAAGATTAATTTTGCTATGTGAATACATTATGTAGAAAACACTAAATGAGGTAGGAAAGGTGTGCCTGGGTTATCTACATTGGTGTTTGTTTGTATCGGTAATTTACATTACTAAATTATGTGAATATTCGCATGTCAACTAGGAGTTCGTCTTAGGTATCATGTGCACAATATGAAACCCCAAAAATCGCCTATTCGTTTGCAATATCTAATAATTGTGTGGACTTATGTTATCACAGCGAAGCAACATGTGCATACACATCAACATTATGATGATAATGTATTAGTTTCCCATCTACTAGTAATATTTGCTACATGTAACTAGTTCAAGGAAATACTTATGGCTAACATATGGTGTAGGCAATCGATGCACACGCCGCTATCCTAATGAAAGTTCAACAGAAGGTTACTGGAAGAACAAAGTATTGGGACAAGACATACATTTACAGTAGTGTGTGTTCGGTATGTAATTTTCATGTTGTACATTACCATCGTATATGAAACTAGGTTTTGACCACATTGTGAATCAAGTGGCCATATTAACATATACCGTATGTGCAGGACATAATGAGGAACACGAGCTCGCTATCGAGGACCAAGTACTTAAACGTTCACATGAAGGCCTCACGGGGGTGTAGGTATACGGTTTACTCGATATACCATGCGAACCATTAGACTGTCATGGTTCAAGATGCAGAAAGCGGTGAATGGAAACATTACAATTCCATGCACCTGAGATGTGGGGTCCAAGATGAGCATTACAACGAGGTCTAACAGTGGTAAGGGCGTCATTTATTTTAGTGAACTGGTGGTACTATCATGTGTGGCACGCACTGTTGACTTTGTTTGCACATGCAACGGTAGTTTCGTACTATACAGGATTAACCTAACATTGAATTGAACAACAGAAATAATGGATGGCAGACCACCATACCAATTTCATGAAGCCAAGAGTTGCAACGAAAGATGGTCGGACGGATCACTTTGATGGCGCTCTTGTGCCAGTTGTGGATTGCAATAAGTGCTCGAGTCGTAAGTGTTGTTTGGTTTATGTTTTAGTTTTTTTGACTTAATATGTTGGTTAGTGTGACATTAGGGTGGTCATTTGTGAATGCAGGTCGAACTACGCAATTGTTGTTTGTTTCATTATTCAACAGTACGTTCAAGGGATGGAAATCAACAGCACAATGGATGGGCTCACCCCCACTGGTCTACGCGTCACGGTAGTAAAAATGTTCTTGAATGACCCAGCAAGAGGACTTCGTGCCAGGACATCATAATATGTGGTTGTCAGAAGCATCATAAATATCACCCCTCAACCCTCTCCCCCCTTTGGGCAAATGTCCATTTCTTTTATTGTTATCAGAGTACGTAATTATTTTTTACATAGCAACGGCGGAACGTTGTTGTCATATATGTGGTTGGTTATCTTTTTTTTCTTGATATGCTGATGGATTCTGTAATTTTGGATTAAATGTTTTCACATTTTAAGTCAATTATTCCTTTTTGAACAGTTATTTTAGTGTGCGAGTGTCGTGATGTGTGTTGGTTAGAATGAGTATTATTGGATGTTGATGTTGTTTGGTTGAGTTTATGTCACGTTGTTTGGTTCTGGATTGTTCGCTTAATAGTTTTGTTTTGATAAGATATGAACACAGTGATTGTTTTTGTTTTGGTAATACACATTGCTAGGTTTGGGTTTGGAATGTTTGGCTCTGTGATGTTGGTATGTGTTTGGGTTGTTGTGAAGGTGCCTTGTAATTGTAAATGATAAATACAGTACAGGTTGGGTTGTGCTATATATAATTGTTAATGTGGACTTGTTAACATAGTGATAATTCCATTGCGTTATTATGCAATTGTTAACTACATCACATTTTTATGAAATTGCAAAATAAGTCATTTGTTCGTTGAAAATTACATCCCGAACGATTTTCTATGAACAACTGTTAGTGTAAGCGGTGTTATTGGTATCACAACCTGGTTTGATCCATCATTATGAATATTGTTTTGTGTCGGTATGTGTTGTTATTGAAATATATCTTATCGAATTCAATTAAACTAATGGGATCAAATTAATGGGGTTTAGATCTGATTTTGGCTAATGTAATGCACAACAACATGGAAGATAACATACATATATTGAAAAACACAAATGGGTATCAATTATACAGTGAATGGCATGGGGACAGTGTGAACAAAAAGGATATGCAATTGGACATCATGTTTGTCACAGCACATTTATTAACATTGTAAAGCACTCAATGTTTCGCCAATGAAACGAACATTAAAAACAAAGTTGAAAATGATGCAATTGTTGTGACAAATCCAATTTTTGAGAAACAAATTAAACAACTAGTGAGGCACCTATATTGGCTATTTACATGTCTTTTTATTGTGGTTGCCCAATTTCCCGCATCGACCACATCGAATGCGCTGTACTACTTTGCCCCTTGATGGAATCCTCTTTCGTTTGGGCCTATCCAGTGGACGCTTCACTGTTGGGGGCGTAATCATGTAGTCAGCTGGTGTAAAAGGTGGTTTGTCCATAGTTAGAATAGGACATATCGTTTCATTGTACGATGCTTTAAACGTGTTAATGTGGAATGCACGGTCTATCGATTCATGAATGTTTCTTCCGCTATTATGAAATGCGATGACGGCATAGGAATATGGGAACCCGTTTATTTGCCACTGAAAACAAGAACACGTTCGTCTGCCCACATCCACCAACACTGACGGATAGGAATGGACCTCATACACATTATCATTGGCCTGGCTAACACACCGCAACTTGGTGGTATTGTATGCCTTCGCTAGTTTTTTTTTTTTTCCATTTTTGGACATATTACGCCGGCCCATTTGGTGCATTTAACTCTACATTCCGCCATCTACTCCATGATTTGTCCCCTTACCATATCAACCAGTCTAGTAATAAGAAGATGACAAGCATCACTGACCCAATTGTTGAATGAGTCAGCAGCATTAGAACACACAACCAATATGAATGCAAACAGATCACAGAAACGATGACAAACATACAAATAATTAACACAAATCATTGGGTAGAGTGTAAACTATCTGAAATACTCATTGGCCCAGTGTTTGGGATGCAAGTCTTTCATAAAATCCTCGATCATAACTGGGCTGCACTTTTTTAACACCTCCAATTTCTTGTTGAAACAACTAACAGTGGATGCGTAAGCATATTCACGTAATTTGCGCATCAAGCCAATTTTGTGCGATGCGTTGACGTATTTCATTCAGTCTTGTAAATTCATTTGAAGATAAAATAAACAATATTCATGGTGTGCAAACAGGAAAATGTTTGGAATAGATTGCAACAACCCAATGTGGCAGTCAGATATGAACGTCAACGTCCAGACCTCACCAACTTCTTTCCAATTCCAACGAAACCATTCCCAGTTGGTTGAATTTTCGGAATCAACAATAACAAATGCCACAGGAAACAATCCTTCAGACATAGCATGAAACCATATGGTATAATAAAATATGGTATAATCAATTGGATGGCATAAAAAAGGTATAATAAAAAATGATATTTGAATGTGTCATGTTTTATAACTATCTATACAATGCATATGTGATAAACTATAATAAACTTGCAATAAACATGTCAATATGTTTTACATGACATCCCATTAGTACGTGGGGAAATTTTGCGGAGAAGAAGTTGCATTGTGAACATATTGGACAGACCACTATATGACTAGTTACACATGGGGAAAAAATAAGAACACTTCGATACCTTGATTGCTATCTTTAACGATCACGGCAAGCAAATTACCCTTGAACCTGCCTTTGAGGAATGTTCCGTCCAGGAAGAGTAAAGGCCGACAATGATTGAACCCATCTATACAAGCACGAAACGATATGAAATACCGAAAGGACCTCCCACTTTTTTGATCAAGTTCAAGATTAACGTAACTGTTTGGATTTTTTTCCATAACGAATTCACTGTACCACCTGAGTTGGTTGAACGACATGGCGTGATCCCCGTAAACTTCACCCCTCGCTTTCTCGACACCCAACCATGCTACCTGGTAACTAATGTCCAATCCATAGTCATTTTTTAAATCAAACACCACATCCGTGGGGCGTATCAACGGCTGTCCACGCACCCAATCTGCAACAATAGAAGACACTAACTCAGACCCCGTACGCAGGTTCTTATAAGTCCGTACTGCTACGCCACAAGTGTGCACACTATCAAACCTCGTAACACATAACACCCAGCTCGATGGTAGCACCCTCACGTGAATTGACCAAGCACAACCGGTAGCCGCTGCAAACTTACACACTACAACAATATGAATCGAATCATTCTTAACATACTTGAATTGGAATCTACGTTCCACTGCATACTTGCATAGAACTGCACAGAATTCATTGTCGCCCCCGTTAAAACATTGACCCACATGGGTAATCCCATGCACCCATTGAGCGGACAAAAATGTCTCAATCTGTTAGGGCAATATGTTGGTAACAAACCGTTTGGTCGTCCACACCAAACTTCGAACTACCAGGGGAATTCACACCATCCTCTGCACAATCCACCACCCCAACATTCCCCCCCACCCCAACACTCCGTGCCTAAATTAGGACATCAATGTGATTTAACCCGAACGACTTACCAAGACACAGCATATTTTGAATATCGTCATCACTATCCACCTTAAAATTCTTATACCCGGGGACATCAAACAACATACACACGGCCCCCGGCACCAACCCATCAAATTTCCCGCAAATAAGATCAACCAATTGTGCGAATGTAAACTCGTATTACAACCGAACAATAACATTGGTTTATCCATATGTGCACACCAATAATATACCATCATTCATATCTGTGACACCAAAATTCCCGACCCCGTTATGCAAAATACAACACAACAAAACGCATTTACTGTGCATACACGTAAAACCAGCAATACGTATGTGTTGTTAATGTCACAAAACACACCCACACAACAAACCACACCCACAGAGAACACCCAAAAAAAACAACACCACACACCAAAACTTGCTCCGGCGCACAACCAACATCACCCCACAAAAAAAAAAGAAAATAATGTACAATACACCAACACAATCAAACTACTAACCTGTTACAATATGATGGGCGTCGACACTGCCTGATGAACCAGAACAAAACTCCACTGGAAATGATCACAAACCCGAATTATAGTCGGCAACAGAAAAAATGGCCAAAACCCAGTACAATATCTCCACACTCTCTCTCCACAAAACAATGAGATCAATGTTAAACAATCAAACTGAACTCCCCTACGATAACATTTCCTTATCCCATCCAAAACAGAATCAGTCAATTAGGAAATGTCAATCACACGAAGGGTATACATGTAAACTCAAATAGCATCAAACCCATCTAAATAAACCTTACCAAAAAAATAAGACTAATTGGTGTACAAGAAAACTCTCAGGACCAAATGGTTTAACTCTCCTCCATATAGGATTTATGAGTAATTTTTCCAAAAAAATTAAACAAAATAATATAATAATTTTTAATATATATATATTTTTAAGTAAATTAATCACTTCCTAAACAAGGCCTCAGTTTTATTTTATTCTAGAAAAGTAGAATGTGAGTGAGAGTAGGGAAGAAGAAAAATAGTTTTGATTGTTGGTAAGTTGATTTTACTTTTTGGTCCTTGCAACAATGACGCAAAGTTAAGTATTTAGCAAAAATCTATTATTGTTGTGGATATTTTTAGGATGCAAAAATACTTGACAATGTTTCAAATTTAATAAATTGTGTGTTTTGTATAATATAATAGATATTAAAATTTTGTTATTATTTGTACATAAAAAATAATAATTATAAAATAAGTTAATTTGCATAATGATATTCACAATTCCTCGCATTTATAATCCAATAACTATGTGTTGTGTATCATCAATAACTTTCACATAATTTAAAACCCGTAACACTGGAAAGTATGCTCTTATTTTCTTGAAACACTATGCAACTTTGTGCTCAACTAATGGTTGAGAATTTATTCGATACATCTAAAATATCATATGATCATGTGTCTACTCAATAATAGAGGTATATAATCATTATTAAGAAAAAGTAAAATCAAAATGAATACTTAAAAGTAATTGAACAGACACACAACCACGTTGTTATTGTTACCTCAGTTGATAATTTCTACTCTCTGAGGACATCCAACACCTTCTATATAAAACCCTCGCCACTTTGCTAACCATAAACTTAAATCACAAACATAATTGAAAATGAGGTCTTGGACCTTGACTTCGTTGGCCATACTAGTTCTTTATATATATATATATATATCAACAAAAAAGGAATTTCATTAATGAATAATGAATTATACTATACATCAATAAAGAAGATGGATGCACAAGTATCATAACAAAGTAATATGATCTCAACTAGGTTGGCACCATAGAACAAGCCCAATCATCTGCAGCATCGCATCAAGTTGGTGAGCAACCAACCAAAAACAAAACAAAAGCCACAAAATACATCAAAAGTAACAATACCAATACACTGTAGCCATTAGCAGTAGCATTATCCATACTCAAATAAACCAAATCTTTGCAGCAGCATCACTAATAAATAGATAGAGCACATCTACCATCCACTAGCAGTAGCCACTAACAGCAGCCATCCAAATCCAAATCCATTAACAGCCAAGCAAGCCAAACCCAACCCAGCCACAGCGATGAAACATAATAGCAGAACTTCAACTTCCTCCAATGTGAACTCTGATCTGATTGAAATTGTAGATAAAATCATTCACAAAGTAATGCAAATCCTTGTCTAAGGTTTTAAGCCAAATTACAACTCTGATTTTTATAAGTTCACACAAATCCCAAATGTCAGGTTTGGCATCTATAAACACACATTCATTTTTGAGTTTCCAGTCAGACCACAAGGTTGGAAAGGGAATAACTCTCCAGATCTTCTTCTCTAATTTCTTAAAGCACTCACCCTCTCACCAGTGCAGTAATCCTTTTACAATACCAGGAATAACCCACTCTAAACCCCACCATCTTAACAAAGCTGACCACACACCCCAAACAAATGGGCAATGCAATAACACATGAATCACTAATTCGTCAGCCTCTTTACAGAAACAATAAACTATGGAGAAAGTGGCACTGAGTACACCAATTCTTTGAAGAAACCCAGTTGTTTTCATCTTATGCTTCCAAGCAAGCTAGCCAAAAAATTGCACTTTGGGAGGCAACACACTATTCCACACTAATTTGCTTAATTTGAGACGCATACCCACATCAGCATTACGAAGGTTATACAAGGAAGAAACAGAGAAAGTCTCTGAACCATTAGCTTCCCACCTTGGATAGTCCAAGACCTCCCTCTTATAACAGCATTAGATGGTAAAATTGATAATAACCTCAACCTCTCATGCCTTTCCCATTCAAACAACTCCCTTCTGGGTAGCAAATTCCACTTCCATGAATCCTCTCTCATATTAGAGAACCTTCTAAGGATGCCTCCATTCTCCATTAATAGGCTAAACAATCTAGGAAACTCCACTTTCAGACAATAAAAGCCACACTAGGTATCCTCCTAGAACCTAACCCTATCCCCATTCCCAATTACTAACTTGAAATTATTCAAGAAACACAACAACATATGCGGATTATGATTAGCCAAAGAGACAATATCAGACCAGACTCTTGAGTACCTAAAGTTAACTCCACTAGATGGCAGCCAACTCTTGGTGTCAAGTTTATACTTGCTGCAAGTCACTTTTCTCCATAATGCCTTGGGTTCATTTGCAACCCTCCGCTACCATTTGAACAATAAAGCTGAATTCACCTCCCTGATCCTCCTAAGACCCAACCCACATTGATCAACTCTCTTGGTTACCTCCTCTCATTTAACTAAATGTACCCTCCTTCTTAGGTCAGATCCTCATCACAAGAATGCAGCTTGAATTCTCTCCAATTCCTTAGCAACTCCCTCTGGCATCTTAAATAGTGAAAGGTAATACACTGGAAAACTAGATAGCACTAACTTGATCAACGTTAACCTTCCTACAAATGGAAGTATCCGTATTTTCCGACCAACCAACCTAACTTTTGTTTTATCAATGACTGGTTTCCAAGTTTTCCTTCTACTAGGATTAGCCTCTAGGGGAAGCCCAAGATAAATAAAAGGCAAAGATTAATTTTTACAATTCAGTTGAGCAGCAAACTTAGCCAAAAGCTTGTCCTCTACCCCCACCCCCACAAACCACACTCTTATGGTAATTGATTTTTAGCCCCGATACAAGCTCAAAGCACCTTAATATCCTTTTAATATTAATAAGATCTGCCCACTCAACCTCCTAAAATAAAATGGAATCATCAGCAAATTATAAGTGAGACACCACCCTATTTACCCCTACTTTCACTCCCTAAATCAACTCCAACTCTATTACTCTGGATAGTAACACATTAAGGCCTTCTACCACTATATTGAATAAGAAAAAGGAGAGTGGATCTCCCTGCCTTAGTCCTTTTTTGTCACGACCCAACCCCTGTGTAGACACCCCATTTTTTACCGTCCTCAAGACTTGGTTGTGCTTGCAGGTACATCCAGCCACAAGTTCGATTGCTCGTCGAGTACTCGTCTTTCGCGGTGGAACGTCACAGGTTTGAGCTTTCCAAACCCTGTATCCTTTCTGCCCCATTCTTGGACCATGTGTTGGTCCTTTCGGCATGCTTCTCATGGTGCACTATCGGCCACTCTCTGCCACTGCCGGCCATGCATTTATCCCTACCTGCCATTGATGAAGCTTGACGGCCATTAATGAGGCACTGCCAGCCACCACTAATGGCCGGCAGAATACCTTGTCTCAGCAGATTTCACGCCAGATCTTTTGAGCCAACTAGTTTTCACTCATCCCTCTTCCATATACGTGTATAGAGGGATGAAGCCCTTTTCAAGCTTGTTTAACAAGCTTTGCTTTGCTTCTCTCTATATAAGGAGAGGCTCCTCCTCCCTTAAAGAGGTTCAGAAATTGGAGGTTTGAGTTATACATACACATTTGTAGCTATATCTCTCTTTTATTCTTGTTTTGTGCCTTAAAAGTGTCATTTTGTCTCACTTTTGTACACAAACACACACTCAAACACCATCCTTGTGGAGCTGAGGTCCCTTGAGGTTTGTTTTGGTGTTCTTGGATAGGTTTGAGCTCAAAGAAGTTGCTGGAGTCACAGCTTCAAAGGTGGTCTTCAAGGGTGAGTTTCTAACCCTTAAATCCCCCATTTTTGCTTAAGCTTTTAGCCCAACTTGCATGCTGTTTTAAGCTTAACTCTTAACTGGAAAAAGTTCTATTTTTGCATGCTTAAAAAGTTTGTTTAAGGTCACTTTTTTGTTGGGGGTGATCTACCCTCTTCTTAGGCCTTGTTAGGCCTTGTTTTGAGCCATCCCTTTAGGCTCTTGTTGTAGCCTTTGCATTGCCTTTCTACCACTGAAATCTAGAGGATTTTTAGTGGTAGAAAGGTGGTTTTGAGGTCCTAAATGGGAGAGGGTCATCCCCTCTCCTTGTGTCTTCAATACTTACTTCATATGCCTCATGTGTGAGCATGTTTGTTAAGCTTATGTTGGCCGTGTCTTAGCTTGTATTTGGGTTTATTTTTCTGTGGCATACCTCTGTTTTTACTTGGTTTTGTCACTCCATGCATGCATAATACACTTGTAGTGTAAATCACACAAACTAGTCTTGTATGCTTCATGAAGTAGCATGTCATTCTAGCTTGTTTTGTCTCCATTTCAGTAGGTTTTTGGTGTTGTTTTAGCATTCCATGACTCTTTTTTGGGTGGGTTTGATGGCCCCTTGCATGCTCCATACACTTGTAGTGTAATTCCATGAATTAGCCTAGTGTGTCTCATGCTTTAACATGTCATTCTAGCATGCTTTAGGCTTAACTTCAAGAGGATTTTGTCCATGTTTTAGCATGCTCTAGCTCTGATTTGTGTTGTTTTGGTCATGCATGACTTGCCTTGTATAGCTATGGTTCAATCTAGCTTGTTAGCTTTGTGCATTGAGTCCATTGGCATGTATTACTTGAAGTATTTTCATGATTTCGCATCGTGTGAAATGTGATTTCAGTCCATGTTTCATGATCACCCACTTGCATCTTTCACCTATTCCATGCTTTGGACAGTTTGTGTTTTATGCCTTAACACGAATCATTACGTATGCCTTCATGCCTAAACTTGCGAGCTGTCATTTCAATGTATTTTTGGGGTTATTTTGCCATGGTATAACTCTAATTTTTATTGGTTAAGTCATCCCATGCTTGGTCCTAATAGGTGTAGTGTAATCCACCATATTTGCCTTGTATGCATCATGCCTTATGCCCTTTATGCTAGCATATTTTGGCTTCCTTCCATGTATGTTTTAGACTCATTTTACCATGTTCTAGGATTGTTTTGGGTTGCCTTTGCCATATGCTTCATGCTTTGTATAGCTGTACTGCAATTGGCCTTGCTAGCTTTGTGTTTTGTTGACTCATGCATGCTATCTTTGAGCTATTTAGATGAGTTGGCATCATTTAATACTTTATTTTAGAGCTTATAGCATGGCTATATTCCCACTTCATTCACTCTTTAAGTGCCTTTGAGTGTTGTGCATTGTTGCCTAGTTTGTGGCCTAGCATGTATGCCATCTTGCCTAGGTACTTGAGCCTCCATCTCAGCATGTTTAGGTCTTTGTTTTGACCTATTTCAGCTCTGTTCATGTTTGGTTCATGCACTTGTGCCATATATTGCATGCCCCCCTTTGTAGTCCTCTTTACTAGCTTCATGCTTTAAGGGCCTTTGCATGCTATGCTTGTGTTGTTTGAATGATTTGGTATCATTTCATACCTTATTTCAGTGAATTTAGTGTTGTCACACTTCCATGTTTATCACTCCTTGAGCACTCTTGAGAGTTGTGCTCTTAGGCCTAGTTGATTGGCCAATGCATTGTGCATGCATGCCTTGTCTTTTGGTGCCTTTGTGTAGACACCCCATTTTTGACTGTCCTCAAGACTTGGACGTCACCGTTTGAACACTCGGTGATCATCCATGTTCATGTTCGTTTTGAGTTCTTGGAGGCCTCGGCTATGTGCCTTGCCCTAGGAACTCTCAACTTGTCTGTTTTGTGTTTGGTTTTGCACCAAACACTTGTTGTTTTGCTTCTGAGGGCAGGGAATAGCTTGTTGGCCATTCCCACACCTCACCGGCCATGGCTTGAGGCCACCGGCCATGTTTTCTTGCCACCGGCCATTAGTGATGGCCGGTCGGCACTCTTGGTGGTCGGCCGGCCACCTTTGTTGGTCAAATGGCCATTTTTGTTGGTCGACCACTGTTCATCTGCTTTTGGCAGATATTTTGTGCCAGCTGGAACAGCTGGCACCCACTTTGCACCCCCTCCATACATGTGTATGGAGGGATTTCCCTCTTGCTTAGCTTGTTTTGTAAGCTTTGCAAGAGTTGGAATTCTATAAGAGGAGGGCTTCTCCTCCCTCCTCAAGGGTTACAAAAAAGTTCCAGAGGTCTGGATTAGGGTTAGAAATAGTGTATCTATCTATCTCTATTTCTCCCTCTCTTTTGCTCTTTGTGTGTGTTTAAAGGGGTTTTGTTCTTAGTTTTACACTAGGACACCTAGTTCTACACCTTACCTTGGTTGCTGAGGAGCCAAAGGGTTATTCTTGAAAGTTTTGAGCTGGTTTAGACCTAAGGAAGGCTGCTGGAGCATTGTTCTTGAAGAGGTCTACAAGGGTAAGAACTTTCCCTTTAAATACCCCATTTTTGCATAGGCTTTTAGCCATCCTTGCATCTATTTTTTAAGCTTAACTTATAACATATAAAAGTTCTGATTTTAAGTGCTTAAAATAGTTGTTTAAGGTTGCTTTGGTGTTTGGGGTTGTTTGACCCCTCTTAGGCCTTGTTTGGCCCCATTTTGTGCTATTTTGGTGAGCTCCGGGACCACCTCGTCTTGGCCTCCTCACCACTGAAATCCAGAGGGATTTCAGTGGTGGGGATGGTGCTTTAAGGTCCTAAGAAGGAGAGGGCCATCCCCTCTCCTTGTTGCCTTCAATAATTGTCATTTTAGCCTCATGTGTGAGCACCTTGTTTAAGTTCATGTTGGCCATGTCTTAAGTAGTATTTATGCTTATTTTGCCATGATATAGCACTATTTTTAATTGGTTTAGACACACCATGCTTGCCTTGCGTACTTGTCTTGTAATGCCATTATTTGCCTCAACATGTACTTAGCATTTAGACTACTATGCTTACTTGTTTTAGCCAAGCTTTGTGAAGCTTTTATGCATGTTTTAGTATGCTTAAGGTCTGTTTGTGGTTTTTTTGGCCATCCATGACATGCTTTGTATAGCCACCTTGCATTTTGGCTTGTTAGCCTTGGGTGTGTGAGTGTTGAGCATGCATTACTTGGCTTGTTTCAGTGGTTTGGCACCACTTATAACACCATTTCAATCCTTGTGGTATGCTTTTATGCTTGCATTTGATGCCTCTTTAATGCTTTAAAAGGCTTGTGCCTTATGCTCTATGTTTGGACCTTTGTGCATGCCTTTAGACTTAGGCCATTTAGATGCCATCTAGGTGTGCCTTTGACCTTGTTTTGGTCTGCCTTGGGGTGGTTTTAAGTCCCCATGGCCCTTTGGTCATTTGCTTCATGTGTCACTTGGCCATAGTTTAAGTCCTTGGGTTTGGTTGCATGCCTTGCTTGCATTGTTAGGTTGATTTGGCATCATCCCTCATGTATTTTCAGAGCTTGCTATGCTTGCCATTAGTCCATGTTTATCCTCTTTTAAGTGTGCTTAAAAGTTGCTATTTGATGCATAAGTGTTGGACTTTGTGTGCATGAATGTTTGTGTGTGCATTGGCCTTGCATGTTGTCACATACTTGGCCCATAAACATCTTGTTACATGCTTAAATGATAGTGCATTTGGCATGCATTCTTCTCTTTGTTTTGGTTGCTTAACATGTTACATGTTTTGCATGTTTGCATGTTGGCATTGCATTTCGCATGCTTGTTAGCTTGCACACTTGTTACATGTTTGCATGTTTGCATGCTTGTTGGCATTCTCATGTTGCATACTTAGCTCACATGCTTAGGTTGCATTGCATTTGGCATGCATGCCTTGCCTCTTGAATCACCATGATAGAGGTTGGGCCTCTTGTTTGTTTTGTGTGCATTTCATTTGACATTAAAAATGCACACTTGACTTCTTGGACCATCACGCATTGAAATGCGCGATTGGTGTAGGGTCGAAGACCAAATTCCCTTGAGTCCATAACATGATGGGGAGGTTGGTGGTGCAAATATTGTTTGAAAATGCATTTCCATGCCTTGTCTGTCCTCTGCTGCTGTCAAAACAAGATTCTGCAGATATAGATGGCCGACCGACCACATTGAGTGCCAGCCGACCACAAATCTCTGGCCGAGAGCCATACCAATGGTCGATGACCACTTTTCCATAGCCGGTGACCATTCCTCATAGCCGGTGGCACCCCACAGTGTTCAGAGAGAGCTCCTTGGGACTTGTGCAATTTTCAGAGGCATAAAACAGTGAAAACAGAGGCAGCTTGTGCATGGTGGTGGATTTCCGAGCGGAGTCAAGCACGCATGCATTGGACCCTCTTCCCGAGGCTGTTTTATTGCTTTATTAGCTTAGTTAATTTGCTTAACTAGTTAATTGGTTTGTAACTATTTAATTAGTTTGTTAGTTGATTAAATCGTATTATTCTTTCGGTCCCTCCGAGCGAGGGCGAATTTGTAATAAGCGTGCGTGCGTGTGATGCATATCTTCCAACCCTCATTTCTTTCTCCCTTTTACTTACCTACTTTTGATGGTTAGTATTAGAGCATATTTCAATTAGCATCCCTATGCTATGCATGTATGCATCATTCATCAGTATTGCATGCACCGGGCTCGGCTCATCATACTAATTGCATAGTATTTCAAATCTAACTTGAATACATGTTATCTGTTGCATTTCACATGCCATCTATAGATTAGCCGAGCCTACTCTAGCTGCATTTTGCCTGCGATGCATTAGTCATCTTAACATGGACTTGGATCATATATTTGATTACTAACATGTTCCTTGTTTTTGGCTTGGAGTACTAGGTGAGTGTTTATGCTTTAGCATCTCGCATGAGTGTGAATGTTAACATGAAAGCATGCTTGCCATGAGGCTAACTGCTTAGTTGATTTACTGCCTGAATGCCTATGGGTGAAGGTTGGATTGCTTGAGTTGGAACAACTCGTTGAAATCCGTGTTTTAGCCTACTTGCGAGTAGCAAATTTCAAACTGCCTTTCAAACGAGCGGATATGCAATGCTTTGTTCCAAATTAGGCGATCTAGTCTATACTTTTGTGTTGTGCGCATCACATAGTAAGATTAGTAATCAACCGGAATAAGAGCACATAATGTTTTCAAAACTAGATATCATGGTTAGTAGAGGCCGATCTTTGATCAGGCGAGCGGGGGTGCTCATAGCTGACCTTCCCCAATCGTACCCAAGTTCCTGAGCCGAGGCAACTTTGGTGATGACGAACACGTGGCCTTAGGCAAACGAGTCAGGGTTTCCTAAATTTCCCCAAAAATAAAACATTTAGGTGGCGACTCTGTATCTGGCAAAGCAGTCCATGTTTGGCACTTCTTTCTAAAAATCTGTTTTTCAAAACGATTTGCCGAATTTGGACTCTTTGGTGATTTATCGGTCTTGCATTGCACTTTGCGGGATTAGATTTAGAACCTTGACATTTGAGTCCGAACTGTAGTGAGCCCAATGAACAAAATGCGATTCTCTCCCGGGATGCTCGGGGACGTCTACACTTTGTTTTGGTGTTTTCGCCACTGTTTTGAGCATGACTGAGGTCAGTCCATATTCGGTTTAAGTCCATATAGCATGCTGTTTGCATGTTGTTGCATTGCATTGTGTTAGCATGTTGTTTGCATGTTGTTACATTGCATTGTGTTTGCATGCCATTAGCATTGCTAAGTTGATCATGTTGCATTGCATTGTGTTTGCATGCTCATGTTACATTAGCATTGTTTGCATGCCATTAGCATTGCTGAGTTGATCATGTTGCATTGCATTGTGTTTGCATGCTCATGTTACATTAGCATTGTTTGCATGCCATTAGCATTGATAGGTTGATCATGTTGCATTGCATTGTGTTCAACCCGGTGTTGTGTTTGAACACAAGGTGGATTAGCTCATTTCATACTTGAAGTGATGAAATGAGCCAATCTTCCCTTGGTCTCCATTTCCTTTAACTTCCCATGATAAGGAAATGGTCTTGGTGTCTTATTTGTCATGCATTTATTGAATTTGCACATGTTGGATCTTTGGCCATCATGCATCGAGATGCGTGATTGATGGTCTTGGATCCAATGATGCCCATTCCATTGATGTTTTGATGTGATATGAAGTGGCATAGTGCGTACATACCCTTGGGAGACCCTCCATTTTCTCTATTTTGTGCTCTGCTGCAGCTTGGTGTCACAGCACACCAGTGGCCGGCACCCTCCTATTGTTGGCCGACAGATCTTCATTTGTGGCCGGCAGTGTACACTCTTGGTCAGCAGGGAGGTCGGCAACATCTCCTCATGGCCGACAGGCCACTTGTGCATTCCTCAGCACTATTTTGGTGAGATCCAGCAGCTAGTTCTCAAGGACACCCTGCAGACAGAGCCTCTAAAGAGCATTTGGAGAGCTTTTCGGGACGGGAATCGAGAGCATGCATCCTTCCTTGTTCAAGGTAGAGTTAAGGCAGCCTAGTTTAGTGCTTTACTTGTTAATTAGCATTCGGTGTTGTAACTTAATTAATTTGTTTGATTAGTTAAAGTTTTGTAATAATTAGTTGTAGCTAATTATTTAATTTGGTTGTGTAATAATTAGTCTAATTAGATTATTAGATTAGTTGATTAGCTTAGCGTAGCTAGCTTAGCGTATTAATTCGGACCCTCCGTTGAGAGGGCGAATTTTGTAATAAGTGTGCGTGAGTGTGTGAATGTCTTTGTAGACACCCCATTTTGACCGGCCCTAAGACTTGGGCAATTTTTTTTGATTACCCAATGATGACAATTAGAATGTGTTTCTCACAAAATCCTCAATAAGAGAGATAAAATTTGAACTTGAATCCCAACCTTTACCATTATGGCCAAATTGTTTTAAACTACTAAATATTTCTTTAGTTTAGTATTTTGAAATTTTGCATAATTTTATGTGTTTGTTCATATATTTTTTCGTGTTTTTATATAAATTGATATAAATTTTATATTTTATATATATTATATTATATATATTATAAAATAAAATAATAAAAAAATTGTTTGATGTCTGTGAGCCCTCGGCTGCCGACATCAAACCTCAAGATTATATATGTTATTATATATATATTATATAAGATATATTATTATATATTATAATAGTATTATATATTAAGCATATATTATTATATTCTATTATATATTATTATATTCTATATTTTTGGCTATATAAAGAGGGGAATGTGGTAATCACCAGGGAGGTTTTTTGATTATAAGAGAGGTTTTTTTTTTTTTTTTTTTTGGATGATAAGAGAGGAGTCAAGTGAGTTAGAAAGAAAGGAGATTAATTTTGTTTACATTTCAATTTTGAGCCAAAATACTTTCAAACTTTCATAGCTACTGAGGATTTGAGAACACATTTCCTATACTTAAGGGTGATCAAGAGGGAGTTTGTAAACTAAGGAGTTCATCATTTCCTACAAAGAAGCTTGAGGGTGTTGGAATCAAGTAATTAAGAGCTTACCTCTCTTTCAAAGGTACAATTTTCTCTTACTCTTGTCCTCTCTTTTTCTTGTTTTACACACTGTTTTGTGGCTGTTTTTGGACTATTTTCAGAGGCTAAAATATGGTTTAGAAGTCCAAAAAGTGGAGGGGTTAGCCACCCTTCCTTAAACTTGTTCACTAGCTTTAATCTATTCATAGTTGTTCACTTTTGTTAGCTTAATTTCAGCACTATTTTATCCTATTTAGGGGGGTTGTTTAATTTATTTCAATAATTTTTTTTTAAATATTATGTTGTGTTATATTAACCAATTAATCAATTCTGCATAATCATCTCTGCAACCTCCCTCCATTCTTTGATTATTTTGATTAAAGAGTTGTGAAAAATTAAGATTGTGGTTCAAGTACAAGAAAGAAATTTTTCTCATGCATAATGGTTTAATCTCTTCGGAGGTTCACTATCAAAGGCATAAAAACTTTCTTATACTAAAGCACAATCATTTATTTTTTCAGTTCTCTTTATCATCAGTGTGTTTACTTTTAAGGGATTAATTGACCCTTGAAAATCACTAAGGAAAGTGTCATTATCACTTATTATCAAGTTTGGATTTCAAGTCATTATCACTCACTGTGGGTTTTTCTAAGTCATTATTACTCTTTTGAGTTTGACTAGTCCTTGTTGTGCATCGTGAGTCTGACTTGAAACCCCTTATCGCTTGTAAATGAGTTTGACTCTTCTTTTGTAATTTTCCCCGAAGAATTTATCATCAGTGTGTTTACTTTTAAGGGATTAATTGACCCTTGGAAATCACCAAGGAAAGTGTCATTATCACTTATTATCAAGTTTGGATTTCAAGTCATTATCACTCACGGTGGGTTTTTCTAAGTC
Organism: Camellia japonica; assembly: GCA_030407325.1. NCBI lineage: Eukaryota > Viridiplantae > Streptophyta > Magnoliopsida > Ericales > Theaceae > Camellia > Camellia japonica. The sequence goes on along the minus strand of JAPPVO010000019.1, from coordinate 200,623,684 downwards.
ATTATCACTCTTTTGAGTTTGGCTAGTCCTTGTTGCGCATCTTGAGTTTGACTTGAAATCCCTTATCGTTTGTAAATGAGTTTGACTCTTACTTTGTAATTTCCCCAAATAAAATAAGGTTTATTTCCTCGGGTTAAGTCGACACTTATTTTCCTTTATTGCATTTCAGACTTAGTGGATGTAAATATCACCGTGGACTTAATGGATTAAAGAAAAGGAAAGGTAATATAAAAGAGGCTAATAAAATTGAGCTTAAAATGAATCAACCAACATAAAGAACCAATATGATTGATTGAATTCGGTTGGACGTTATACCGAGTTTATTGTGTCAAGACTTGTCTTACATTAGTCCATAATGTTTTGATGAATCTTGAAACGTCTCTACTTCCCTTCTTGAATTTGCTTCATGATAGGAGGGAGGGGTGGTCATTATGCATTACATTTATTGATCTTTGTCCTATTGTGTCCAAAATCATCTTGCAAACCAACTTGCAACCATAGATGGTTTGGGAACCGAGTTTGCTCATCTCTTGAGTATTTTCCATGATAGAGAAGAGTAGAAGAGACAAATATGGCCAGGGATACCCTGTCTGCATGTTTGCACTGTTTCACCTCAGGCACAAAAAAAAAAAACAGATTTCTGCAAAGAAAACAAGGTATGCTTGGATTTATTTGGGGATCGACTAAGTCTTGTTTTGAGTCGGCAAGGCTCCAATAAATATACACTTTTGGTCAAAAGCAATGATAAGGTGAAACAGAACAAATCTCAACAAGGCAGACAGAGTAATCCCTAAGGAGCATCGCGCGATCATTACATATTATTTGTTGTAATAAATTAGACTGCCCCTTTTCATTATTATTCATTCGGATTTGTAATATTTATTTATTCGGACACTTGGACATTCGGACCCTCCTTCGCGAGGACAAATATGTAATAATGTGTATGTCTTCCAACCCCACGTCTTTCTTCCTTTTATTTACCAGCTTATGATGGTTAGTTTAAGGACATCATGCTTAATTTAGCGTACTCATGTTTGCATCCATTTGTATTGCATGCATAAAAGTTCGGCTCATCATATTATTCAAATGTCAAATTCAAACTCTTTACTTGAATACGTGCGCTATCACATGCCTTGAATTGACTTGCATGCCATTCTAGTAGCCGAGCTTATTCTAGTAGCCGAGCTTTTTAATTGCATATTGTATGTGTTGCATTAGCCATATTACATAGTTGGATCATGCATTTGTCTAACTAGTTCCTTTTTTGGCTTGGAGTACGAGGTAAGTTTTTATGCTTTAGCATATTGCATAAGTGTGATTGCTGTCGTATCAAACATACTACCATGAGGCTAAATGCTTAATTGTTAAACTGCTTGAATCCCTGTGGATGAAGGCTATTCACTGAAATTGGGATACTTTGATTAAATGTATATATATGAGATCACTTTTTCAAGTGATACATATTCAAAACACTTTTTCAAAACAAACATGAAATCAAACGTTCCAACTTCTAGTGAAATTAGTCTATACTTGTATGTTAAAAATAAAATAAGAACATATACTGTACATAAGAATCACATCATAATTAGTAGAGGCCGATTTTTGATCGGGTGAGTGGGGTGCTCATTATTGACCTTCCCCTCTCATACCTAAGTTCCCGAACCAAGTCACTTTGGTGATAAAGGACTGATGGCCTTTGGCACGAGTCACGGGTTTCCTAAATTTTCCAAAATAAATATTTAGGTGGTGACTCTGATATCTGGCAAAGCAGTCCATTTTTGGCATTTGATTCAAAACATCGATTTTTCAAAAGCAATTGTCGGATTTGGACTCTTTTCATGTTTCCACTGTTTCACATTGCACTTGTGAAATCAGATTCAGAACCAACACAAGTAGAGTCCGAACTGTAGGGGCTATTTCATTCTTCCGAAAGGGAGCGCGGAAAGCTGAGCTACAGTTTCTGGCGACTCTACTGGGGATTTAGAGAACTTGACTTAAAATTTATGATGTGAATTTTTATCTACATTTATATGTTCTTTGCATTGCATTTGCATTGGTGCGCCTAAGTCCCTGTGTTTGCCATCTGTTATTCCTGGACGGTTTGCCGGAGGCTTGCCTACAAAGCTTGCCAAAAGGCTGACCGGTCATGGGCTCTGCCACGATGGGAACACAACCTTTGGATCTGGACTACCGCTGTACCGTTTGATCCTTCTTTCACTTTTTGGTGTTAGGTGTGAGAGGTATATTAGGTAGTCTTGCTGAGGTACCCTTTGTGACCATTCGACCTAGTTGCATATAGTGAAGCTATAGTGACTTTTCCAAACTAGGACAGGATGCTCACCCGAAATTTAGGATTGTATGAAACTGCTTTGTTTGAAATAGTGAAACCTAGTTCCTGACGAAATTAGGACAGGGTAACCTATCCCCTCATAGGGGTGTTTTGGCTCTCACTTAACTGGTATGTGCTTTATAGTGAAACTGTACAGGAATGTGCGTATCAGTTGCAAGTTTGGTCTCTGTTTTGGGTGGCAGAATTCAGTGTTGAGTACAGTCCTATAGCTTTGATTACATCTGTGTTGATAACATCTGAGCTGAGGTGCTATTCGGTTTTTGATTACTGCTTTCTTTCTTTTTTTGCTTTATTCCTTTTGCTAGGTAGTTTAACACCATAGCTTCAGAAAGTTCAGATATCCCTCAAGTATTCTGGACCCGTGTCAGAAGGCTTTATAGAGCCAGAGATCTTGTTAGGGGACAACCAGTGTTTGTTTCACTTCCACCGATTACAAGACAAAGAAGAGTCAAGCAGAGTTCACCGGTTCGGTTTGTTCAGCAGTCACCCCTTATCTCACCTGTATCCAGTCAGGGACAGTCTTCTACATCTAGGCCAGCAAGAAATCACCCGCCTATTCAGATGACTCAGTACTCTGTAGTCAGTATGGAGGACATGATCCGTCATCTCCAACAAACAATTGAAACCATGCAGCAAGATGTTGCCCGCCAAGCTGAAGTTGCAACCCACCAAGCTGAAGTGATAAACCAGCTACAACAACAACAAACACAGCCGGCAGCGGCTTCTGCATCTCATGCATCTCCTGCGGGCATCCCAATACCTGCAGCCCCAGTCCATACTGCTAATGTCTAGGCTGAGAATCAGGGCATTCCAGTTGACCCAATCCCACTACAACCCTCCAAGGCACCTATGTACCAAACCGAGGCTCCGTTTGAATTTGAAATTGACTCAACTATGCTTAAAATCAACAAGCTAGAGAAACTTTTCAAGAAAGCACAGGGTGTTACCTCAATCCCTGACATCGAAGATGGGTATACTGCCTCAGCAGTAACCTTGCCAGATCGGTTCAAGATGCCACATATTGGCCCTGTTTGGTACAACTTAATTTCAGCTTATTTCAGCTTTCAGCTTAATTTAAGCTATTTTGATGTGTTTAGTTTAGTTTAACAATACAGCTTATAGCTTTTTGTAAATCAGAAATCAACTTATTCTTTGAGTGGGATAGGAGAAGCTTAATTTATAAGTCAGAAATCAGCTTATGTTCATAGTTATAAGCTATAAGCTGTTAAGGTATAAGCTATAAGCACTTTCCCACAGCTCTACCAAACAGGGCCATTGATCGATTCAATGGCTCCGGAGATCCCATGGTTCATTTGTGTCTATTCTCAGACATCTTGAGGTCAATGGGCCTTACCAGGCTTCAAAAGTTATCTCTTCGGCTGGACCTTGTCGGGAATAGCAGCCATCTGGTATGCAAAGTTGAAGGATTCTGTTAAACAAAATTTGGAGGAAATGGTCAAAGCCTTCATCGTACAATACTCATACAACACACAAATCGAGATCACAGCTCGTGACCTTGAGGCAACGCGCCAGGAGCCAAAAGAAGGCTTCTCAGACTTTGTGACGAGGTGGAGGGCTAAGGCTTCAATGATGACCACAAGGCCTTCAGAGAAAGACCAGATAAGGATGGTAGTCCGTAATCTCCAAGGCAAGCTGTTACAAAAGATGATTGTCATCCCGATATCTACATTTTCAGAACTCCATGAAATAGGGGTTCAAATTGAAGATGCTATGAAACAGGGGTTGCTTACAGATGAGAGAGAGCAGGTCAAAAGGCCTTTTGTTCACAGTTCCAATGCTGCTAGTGGTAACACAGCTGCAAGACCAGATGTAAGTGTTGTCACCACAACTAATACCGCTGATCCCTTTGCTAATACAATTCCACAACCGTCAGCCAACCTTGTCCGATCCTACAAGACATTCACCCAACTCTACATGACCCTATCTCAAGCCATGAAGGTGCTGATCAAAAAGGGGCACCTCAAACCATTAGAGTCTCTCCCACTGCCTGATCCTCTTCCACCCAAACACAACCCAGCCAAATATTGTGCATTTCACCAACAACATTGTCATGATACTGACCAATGTTTTCGACTGCGTCATGAGATTCAAGACCTCATTGACAACAAGGTGATCGCACCACCCGAGAAACCAAATACAATTACCAACCCACTGCCAACTCATAATCAAGTCCCTCCACCTCGAAACCTAAATCTGATCCATACACTGGCCGTCCCATATGACCCCAACGTATATATTACCCCCTCCTATCTACCAAAACCAACGTTGTTCATTCCAGAAAGCACAGATCTGTGCATGATGGACACGTCCAACCATCCATCCAACCACCAACCTAAACCTGTGGTGACACTTACAATAGACAGGAAGTCGACCTTGGAAGAAGGTACGAGTTTGCTACCGAAGAGTTCCGAGGACTTGTCCAGGGGAATGTATGATCCAAGCTGCTATATCGTGCCGATTGTTCAAATCAAACCAGAATTAGTATTGCTAATGGCAGTGGAGGTAAATGTGGTTAGAGCGGATGGCCCAAACCAAGATTTGGATGATTTGGCAGAGTTAGAGGAGGATTTAGACAATCTGCAGTTCTTTGATGAACAAGATCAAAAAGATGTGCGGATTGCCTAGTTTGATTTGCATGGATTAATGGACAATTCTGGATGGCTTAGTGAGCCAGACAAGGAAGAGGAAACCAAAACAAAACCAAAGGAAAAGGAAGCAAGAACTACTGTGATGGCCGGAATAGTCAATGAAAAGGGGAAATTACCGGCAAACACCAGTGTGGAAACTTCAGAACTGGGCATTGTAAGTATTGTGGACATAGAACAGGAAGCTACATTGAAGCAGTTTGCACAAGAAGGAAATGAAGACAACCTAAAAACCGTAATGACTCAAAACCCCATAGGGGATGTTAGTGATGTAAGGGTAATCCGAACGGAGCCGGACAACTGTTTGTCGATTGCTGAAGGAGTCTGGTGGGATGACGACGACTTACATTTGGCTCACACCGATGAAGATTGGGGTAAGGACCTTCCCGACAATACCTGGTACGTGGAAGAGATCGACCACATGACAAGGAGCGGGCGGTATTTCAAGCTGCCGCACTTAGATCAGGCTGAGGCATCTGGGAAGGATAAAGAGATTGAGAAGCAAAAAGAGAAGCAATCGGAAGAAGAGGCTGTGGTGAAGCAGTTGAAGAAGATGCAAGCCGATATTTCGATTTGGGGTCTGCTCATGGCCTCCCGGGTGCATCGATATGCAGTACTATCAGCAATGGACAAGGCCAAGTTGTCCATTGACACTACCCCTGAACAGCTTGTGGGATTGGTTTTTCCAGGTGGTGCTAGCCCAACCTTAACCTTCTCTGACAAGGAACTACCACCAGAAGGCTCAGCACACAACAAACCCTTGTACATATCTGTTGAGTGCAGAGGGAAATGGGTGCCAATGGTGTTGATAGACACCGGTTCAGCGATCAATGTCTGTCCTTCCCGTATAGCTTATGCCATTGGTCTTAAACCGGCCAACTTTACGCCTACTGCCTAGGTAATTCGGGCATACGACAATACAAGCAGGGAAGTTATGGGCACGTATAGATCAGAGTTCAAGTGGGCCCAGCTACAGATCAGAGTTCAAGTGGGCCCAGCTCAACAGGATGTCGAGTTCCATGTTCTGGACGTCCTGGCCACTTTCAATTTACTGCTAGGAAGACCCTGGTTGCACCTGGTAAAAGCAGTCTCTTCTACCCTCCATCAAATGCTGAAATACCCTCAGGGGAAAGGGGTGGCGATTGTCTTCGGGAATTCGTCTATCCATCCCCCGCCAGAAATAACTACACCAGTGCTGGAGATCGTTCATGGCGAGGAGGATCTATTCCTCTCGGGTTCACTTTGGCTGAGGCCCGGGTAGTGCAGAATATCTTGGCCGCTGACGAGGGCATGTATGTCAGTGCCCAATCAATCTATGTCATGAATAAACTCCAGTATATGCCAGGAATGGGACTTAGAAGAAGTGGCCGGAAGGGCGTTGCAGCATTGGCCGATGTGCTGCATAATCCACATGCCTTTGGTTTGGGCTATGTGCCCACCAAAGAGGATTGGATCAGGAAAAGAGAAGAAGTCAGAGGTAGAGCCAGGGCCAAGCAGGCCGAGAAACACTATGAGCTTGTCCACAGGCCGATTCAGGGGACACTGAATGGCCATTTTGTTTGGGAAGGAGAAGATTTCCCTTTTTGCGACTTTCCCGAGCCCTGGGTGAACTCCACTAATCAACGTGTTCCCAATTTTGAAATCTTCTTTGACCTGCAATTGCAAGACAGTGGTGCAGAGGAAAAGACTGAACCAAGTACTGAAGCTGACAAAAGCATGGAAAGTGACTCAAACAACAGCGAGCATGGAATAGGGACAGCACTGGCATGTCTCCTAACAGATCCTACGATCGACCTAGAAAACTTGAGGGATGACCTTACTGTCTCCGTGATCGGGGAAAAGCCAGGCGTAAACCCAACCAGTGGCATATTGGATGCATCAAGGGCACCAACTCTTACCTGGCAACTGGAGAAAGGCTACTTTTCCATTTCTGAATCGGATAATGGGCTAGAATCTGATTCCACAGAGTCTGTGGGGTCGTGATCAGATTCCAGTCAGTTTGAGAAGTCTGAGTCTGGCATTCCCAGGGGTGGTAACCCGGATGCCAAAGTCCTGTCTAGGTCTTCCTTTTCTTTTGCTTTTGAGTCTGTTATAACTGAAGAGCTGGACCTTATGAACAAGAACTCTGTCATTTCTGCGTACTTCTCCGTGCCACTTGTTTATTGCATTGACCAAGACTTTCAAACTTTTAATGAAAACGAAGAGGAAGAAATTCCTCTGGCTTTGAAAAACTTGATTAATCGAGAGGATGAGAGGTATATTAAACCCTGTATTGATGAAATCATTGCCATTAATGTGGGTACTGAGAAGGATCCACGCATGATCCAGATTGGGTCCACGTTGTCTTCAGAGGAACGCAAGGGCTTAGTCGCTTTATTAAAAGATTTCAAAGATATTTTCGCATGGTCCTATGAAGACATGCCTGAAATCGATCCTGAGATTGTACAGCATCGGATCCCTCTTGACCCCGAGGCCCGACCCGTCAAGCAGAAGCTGCGTAGAATTCGTCCGGATTGGGCTTTGAAGATTAAGGAAGAGGTCACCAAGCAGATTGATGCAGGGTTCTTGCTAGTATCTGAGTATCTGACTTGGTTGGCCAACATTATCCCAGTGCCGAAAAAGGATGGTAGAATCCGGGTGTGTGTAGACTTCCGAGATTTAAACAAAGCCAGTCCGAAGGATGACTTTCCTCTACCGCATATTGATGAGTTGGTAGACTTCACCACGGGCCATGCATTGCTTTCCTTCATGGATGGATTTTCCGGGTATAACCAGATTCTGATGGCTCCCGAGGATAGAGAGAAAACTGCATTTACTACACCATGGGGAACTTACTGCTACAAGGTGATGCCGTTTGGATTGAAAAATACTGAGGCTACCTATCAGAGGGCTGAGACCACCATTCTGCATGATATGATCCACAAAGAGGTCGAAGTGTATGTGGACGACATGATAGTCAAGTCCAAAGACCGAAAGGGCCACTACACCGCTCGGGAAAAATTCTTTCACCGGATCAGGGAATACAGATTGAGGTTAAACCCGCAGAAATGCACCTTCGGCGTAACGGCAGGACAAATACTGGGCTTTCTGATCACACAGAGGGGAATCGAAGTTGATCCATCCAAGATCAAGGCCATCTTGGAAATGCCACCACCGAGGACTGAAAAGGAGGTGCGAGGCTTTCTGGGTAAAGTGCAATTCATAAGACGGTTTATCTCTAAATTAACCTTGACTTATGAACCACTATTTGGTCTCATGAAGAAAGGAAAGAAATTTCGATGGGACGATAGATGTCAATTTGCCTTTGAGCAGGCCAAGCAGTACCTCCAGAATCTGCTTGTGCTATCGCCGCCAGAGCCAGGAAAGCCTTTGATTCTATATCTGTCAGTAACAGACACAACTATGGGATGCATGCTTGCTCAGGAATCTGAAGATAGGGTGGAGAAGGCCATCTACTACTTAAGCAAGAAGATGCTGGAGTATGAGACTCGCTATACTCCATTGGAGAAAGCTTGTCTAGCCTTGGTATAGGCTACCTGCAAGTTGAGACACTACTTGTTAGCTCACTCTGTAATCCTGGTTTCGAGATTAGATCCCATCAAATATCTCTTTGAGAAACCGGTGCTTACGGGTAAGCTAGCTCGTTGGTTGCTTCTTCTCTCCGAATTTGATCTCAAACATGTCACCCGCAAGTCGGTCAAGGGAAGAGCTGTAGCGGAATTCTTAGCTGACCACCCGGTAGAAGAAGATGATGCAGTAGAATACTTGTTCCCGGATGAGGCCATTCTGCATGTTGAAGAGGATACTTGGACGATGTACTTTGACGGAGCGTCCAATCAATATGGTTATGGGATAGGTGTGTTGCTGATAGCACCTGACGACGCCCATATACCTTTAGCCTTCAAACTCCGATTCAAGGTGTCTAATAATGAAGCAGAATATGAAGCATGTATCGCTGGTTTAGAAGCTGCCCTAGAACTAGGGGCAAAAAGGTTGGATTTTATCGGGGACTCGAACCTAGTTGTGTCTCAAGCAAATGGAGACTGGAAAGTCAAAGAAGAAAAGATGAAGGTTTATCATCAGACCCTGGACATTCTAATTCCTAGGTTTGAAAAACTGACTTTCACGCATCTTCTAAGAGAGAACAACAGGTTCACTGATGCTTTAGCAACTCTATCTTTTATGGTAGATATTCCACTTGGAGTCGGGATGCGTCCGATTATCATTGAGCAGAAGTATACGCCGGCCTATGAAACTATCGCCGCAATAGATGAAGTGAGACAAGAACCCTTGGTACTACGATATCTGGAACTTCTTGGAAAAGGAGGTTTATCCACCAGGGGCAAATGCCAAGGATAAAAGAGGAATACGGCGAATAGCCGTCCAATTTATCATCTGCAGAGGTAAACTGTATAAAAGAGGTCATCTGGGAATGCACAAGTTGTGTGTCGCAGAAGAGGAATCAAAGCGCCTGATGGAGGCCATCCATGGAGGAGAGTGTGGAACGCACATGAACGGGGTGATGTTAGCCCGAAAGATTCTCAGGCAAGGTTACCACTGGTCCACTATGGAGGAGGATTGTATTGGTTTTGTGCGGCGATGCCACAAATGCCAAATTCACGCTAATCGCTTGAATATCCCGCCGTCAAAACTGTACAACATGACTTCGCCATGGCCTTTCTCGATTTGGGGAATTGATGTTATCGGCGCAGTCACACCAAAAGGGTCGAATGGGCATGAATACATTCTGGTAGCGATCGACTACTTTACAAAGTGGGTGGAAGCCCAGTCCTATGCAGTATTGAAAGCATCGCATGTGGCTAAGTTCATCAGAAACAATATCATTTGCCGGTACGGGGTTCCGAATGAGATCATATCGGATAACGGCTCACATTTCAAGAAAGAGGTGATAGATCTGCTCGAAAAGTATAACGTAGCTTTTCACAAGTCATCAACTTACAGGCCGTAGACTAATGGAGCTGTTGAGGCTGCGAACAAGAACATCAAGAAAATTTTGCAGAAGATGGTAAAAACCTATACGGACTGGCCAGATAAATTGCCATTTGCACTCTGGGGCTATAGAACTTCAATCCGAACATCTATAGGGGCAACTCCTTATTCTCTTGTTTATGGCATGGAAGCTGTTCTGCCAATTGAAATTGAAGTACCATCACTGCGGGTTATGGCTGAGTGTCAGATAGCAGAGGCCGACTGGCAACAGAGTAGATTTGAGGAGTTAATGTTGTTTGATGAGAGAAGGCTGAAGGCATTGTATCATGTCCAGGGCTACCAATGCAGAATTGCTAAGGCTTTTAACAAGAAGGTTAAGTCTAGGAATCTCAAGGAAGGAGATCTGGTGCTCAAAGACAACTGAGCTCCCATCCATGACCCTAGGGGCAAGTTCAGACCCAATTGGACTGGTCCCTACATCATCAAGTCTATCTGGTCAGGAGGAGCAGTCATTCTCATGGATCTAGACGGCCTGGAATTTTCACAACCAATCAACATGGACAAGTTGAAGAAATATTACCCTTGAGAGGCTCGCTAGGCCGAAAACTCGAAAGGGCGACCTAGGCAAAAGTTAGAGCATGAAAAAAATTAGACATTACGAAAAATTGAGCTCGCAAGGTTGAAAACCCTAAAAGGCAACTTTGGCAAAAGTTAGAGCGTAAAAGGAGAGAGTCAATACTCGAGTGAACCCGAACCGAACTACGTAAGGTCTGATTCCCATTTTCGGGATACGTAGGCAACTTCATCCTGAAGTCCGGCCGTAAACACCTCCAACTCAACTGTCATGTCCATATGTTGATCAGGTCATCTTCGTCTATTCTTTATCTAAAAGTTCAGTTGTGATCCTTACTCTGAGAGAAGAACTGGTTATAGTGTTTAGCAGAGTTATTCAATCAAGGGGCAATTTTCCATCTTTGAATTTGGGGTTGTACATCTCGAAGATAGATTCCATATGTTTCAAGTTTTGATCCTTATCGAAAATGGTTTTGAAAAGTTTTGATAAAAGTTGATTACGTTCAAATTAATCTTTTTACAACTTAGACCATTTTTGGACCAAAAGGAAAATTTTCAATGTTCACAACTCTAATTTCAGTGATTTCAATACAAAGTTCTCCAAATCTCGATACAAATCAAAGTTTCTTTTATTACATGCAAAAGAAAACTTAAACAGTAAAGATCAAAGCAAATAAACTAGGGGCATAGATGAGTTAGGTGTTCCTGCGTCCCCTGCTTGTGCTTGTGGAAGCCTCTGATGCTAAAGTGGGCCCTGTTTGTGCCTCATCTTCGAGCCAAGTCAAGCACTCACCAGAAAAGGGCACAGATGAAACTAGGGGCAGCAACCAGAAGTTCTCTCGTCCTCCACGCAGTGGGATATCTAGCCAATTGTGAACCTCGAATTGGGAATGAAACTAGGTACTCTACCCCCTCTTTTGAGCAAGTCTGGTCATGTCCAAACTTACGCCTGAATCGGAACGGAAAGTAGAACACATAGTGTGTCAATCCAATCAGCCGAATGCCAGGTTGACGAGTCATGCTGTAGCTCACCTCGGGCAAATCAAACCAGGGGCAACGCCAAGCAATGTCAATAGCAGACCTGTGGCACATCCAATGGTACCACCATCCCTCGTTCGGGAAATCCACTAGCTATTGGCAAAAGGAGTAAGCTCAAGCCGAGCACTCAGGGCAAGGGTCTACTACTTTCAGTTTGTCCATTAACCATACCTGGGACAAGATAAAAATTAAGACAGATTAAAGAATAGAGAGATGTACGTTGAGAGAAAAGTAAATAGGGGGTTTTGAGAGAAAAACAGAGTTTAAGTGTTGAGTGATTTTAGAATCATAAATTAGAAGGGTGGGAAATCATACATGGAGAAGTAGCGGACTCCCTGCAAACCTGGTGGTTTCTTGCCGATGAATAGCATCCAGGCCCATCAAGGTTTTGGCCAATGCCAAACCAATACAACTCTTACCTTCTTTCAGGCATTGGGCCACTTCGATCAATCGGATACTGGCTCCGCCATAACTAGGGGCAATTGGGAATTGCGCAAGTAGGCATAAACAGAGAGCATGTTGTCAGTAGCTGCGCCAAAGAAGGTCACTCCTATCTCCAATAGCGGAAAACGATGAACTAAACCTGGGATGTCTAGCTCCCCATCATATGCCAAAGACCGAGCCTCCTGCACTGATAATCTGCACTTTCGTCCCAAATCTTGGGCATTGCCAAAACGAGGTTGAGGCATGATTGCTTTGCCATACCGGGATTCCATCAGTGCTTGAAATTCTTTGAGTGTTGGACACATCTCTTGTGATTCAAAGTGAAATACATGTGTGACCGGGTTCCAATATCGAACTGTGGCATGGAGGAATGGAAAGCAAAACGAAGTACGGCTCAAAGGAAAAAGGGCATTGAGGCCGAAACTGTGAAAATTCATCTTTTTCGAGCCATCCAAAGTAGCTATCCAGTCTCGGAGCCTATTGATGAGCGACATCTCCATCTTGAGAGAAAAATATAAACAGCATGGGAACACCATTTATTGAGTTTTAGAAGGAGTAGTGCATGACAGCTAGACAGCACTGACCGACCTCTTTTTGAGGCCCGTCCGGGTCTAGGTGGTGGCCTAGACCAATGCAGATACAGCAAAGGCTGGCCCTTTGTTCTAGCATATCGCGGTTATGTTTTAAGTACTATTTCATTTGTACCAAGTGTCGTTCAGTATTTTCGAGTTGTTTTCATTTCGTTTTCCTGTTATCGAGTTGTAATTTACATATTTGTTCGGTTATGGGTCATTATCCGATTCAAGAACGAATGCAAGAGCAGGTATTCACAGTTTGAAGTCCTGTACGATGCTATTATTCATCACATGCTATTCATCACACATTATGCGAGGACATCATCCAAAAAAAAAAAAAAAAATCTTTCATAAACTGATGGGTCCAACCCCGATCATGAGTCTATCTGAAGCTAGTGTTTAAACTACAAAAAAAAAAAAAAAAAAAGGGAGAGACGCGGGAATGTATGTGTACGCATATATGTATATATATTGTATAGGTATGTAATATATATATTTGTTTGAACATTTGGGTCACAGGAGTGGCTTGGGTTCAGTGGTTTATCTCAGTGGTTAAGGATTGAAAGGCTGAGACCGAGGTCAGGGGTTCGAACCCCACATCAAGTGTTTCTTCGTTTTGTTTTTGTTTTGGTTTTATGTATATATGTCTTGTATACCTTTATATATATTTGTTTGAATTGTTTCTGTCACGAGAGTGGCTTGGGTTCAGTGGTTTGGCCCAGTGGTTGAAGAGTGAGAGGCTGAGGCTGAGGCTAGGGGTTCGAACCCCACATCGAGTGTTTCTTTGTTTTGTTTTGATTTTGTGTATATATGTCTCGTATAAGTATATATATATTTGTTTACATATCTTGTCACAAGAGTGGCGTGGCTCAGTGGTTGAGGACTCGGAGGCCAAGTTTGAGATCAGAGGGTCGAAACCCCATATCCCCATATCCATGCATTTTGTGTTTTTCCTTTCTTTTTTTTGCGTGTTTTGCGTACGTGTGCTGACGTCAGCAAACAGAATATGCCTTCTCTGTAACGGCATCTTCCTGCTGACGGCCGCAAGCGAAATATTCTCCATCTGTCCGTATATGTTTTTGTATAGGTCCATATATGTCTGTGTCGTATATACCTCTATATATACTGTATATGTCTGTGTATATATCCGTATATATCTGTCTTTATTTTGTCTGTATATGCATATGTGTATACCATATGTACATATCTGTACGTATTTATATGTAAATATTTGTGTGTATTACTCTGGCTGTGTTCGTAATGAGTTCCTAGGAGACCAACTGTGACAATGGAAACTAGAGTTCGAATGGCGATGCCTAGAACGCAAAGGTTTGGAATTTCCAAGATTAAAGTCTGGTTTAAATACCCAGAGGTGTATCCTCGGCTTGAAATCTATATGGCAGCCCCATAGGTTGAGGTAGCTTGTATGCGCCTCAATTCTGGATACTGAACCAACCTAGTCTGTCACCCCATTGGAGAATAGGGAAAGTTGTGAATATGATCAGGAAGAAAAGCAGCATCAGTGGCTTCTACATGTAGAGATTACCCCTTGTCAGCAAAAAAATCATTCTATCATACCTTCTTCCACTCGCGTGAGACGCGTTTGGACTTCGAATCCACCTTTGCTCCTTTCACATGAAACGTGTTAGGATGTAGCATTTACCCCGGTTACAACCCTCCATTCCGCATGAGATGCGGTTGGGCACGTCTGTTGGTTACACTACTATTTCTCCTCTCGCGTGAGACGCGTTTGGATTTATTCACTATTCCTCCTCTCGCGTGAGACGCGTTTGGATTCGTTCACTATTCCTCCTCTCGCGTGAGACGCGTTTGGACCTCCAGTTTACTATTCCTCCTCTCGCGTGAGACGCGTTTGGATCTCAAGTCCACATTTTCTCCTATCGAATGAGACGTGTTAGGATTGTTTCCTCGGTTAAAAACAGTAGATGCGTCTGTTGTTCACATCACCCCATCTTTTCTCCTTTCGTGTGCGACATGTTAGGTTGTTGATTCACTCGGTTTAAAAAACATCAGGTGCGCCTAGTGTTCACACCATCTTTCTTCATTCATTTTGTGCAACTATCGCACTTGCATCTATCGCACTCATTCACTTTGTGCATCTAGCGCACACTTTCGTTACAATTGTGGTACAGTCTCATACCTTTCTCTTGTATCTCAGGACGCGTGAAGCACGGCCCTGGGCAGGTTGTATCTCGGGACGTGTGAAACACGAGCCCGAGCAGTTTTTCTTGTATCTCAGGACGCGTGAAGCGCGGCCCTGGGCGGGTTGTATCTCGGGACGTGTGAAACACGAGCCCGAGCAGTTTTTCTTGTATCTCAGGACGCGTGAAGCGCGGCCCTGGGCGGGTTGTATCTCGGAACGTGTGAAACATGAGCCCGAGCAGTTTTTCTTGTATCTCAGGACGCGTGAAGCGCGGCCCTGGGCGGGTTGTATCTCGGGACGTGTGAAACACGAGCCCGAGCGATTTTTCTTGTATCTCAGGACGCATGAAGCGCGGCCCTGGGCGGGTTGTATCTCGGGACGTGTGAAACACGAGCCCGAGCATTTTTTCTTGTATCTCAGGACGTGTGAAGCGCGACCCTGGGCAGGTTATATCTCAGGACGTGTGAAACACGAGCCCGAGCAGTTTTTCTTGTATCTCAGAACGCGTGAAGCGCGACCCTGGGCGGGTTGTATCTCGGGACGTGTGAAACACGAGCCCGAGCGATTTTTCTTGTATCTCAGGACGCGTGAAGTGCGGCCCTGGGCGCGTTGTATCTCGGGACGTGTGAAACACGAGCCCGAGCGATTTTTCTTGTATCCCAGGACGCGTGAAGCGCGACCCTGGGCGGGTTGTATCTCGGGACGTGTGAAACACGAGCCCGAGCGATTTTTCTTGTCTCTCAGGACGCATGAATTGCGAGCCTGAGTGTATTTCATCTCGGGACACGTGAAGCGGGAGCCCGAGCAGTTTTTCTTCTCTTCTCATGATTTTAGAGTGATTAGAGTATCTCAGGACGCGTGAACCGTGAGCCTGGGCGTATTTCATCTCGGGACGCATGAAGTGTGAGCCCGAGCAGTTTTTCTCCTCTTCTTACGATTTCAGTGTGATTAGAATATCTCAGGACGTGTGAACCGCGAGCCTGGGCGTGTTTTGCCTCTATCTCGGTACGCGTGAGCGCAACCTCGAGTGGTTTTCATTTCTTGATTTCTTTGGATGCGTGAAACGCAATCCTAAGCGGTGTTTTCTTTCCTCGTCCCGCGTTTTGGGGTGTTTAGAATGTGTTCTAGATGTATTGATTTTAAGCTTGAAGCTGCTCATTCATATGTGGCATCTGTTATTACTTTGCATCTTCATTACAGGATCATAAGTTTTCAAATAGCCGGCTTTGCGAAGCGTGTGTGTCTAACTTTCAAGTGCATATCACTTGCATTCTGCCCTAAACTACGCAAGTTTGATTCCTTGTAAAAGGATATATAGGCAACCCTCGGGTTCAACCAATTGTTTGCACATTTGTTTGTTTACCCAAGTCTTACGACCTCGTCAAATGGGTCGTCTTCGAGCTTTGACATTCACTCACGTCATTTTATGACTCCGAGTTCTGTCAAAAAGGGGCAACTGTAGACACCCCATTTTGACCAGCCCTAAGACTTGGGCGCTTTTTTTTTATTACCCAATGATGACAATTAGAATGTGTTTCTCACAAAATCCTCAGTAAGAGAGATAAAATTTGAACTTGAATCCCAACCTTTACCATAATGGCCAAATTGTTTTAAACTACTAAATATTTCTTTAGTTTAGTATTTTAAAATTTTGCATAATTTTATGTGTTTGTTCATATATTTTTTGGTGTTTTTATATAAATTGGTATAAATTTTATATTTTATATATATTATATTATATATATTATAAAATAAAATAATAAAAAAATTGTTTGATGTCGATCAGCCCTCGGCTGCCGACATCAAACCTCAGGATTATATATGTTATTATATATATATTATAATAGTATTATATATTAAGCATATATTATTATATTCTATTATATATTATTATATTCTATATTTTTGGCTATATAAAAAGGGGAAGGTGGTAATCACCAGGGAGGTTTTTTGATTATAAGAGAGGTTTTTTTTTTTTGGATGGTAAGAGAGGATTCAAGTGAGTTAGACAGAAAGGAGATTAATTTTGTTTACATTTCAATTTTGAGCCAAAATACTTCCAAACTTCCATAGCTACTGAGGATTTGAGAACACACTTCCTACACTTGAGGGTGATCAAGAGGGAATTCGTAAACTAAGGAGTTCATCATTTCCTTCGAAGAAGTTGAGGGTGTTGGAATTAAGTTTGTTAATTAAAAGCTTACCTCTCTTCAAAGGTACAATTTTTTCTTACTCTTGTCCTCTCTTTTTCTTGTTTTATACACTATTTTGGGGCTGTTTTTGGAATATTTTCAGAGGCTAAAATATGGTTTAGAAGTCCGAAAAGTGGAGCGGTTAGCCACCCTTCCTTAAACTTGTTCACTAGCTTTAATCTATTCATAGTTGTTCACTTTTGTTAGCTTAATTTCAGCACTATTTTATGCTATTTAGGGGGGTTGTTTAATTTATTTCAATAATTTTGTTTTAAATATTATGTTGTGTTATATTAACCAATTAATCAATTCTGCATAATCATCTCTGCAACCTCCCTCCATTCTTTGATTATTTTGATTAAAGAGTTGTGAAAAATTAAGATTGTGGTTCAAGTACAAGAAAGAAATTTTTCTCATGCTTAATGGTTTAATCTCTTCGGAGGTTCACTATCAAAGGCATAAAAACTTTCTTATACTAAAGCACAATCATTTATTTTTCAGTTCTTTTATCATCAGTGTGTTTACTTTTAAGGGATTAATGACCCTTGGAAATCACTAAGGAAAGTGTCATTATCACTTATTATCAAGTTTGGATTTCAAGTCATTATCACTCACTGTGGGTTTTTCTAAGTCATTATTACTCTTTTGAGTTTGACTAGTCCTTGTTGTGCACCGTGAGTTTGACTTGAAACCCCTTATCGCTTGTAAATGAGTTTGACTCTTCTTTTGTAATTTCCGAAGAATTTATCATCAGTGTGTTTACTTTTAAGGGATTAATTGACCCTTGGAAATCACCAAGGAAAGTGTCATTATCACTTATTATCAAGTTTGGATTTCAAGTCATTATCACTCACGGTGGGTTTTTCTAAGTCATTATCACTCTTTTGAGTTTGGCTAGTCCTTGTTGCGCATCTTGAGTTTGACTTGAAATCCCTTATCGCTTGTAAATGAGTTTGACTCTTACTTTGTAATTTCCCCAAATAAAATAAGGTTTATTTCCTCGGGTTAAGTCGACACTTTTTTTCCTTTATTGCATTTCAGACTTAGTGGATGTAAATATCACCGTGGACTTAATGGATTAAAGAAAAGGAAAGGTAATATAAAAGAGGCCAACAAAATTGAGCTTAAAATGAATCAACCAACATAAAGAACCAATATGATTGATTGAATTCGGTTGGACGTTATACCGAGTTTATTGTGTCAAGACTTGTCTTACATTAGTCCATAATGTTTTGATGAATCTTGAAACGTCTCTACTTCCCTTCTTGAATTTGCTTCATGATAGAAGGGAGGGGTAGTCATTATACATTATATTTATTGATCTTTGTCCTATCGTGTCCAAAATCATCTTGCAAACCAACTTGCAACCATAGATGGTTTGGGAACCGAGTTCGCTCCTCTCTTGAGTATTTTCCATGATAGAGAAGAGTAGAAGAGACAAATATGGCCAAGAATACCCTGTCTGCATGTTTGCACTATTTCACCTCAGGCACAAAAAAAAAAAAAAAAACAGATTTCTGCAAAGAAAACAAAGTATGCTTGGATTTATTTGGGGCTTGACTAAGTCTTGTTTTGAGTCGGCAAGGCTCCAATAAATATACACTTTTGGTCGAAAGCAATGATAAGGTGAAACAGAACAAATCTCAACAACGCAGACAGAGTAATTCCTGAGGAGCATCGCACGATCATTACATATTATTTGTTGTAATAAATTAGATAACCCCTTTTCATTATTATTCATTCGGATTTGTAATATTTATTTATTCGGACACTTGGACATTCGGACCCTCCTTCCCGAGGACAAATATGTAATAATGTGTATGTCTTCCAACCCCACGTCTTTCTCCCTTTTATTTACCAGCTTATGATGGTTAGTTTAAGGACATCATGTTTAATTTAGCATACTCATGTTTGCATCCATTTGTATTACATGCATAAAAGTTCGGCTCATCATATTATTCAAATGTCAAATTTGAACTCTTTACTTGAATACGTGCGCTATCACATGCCTTGAATTGACTTGCATGCCATTCTAGTAGCCGAGCTTATTAATTGCATATTGTATGTGTTGCATTAGCCATATTACATAGTTGGATCATGCATTTTTCTAACTAGTTCCTTTTTTGGCTTGGAGTACGAGGTAAGTTTTTATGCTTTAGCATATTGCATAAGTGTGATTATTGTCGTATCAAACATACTACCATGAGGCTAAATGCTTAATTGTTAAACTGCTTGAATGCCTGTGGATGAAGGCTATTCATTGAAATTGGGATACTTCGATTAAATGTATATATATGAGATCACTTTTTCAAGTGGTACATATTCAAAACACTTTTTCAAAACAAACATGAAATCAAACGTTCCAACTTCTAGTGAAATTAGTCTATACTTGTATGTTAAAAATAAAATAAGAACATATACTGTACATAAGAATCACATCATAATTAGTAGAGGCCAATTTTTGATCGGGTGAGTGGGGTGCTCATTATTGACCTTCCCCTCTCATACCTAAGTTCCCGAACCAAGTCACTTTGGTGATGAAGGACCGATGGCCTTTGGCACGAGTCACGGGTTTCCTAAATTTTTCAAAATAAATATTTAGGTAGCGACTCTGATATCTGGCAAAGCAGTCCATTTTTGGCATTTCATTCAAAACATCGATTTTTCAAAAGCAATTGTCGGATTTGGACTCTTTTCGTGTTTCCACTGTTTCACATTGCACTTGTGAAATCAGATTCAGAACCAACACAAGTGGAGTCCGAACTGTAGGGGCTATTTCATTCTTTCGAAAGGGAGCGCGGAAAGCCGAGCTACAGTCTTCCAACCCCACGTCTTTCTCCCTTTTACTTAACCGCTTACGATGGTTAGTTTTAGGGCATATTTTGTTTAGCATACCTTATGCTTCGCATGCATGCATGCATCCATTCATCTGTATTGCATGCACCAGGCTCTACGCATCATACTAACCGCATTGTACTTTCAATACATTACTTGAATACGTGTTCAAACAGCATGTTCTCAAGGTGCATTTCATATGCCATCTTAGAATAGCCGAGCATATTTTAGATGCATTTTCGCATGTGTTGCATTAGTCATCTTAACATGAACTTGGATCATGCATGATTTCTAACTAGTTCTTTGTTTTGGCTCGGAGTACATTGTGAGTGTTTACGCTTTAGCATACTACATGTGTGTTATTGATTGCCATGTATAGCATGCTTGCCATGAGGCTAACTGCTTAAGTGTTTAACTGCCTGGATGCCTGTGGGTGAAGGTTGAATTACTCGAATTGCAACAATTCATTGAAATCTTTGATTTAGCCTACTTGCGAGTAGCAAACTTCAAACCATTTTCAAACAAACGGATATGCAATGTTTTGTTCCAAATTAGGCAATCTAGTCTATACTTGTTTGCTGTACGCATCACGTAGTAAGATTAGCTAATTAACCGGAATAAGAGCACATGTGTTTTCAAAAACAATATATCATGCTTACTACAGGCCGATCTTTGATCGGGCGAGCGCGGGTTCTTATTGCATGACCTTCCCCTCTCGTACCCAAGTTCCCGAGCCGAGGCAACTTTGGTGATGATGGACACGTGGCCTTAGGCACAAGTCAGGGCTTCCTAAATTCCCCTCAAAACAAAATATTTAGGTGGCGACTCTGTATTTGACAAAGCAGTCCATGTTTGGCACTTCTTTATTAAAATCAGTTTTCCAAAAATGATTTGCTGGATTTAGACTCTTTGGTGATTTATCGGTCTTGCATTGCACTTTGCAAGATTAGATTCAGGACCGTGACATTGAGTCCGAACTGTAGTAGCCCAATGAACAAAACAGATTTCGCGCCATATTCGCGCGCGGAGCCCGGGACGTTCAGGCACGTCTACACCCTGCCCCAAGTGATTAGAGAAGTAACCGGCCAGTAATCTGAGATTACCAAAGTTCTACTTAATAATAATACACTAATAAGGGCTGACGGAAGCCAATAAATATTGAAATATAACGTCCAATGAACTGTGAAAACTTAAATGAACAAAACAAACCTTTAGATATATATAGACATATGCACCCAAGTCCATGTCAAGTTCAAGTACAAAACATAAACAAAACTTAGGGATTTAACCCCACTAACAAAAATCAGTCAAAACAAAAGGACTTAAGACAAGACTCCACAACACTTGATCTCAACTACAAAAAGGGTGAGTCCCGAACCACCCAAAAAGCCTTGAAGCCTCACCGTTCAGAACCTCTGTCACAACCCAAACCCGCCCCTATGGGTTTAGCACCGTAACCGGCCAGTAATCCGTGATTACCGAAGGCCTGTTTAACAGTAAGACAGTATTACAGAGTAAAGGGGCATGGCGGAAGCCAAAACAGTAATTAAACAATGTCCAATGAGCTGTGACAATCTGTATGCAAAAAGACTTTTCATAACATATATACGATTAGTACCAAAACAGTATGTACAGTATTTACAATCATCCAGGTCAGGGACTTAATCCCTATTAAGATAGTACAGTATAGTGCTATCAGTCGATACAGTATTACAAAACAGATACAGAGACAGATGGGGGAAACTAAAACTCCCCAAATCCGTAGCTTGAACGGGCTCGGAACCTCACAGTGAGGCACAGTAGTTGGCTTGACAAAACAGTGCTTAGCCTGACGCCCCTAGCAGCGGTCCGGTGCCTGGACACTTACATATATATATATAAGTAGTGAGCTAAAGCCCAGTGAATAACATAATGCGTAAAGAGGTTAAGAATGAATGTCCTTTCAGTATTGAAAACAGTCAATTGATTCAGTATATCAGTCATTCGGTCATAACAGTCATATGTGGTACATCCATTAGCAAAACAGTACAGTAAACAGTAGGTCTTGAAAGACCGAGCAGTCAATGATGGCCATCATAACAGTAAACAGAAGTTCCAAGATAGGAACTAACAGAGATCTCTGTAACAGTAGCAGTAACAGCAACAGTAGTCGCTATGGATGCCACAATACAGTTCAGAATAGAGGACATACATTCATTCTGTTAACAGTATCAATTCAGAAACAGTGCAGTTTAACCATTCAGAAGATATTCATATTTGAACATATCTTTACACAGTTGTTACTCACAGAGTTCTGGGCTACAGATAAGCTAGAGCGCATCCTCAGATGCCAACCCTACACAGTTTACAGGATGAACACACACTAAGTTCACATTCGGGAATCAAAGACTTAGTCCCTACTTAGACTCGGTGTGGTTCTGCGTCAATATCCTCATTAAGATGCCTTAAACTAGGCCTAAGGATGCCTAGAATGAAATGAGGATGCAAAGATGCACTTTAAAAACATTTTCAAAATTTTCAGAAAAACAGGGTCCCGCTCGAGCGTGTCTTTCCCCGCTCGAGCGGACATGCAGACAAAGGTTCCCCGCTCGAGCGTCACTTTCCCCGCTCGAGCGGACTGCAATGTAAGGCAAAAGTACTGGATGTGTGAAAATCACGCTCGATGGGCGCCCGACACCCACTCGAGCGTGTGACACAAAACCACGCTCGAGCGTTCATTCTTCCGCTCGAGCGGACTGTAAAACAATGCAAAGTGCTGGGAGCACGAATTCTACGCTCGAGCGCCAATTTCCCCGTTCGAGCGTGAGTCCAAATTCTGGAAATTCCAGATTTGAACCTCAAGCTCAAAACCAAGTTTCAATGCATCAAATTTGATCATTTTGGACTAATTTTCTGGAAAACACTTCAAAACTCATAATATAACATGTTTCAAAGCTCAATTTGTAAAATCAAAGCCCAAAGGTAGTTCAATCAAACACAATTTCAAACCAACTTCATGAACATGGTGAATGTGTAACATGCATGAATTCAACAACTTCAAAGCTTCAAATACTAGCTCAAATGAGCCAATTCTTTCAAAACCAAGGTGAATTCATGGTCCAATGCAAAAATATGAACATGCATGTACCAAATTCCATGTATTCAACCTCAAAATGCTAGGATATAAACATGCATGCATGATTCAAGCTTTAACTCACCAAATTAAGCTAATTCATGACCTTAATCTCTAGATTTCCATAAACCATGCAACATATGGCTTGAATACAACAATAAAAGGTTGAATGTCCTACCTTAGGTCTTGAATACAAGATGTACAAGCTCAATTATGCAAGACTCCTTCAATCCTTCTAAATTCCAAGCAATTCTTTGAAGAACACAAGGTTTTCTCCTAACTCTCTCTCTCTAGTCGGCAATAACAAGGGAATCGGCTGAGGAAATGTTTTGTGTAAATGTAATAAGGCTCAAATATGTTTAGGTAGTGGGCCACTAGTGTGGCATTTTGGTGAATTAAGCTAATTAGTGCAATTTAGCAATATTTAATCTAATTTAATCTTACCAATTCACATTTCAGATAAATATGCCATAAAATCACATAAATTATGATTAACACATATCACTAATCAATTTCAGATTCGGCCGCCGATAAGGCCTTCAATTTGCAGTTTAAACATAAAACATGAACAAATAATTAAACAGTCAAACAGATAGACATGCATTTAAACTAGTACATTCAATCAGTCAATTCAGTATTTCAGTCGATTCAATTACTTATCATAATCAGTCTCAGTTCAGCAGTAATTAGTGGTTAACCAGTAATCAGTGGTGAGGGTCATTACAACCTCGCAATGAGACATAGGAGTTGGCTTGACAAAACAAGGTTCAAGTTGACAACGCTTAGTTAGGTCCTATGCTGGATCACCTACATACATATATAAAACAATGAGCTAGAGCCCAGTGAATAACAACAGTGTAAAGGAGTTATGAATGATGTCCAGTGGTTCAGTTTCTCATTTCAGTATCATATTGTAATCAAAGCAGTTATACGTGGTATATCCATTAGCAGAACAGTACAGTAGGTCTTAGAAGACAGAACAGTCATATATGATGGCCATCATTACAATAAATAGAAGTTCCAAGAATTGGAACTGATAGAGATCTTTGTATCAGTAGCAGTAGTAGGAACAGTAACAGATGCTATGGATGCCACGAATACATTTCACAAAGTAAGACAATCATTCATTCAATAAATAATATCGTTTCAGAGACAAAGCAGTTCATCAATCAGAAAATAATTATAATTTGAACATAATTTTACAATGTTGTTACTCACAGTTGGCTCCCTGAATAACGTGATTAGACACCTACACAAACATAGTCAAGCACAACATCTTAATACACATGCAATTCATTCAGTCGGTTCTTAAACCTATTTGGTTCATTCGCTACTTGTTAATTCGATTAGTTCGATTCGTTCTCTAATTTATTTCATGCTCATGATATGCATATGAATGTGAAAAACATGTGAAACCCATGCAAACGGAGGCCCGGAATTCCGAGAAATAGAAAGAAAACAAAACCGAGCCTGCCCTGAAAACCGCACGTGTGGGTGCAATGGCTGCACATGCAGAACTGTCATCACACGTGTAATTAAAGCAGTATGTTCGGCTTTCCATGCTTTGTTTTCTGCACATGCGGGGCTCCCTGCCGCACATGCGGTTCTAGGCCAAACTCTGTCCGAAAATCTGCTTCAAGTTGGAACTTTCCCTTTTGCACAATCATCTTCAATTTTATGCAAATCAAGGCGCAAAACTCTTCAAAAACATGTTGCATGAAACATTTCTAACTTCAAACAAAGGCCATGGCTTCAAATCAAAACTCAAATCCCTTATTAAAGAGAAAAATCTTGGACTAAAGTGCAAAACCTTCCAAATATGCATATATGAGTTCAAATCTCAAAATCCATGGGGTTTCCCCCAATGTTGAAGAATCATACAAGAAGTCTTGAGTATGAACAAGAATTTCATGAAATTATGCCATGCATGTTGATATTTAGAGCTAATTCCCACCAACATGAATTTGCATCCTCAAACTCACAATTATGCATGATTTCTTTCTTAATTAAGCTTAAATACAAGAGGATAGGAATGTAGATATCTCAAATCTAAGAAATTATGAGAGAAATCCTACCTTAGATGGTTAAGTTATGAAGATCTCCTTTGTTCTTCTTCTTCCTCTTCCTAAGTTCTCTAGAACTCTCTCTCTCTCTCTCTCTCTCTCTAGTGTTTGACTCAACCTATACACCTCTTCTCTTACTTATGTCTCTAGTTTAATATTATACCTACATTAGATTTAGACTGCTAATACTTCTCAACTTAATTTACATCACATGATATTCTTAATTAATCATCCTAAATCTCATGTACTGGAAACTAAGCTAAATCATACTAATAGGAATTAGGCTCTAATTTCCTATTCAGCTATTTAATTTTTTAATGTTATGGTTTACTGATACAAATAGGTTCAATTCATATTCTTAATATATCTGTTCACATTATCACCATATAAATAACACATGGCACATAATCAATACATAAACACATAATCAAGGCAAACTACAGAATTAACAGTTAATTAAGGAAATGGTTGTTACATTTTTTTAGGATGAAACTCATCTATTGGTGAACCATTCACTAGAATAGATAATCTAGTTGTGGACACACACTTCTTGATCCATAAAATCCACTTCTCACCAAAACGAAAACTAGATAACATAGAGAAAAGAAACTCCTAATTAATAGAATTGAAGGCTTTCTCAAAGTCAAGCTTAAGTATCACACCCCTCTTTTTTAATTTTTTCCACCCCTTCACTATTTCATTTGCAATCAACACACCATCTAGGATATTTCTACCACTCAAGAAAGCAGACCGAGCTTCATTGATAATTTCAGGCATAACACGTTTTAATCTGTTAGAGAGTACCTTAGCCAAAATCTTACACACTTATCGCACCAGACTAATGGGTCTATAATCTGCCAAGCCAATAAGGTTCTCTTTCTTTGGGATCAAGGTTATAAAAGAGCTATTAATTCCACTGTCCAATCTGCCATGTGTGTGAAATTCCTTCATAAACTGAATGAATTCCCCTTTCATTACTTTCCAGTGCTTCTAAAAACACACCAAGTTAAACCTATCTGGACCTGGGGCCTTGTTAGCTTCACAACTTTTAATAGCATTCCAAACTTCTGCTTTTGAAAACTCTGCCTCAAGCAAAACACATGCATTGCTATTTTCTGATAGACTTAAAGTTACCTTCCAAAGTAGGCCTGCTTCTCTAGTCCTCAATGAAATGCCTGTTGAAATAGAAGTAGACTTCATGTTTTACTATCAATGGATCCTCATAAACCTCTTCCCTAATAGTGATGGTATTAATACCATTCCTACTTCGTCTATTGATTGCCATGACATGGAAGTATCTTGTATTTATCACCTTTCAAAGACCAGTCTAATCTAGCTTTCTAGAGCCACATCCATTCTGACATTCTGCTCAACCTCCAAGCTTCACTAATCACTTCTCTTCTTTTTACTTTTTCTGCCTCTACCAAGTCTCTTACTTCATCTTTGAGATCAAGATTATTCACTTCATCTTCAACTGCTTTTAGTTTGCTTGAGACATCCCCAAACACCTCTCCATTTCATTTTTTCAAAGCCATCTTATAAAAGGCTCAGCAGAGCAATGTGGTTCGCAAGCTGGGGGTGCACTCTACCCAAAAGGGCTTTGCTGCAATTAGGGACGGATTCAGAATTTTCATATAAGGGAGGCGAAAATATACATACTAATAAAAATTTAAAATAGAAAGTATGGACTGCAATATCAATTTTCTATCGACATATAAAAAGCGAAAATAAGATGAAAACATATACAAATAAGGGTTTTATATATATATATATATATATATATCTACAAAATAGGGCTTGTTATCAATGGTAGTACTTAAAAAATATTATAAATCATCAATTTTATTAAATTTTGTCTAAATTTTTTATTTTTTTATTTTAATTTTATAAGTATAGAAAAGCGACAGCTTAAACTTTTAAAAAATCAAAAGAGAATGATCTGTAAAAAAAATATTTAGAGGGGGCGAACCTCTATAATTTGAAGATAATTATAATTAATACTACTATAATAACGGAGAATTTTGAAATCATAAGGGGGTGATCAACCCCTTTTACCCCACTCTGAGTCCATCCTTGGTTACAACCAATATGATTAGTGTCGCACCACAGATCCCTATTGTGATTCGTTGCCAAAGCTAATTTACCACTGAGCAATGTGGTTGGCAAGCTGGGGGTGCACTTTGCCTAGGAGGGCTTTGCTGCAACCAATATGGTTTGTGTGGCACCTCAGATGCCTATTGTTGTTATTGTGGTTCGTTGCCAAAGCTAATTTACCACAGAGCAATGTGGTTGGCAAGCTGGGTGTGCACTTTGCCCATGAGGGCTTGGCTGCAACCAATATGGCTTTTTTTTTGTTTTTTGAGCTGCTGTAACCAATATGGTTGGTATGGCACCTCAGATGCCTATTGTGGTTCTGGGGAAGGGGTTGGAGGAAAGGGAGGGGATGTGTGTGTATATATATATATTATATTATAAATGTTTTGGAACTTTAATTTGTGAGGTCTAATAGTTCTAATATGTATGTGGGGTCTATCTGATATGATGTTTTGACCTTATTTCTTATTGTATTTTTATTTTTATTTTTTTGACTTTCCATCTCACTAGAGCTCAATTAGAGCTCTAGTTTTAGAGGGATGTATCATTGTTGATACTATATTCACTATATATATTAGATACTGTTAGTGAATATGCCTATTGTTGAGTCTGAGTGATTGTAATGAATTAATGAAATATTTACAATATATTGATTGTGTTACATATCTAAATAAAATCATATAAAATATTGCACATGATTAAAATATGAAAAATGGTTGAGACCATTAAAAGAGGAGCACTAATAGCTTTAATGTTGGTATGGGTCTCACATGATGAGATGTTTTGCTCTTGTGTGTGTGTGTGTGTTTTTTTTTATTTTTTTTTTATTTTCCCACTCATTAGTGATGGTTTAGTGATGCAAAATTAGTGATACCAATAACTGCTGTTAAAATATATATGACCCACAACTTCACTGGCTAAAATTTTGATTTACTTTTTTATGATAACTAGAATTATTGTTTACCATAACTAATCCAAGTAATCTGATATGCGGGTAGTAAAGTACAAATTGTCCAAAATTATTTATCTTAATATCCATTTGTTCAGACAAAAAAATATTTTTAAAATTTTTTTTCTATATTTTCTAATATTTGGTAAAAATAAAAGCTTAACCCAAAAAAATAAATAAAAAAAGAAACTCAATTTTCATGTTCAACAAAAAACAAACTCATTTCAAATGAAACATTTCCAACTTTTAAAAGATGAAAAACATTTACCAACAAAACACTTACCAAGACCACCACCTTGCCGCCACCTTTACCACCAGCACAACAACCAGCACCACCTCTAACACATTAGTTTCAATGTTGCAAGCAAACACTGGAAAACATGTTTCACTAAAAATATTTTTCGTCAAAACAAATGTAGCATAACTGTGACACCTTTTTTATAAATATAAAAAAAAAATTAAGAAAGGAACCCGTGTGACACTCTACATACTCGATTGCTTTTAGAATGAAACATCACAAGGAAAATCAAAGTTGGCCACAATATTTATAACTTATAAGCTTAATCATGAATTACAACAAAATTGGTTACTATTACCATCCATTACTCTACACTTCCAGCCATCACATATGTGTGAGTTGAGTTAGATACAACCTGCAATGGGCTCAGGTCAAACTTCACCAAATGGAAGAATTGGAGATGATTCAGCAAATGGATGTCTATATATGCATACCAACTTCATAGACATTTAAATTTTCTGTACTCAAGCTTGGCCATAGAATTTGTCATTCCTATATCGCCTCGATGGCCTCTTGAAGCTTTGGTTTGCTCTTGGGTCGGCCACAACGTTTTACATCTTTACTCAACAAAAGCTCTAATGCTTTCTCAAAACTAATATCATTTGGCTTCAAGTTCTGTAGAAAAGGTTTAAATAGGCAAAAACCATGCAAGCAAAATAAGAGTTAACAAACAAGAAATCTATAAAAATAAATAAATAAATAAAGAGAAAAACAAATATATAATTAATTACATACAATCTATTCACAAACAAGAAGACTAGTTTTGTTTTGCTTCTTGTTTTTTCTTTTTTGGCAGTTTTTTAGATTATATATATTTGTTTTGCTGCTTTTTTTTTGTGTGTGTGTGTTTCGTTTCTGTTTGCCCTTTTACTAATAGGCAATGGAGTTGGGATCCCAAAACTTGACTCACAATCTCATGCAAACTTACATGGGTAACTAGATACAGTGAATGTTATGCATGCATTATTTTTTCTCTTCTTTTTGATGTGAAACAAATTCTCAATTAGAAAAATATAGACTGAAGGTTCAAACAGCAGTCATTTGGAAGCAGGAAAAATGTGCATGTTGGTAGTAGAAGAACCAGCATAGGAAAACAAATAAAAAAGTTAATCAAGAAATAATAATCTGATCAACAGGGTGAATCTCCTCACCAGACTTTCTTGAGATACATTTTAAAGATCGTAATACCACAAATCTGCACTTGAGTTTGTAAGAGATCCACCTTTCCATTTTTTTCCCCCAATTTCTTGATCCAATTTTCCATCCACTTAATCCGAATTTTGAAATATTTATGACAGGAAGATTTACAAGAGGAATTCACCAGTTGGGTTCAAGGGGCAACAATTGTTTGCCAGTCATGATTTACATGCTAGGACATTGCTAAATGAATCACATATCCATTCCAAACAACAACACTCAATCTCTATGACTACACTCTGAAAGGTCTATTAGATTATACACCCACTAAATTCAAGGTATCATATCGTATGCAGCTGTTTGTCCATATATCAGCCCGTCTGCTAAATCCGTATGACTGCACTCCTAAATGTTTATTCATATATTTATTATTTAAATTAATAGTCTTATCTTCTTTTTTGGGGGTACATTAAAGGCCTTATCCTAAGGGGAGTGTTGCCTGTGACAAGACTTGAAATCTTAACCTCCTAATGAGACGTAGGTGTTCCGGCCAACTAGACTAGCAGAGCTATAGTTTTGTCACTGAAGCATTTCCAACAGTTCAATAATTCAGAAAAGTTGTATGTTTCTTCCTTTCTTTCTTTTCTTATTTTTTTTATTTCCCTCCTTGTTTTGGAGAGGCATTACATTTGTCCCTTTTGCCTTAAGTATAGTCTTTGAAATCAAGTACAGAATATATCTATGGCAAGGCACTTGAGATTCAATCATCCCACCTCACAAGGGGAAGACACAAAAAGGAATCAGTTGGTACTTGTTAGTTAAAAGTATATCATATATGCATGGTACAAGCGTAATTTAATCAATATTAAGCATATATAGACAACTCAAGCCTGTTGTTACCTGATGAGCATTTCATGCTGGAAATTCGTTCTTTTGTTTTACCAAATCATTACTTATTAGTTATGTTTTACAAACTTTCATGCAACGCTTTAGTAATTCTTTTCATTGTTGTCTGCACAACTTGTTCAGTATTCAATGTCAATGTCAGTATCTCCTTATTTTGGGACCTCAAAATAACTCTGACTACCTATATTTCACTCCATTAATAACACTACATATGTATTAACATAGTTCTCCATTGGTTCATTTTCCATTTTTATTAGGTGTTCCTATTCATCTAAAATAATTCACCCCTCCCCCCAATGATGCCACATTTAAGGGTAGATTTTCTACTTCTAGCCTATGCATCTTCTACACCTACTTCACAAACTGATAAAAATGCTCCGAAATGTGTATGGCTGAGAATCGAACTATATACACCCCAGCATTGAACTGAGCTGCCTCCCTTAGTAGCAGGAATCATCTTAGATGCTCATGAATCTGAGGAAGAAGTGCAATTTTGCACTTCTGAGGAAGAATTGGAGTAGAATCACAAATTTGAGGAGAGGGAAACGCAAATCTGATGCAAGAAAGAAGCACTCTCGATCTCTGTCTGCTCTCAATCTTCTCTCTGTATTGATCTCTCTCTCTACTTCATCTGTCGCTCTCATTCTCTCTCTTTAAAACAAACATAAATATTATTTTATTAAAAAAAATATAATAAATTTTATTCAAAGGTAATGACTTTAAGTGTTTTAAAAAATATGACTCCACTACTTTTATTAGTCTCTGCGTTTACAGGTTCCAGAATATCACTCCATTATTTTTATTGGACTATGTGTTTTAATGATAGCATTAATGAGAATGAAATTTATTATAATGTTTGAATTTATTAATTTATTTTTCTTATATTTTTTAGATGATTATTTTGTTTTTATATTTAGAATGAATTTTTATTTGCTATTCATTTTTAAAAATATTTTGTATGTTGTATTTAATTAATTAAATATTACATAAAAATAAAAAATTTAAAACTCATTTATAACCTATATATATGTTAATTAAAAATTTTAAAAAAATGCTTATATAGATAAATTAAAAATATTTCAATAAAAATAATATATAAATGCTCCCAAACTAAAATTCTTTTACTTGGCCACACTCCCTCTCCCATTCCCGTTTCGTGAAACTAAGCTGCCTCCACCAGCGGTCCAGTTTCAAGAACCCATTCATAAAGTTTTGCTATAGGAGGCTAATATGGTGGGCCAAATTTTCTTCTTATGTTAAAATGATTACTATGATATGAGATTTAAGCTGAATTTAGTGAAGAAAAAGTCTGTAAAAGATCATAACTGTTTAATAAAGGCATGCTTAACAAAGAAAGATATACCTTGGGTACAGGTGCAATTGTGCGCCGATGTCTAATGGAAAATCCAAACTTTGCAAGCTTCAACACAACTGGCTGGCCATCGTCAGGATGGTTTCCCTAACATAGATGCGAGAAAAATGAGTTTGACGGTGACAAAAACTATAAAATAAAAAAAATAAAAAAAGGAACTCTATTTAGATGGAGGCATACCAATGTCACAGGATAACGTAGCAAATCAATAGCATCTTCCAGGGTAATGGCGTTTACATCTTTTATCTGAAAAAAAAAAAAAAAAAAAAAAAAAAGAAAGAAAAAGAAAAAAAAAATGCTATTTATCAAAAAAACAGACATGTATGAATTAAATGTAGTCAACTATGTATGAATTAAATAACAGGCATGCCATTTTTTATCATTGAATTTTTTTGAGGGGGTGAAAGGAACAGGCCATGTTTACAGATGCATGAACTGCCATATTGAAACAATAATATAAAATGAAGGCATGGACCAAGGTCAATCTCCGATTCTCCATTGGTAGGTGCCTTGATGTACCAAGAGACCTAAGAGAGCATCCACATAATCCATACTTCTAAGATCTATGAAGCATGGATACTTCAAATAGGAAGACATATCCGTATCGTATCCGTATTGGATACCGATACTCCTTGGATACTTACGGATACGTATCAGATACTTATTAAAAGTATCGAATACTTCTTAATTAATTTTTCATTAATTTTGAAGTATTGGATACTTAGTTTTGAAGTATCGGATGCTCCAAGTCACATATTATCAGATACTTCTTAATTAATTTTGAAGTATCAAATGCTCCAAGTCACATATTACTCCTTTTACGAAATTAGAATTGTATCATTTCTTGCATAACATCATAATATAATATAATTGCGAGAACAAATAGAATATTTTTACAATACTTTGCTTAGTTTTTTTATAAAAATAACATAGTAAGCTAAAGTAATAGAATTCATCAAATTGACATATCTTCATTGTATCATGCATGTCCCCTATAACTACATAGAAGTAAAGATTAATAAGATAATATAACAATAGTAAAATTAAATATCAATAAATAAATAAGCAAATAAACTTGCATAGAATTTTTTTGACTAGTGCAAAAGAAAAAAACATAGGGTCAAGTTATGGATTGTTTTGATATTATAATATCAACATATTAGACTTGATATTGAAATGAAATGAAATATTTGCAAGACCTATTAAAAATTTAAAAACTAAACTAGCTACTGCCTTAAATTAATATCTAGTTCTTAAAAATTAATATTTTGCATCATAAAGTTACTGTGGTTTCTCAACATTCTTGAGCTTATGTGTAACTCACTATTAATAATTTATTTATTTTTTATTTTTTATTTTTTATTTTTTACAAACGTATCATAGCCGTACCCGTATCCTACTTTTTTAGGTTTTGCTGTGTCGCAGTATCCATATCGTATCATATCATATCATATCGTATCGTATCGTATCGTATCCATATCCGTGCTTTCTAGTCTAAGATTAACCAACAACAGCCAGCATTTTTGGGCACCAAATTATTGCATCATGGCCAAGTGCAGTTATCCTCCAGGTACTCCCCTTAGGGGAAAGAATCATTTTCTCTATAATAAAAATAGAAAAAATTCGATGAAAAATACATTAATACATACCAACTTTGGCATTTAAAAACCTTAGTAGAAGCTTCACTAAGTTAAGGTTTTTAAGAAGGGGCATTAAACAAACTACTAAATTTTGTTTTGACATTTTATAGTTATATAATTGTAAATAAGTCAAACATTAGTTATATTCTTTTATTTGCATCCTTTTTATAAAGACAAAAAAAATAAATAAATAAATAAATAAATAATAATAATAATGTTTGGTTTCAATTTTATGGATTCAATTTTCTAGAAATTAAGTTTTTTGTTTTTCGTATTTTTTTGTTTTTAGTAAATATTTTTAAAATTTTAAGCAATTTTTTTTACTTTTTTAGATGCACCTTACTTAGATATATCTAAAAAGTAAAATATTTGTAAAAAAATATTTTAAAAAATCAATAAATACACAAGAATACGAAAAATGTACTAAATTCTCGTTTTTTTCTTCTTTATTATTATTATTTTTTTTTTTTGTGTATTTAGTGAAGTTTCTAAAGATTTATTTCACAAATATTATACTTTTTAAGTGTATTTATGTTAGGTATATCTAAAAATTAAAAAAATTACTTAGAATATTAAAAAAATTCAGTGAAAAAAAAAATACGGAAGACAAAAAATTTCAATTTTCTGAAAAGTGAATCCTGAAAACAAGAACCAAACAAGTTTCGCATGATAAAATTGTATACCAATAAAAACTGAATTAAAAATTAGAAGAAGCTAACATGTCAATGAATGACAGGCGACTTTCAACTTCAACAAAATTAGATTGGCACAAAGCTAGATATTCTAATACCAATATGTTTCATGAGTTGGACCCAAACAAGGAAAAGAAGAAAGACGTGAAGTACAAAAGAAGATTGATGACCGAATGATCCAAAGCAAGTCTGAGACTGAGACAGATTGATGACCAAATGATAGCTGCCAGAAGCAGCGATGATTTTCAGGAATAACAAATGAGTCATTATTCAGTCAGTGAGGATTATGCAGGTACAGGAGAACCTTCCAAAAAATCGAGAAGTCTTAATCTTAAAGAACATGGATGGAAGTAGTGAAAAAAACAACCTGCAAGGTCAAGTATAAGAAAAAATATTGGTTTAAAGATTAATGGAATTTCTGAAATAAACTACAAAAGTAGTAGGGATATTCTGGGAGGATGATGTGACTAGTGTCATCAGCATGCATATTTTTGTATTCTACTTTTAATTATTCAATACTGATGAAACATGAGGAACAGAGGCTATATATCAACAAACAAAAATTATTCATTAACCACAATAAAAATGACATACTATTGGATTCAGATAATAATAGGAAAAACAACAACGACTACTGCAGTCTGCATCTACAATACTGACAACAAAAAGAAAAGAAAACACTCCGGAAATGGGAATCATCAACAGAAGAAGCTAGATTTTCATGTGACTCGTGGCAGACCCAGCATTGGCCCAGAGAGGGCAGCGCCCACCTCAACTCTCTTAAAATTACAAATCAACTCTCTCAACCTATACCTGTAAAAGAGTTCTTCAAGTTGGCCCCTTTGAAATTTTATACGTGCCCCTAATCTTTTATAATCCGTCTTTTTTTCGCTTTATTTAAAATATAAAATAAAAATAAAGGAAAGAAAAAGAAAAGTGCACTTTGTCCCTTTAAATGTTTATTTTGTTAACAAAGTCCATGCACATATTATTAATATAATAAAATATGGGAAAAATTAATGTTAATCTAACATTAATTTTTTTTTTATTGCAATTCACAACACAAATACCCAAACTAGAAGACACATTCCACCAGGTGTATTCTTCTTCCAAGAGAACATGTGTCAGAACATGAATGCTTGCATAAAGAGAGAAGCATGCAAGAGCATTCTAGAATCTCTGCATATGTGTATGTTCAGTCTTAGGTTTATAAATTTTATGATAACATTACACATAAATTTATGTTTAGATTTATTGATATCAATCCACTCTGCATATGCATGGAATTCTTGAATTTTGCAGGCTTGATTTGAATAACCAAATAAACCAAACCGGCATGACCCAACTCTTTGCATCTGACCCACAGATTAACATCACAAGGCTTACTTAATGATCAGTAGTGGCTAAGTATTCATCCGTAATTTACTTGAGAACAAAACGATGCATAGATGCTTAACTTAAGCATTTACATATATGCAGTTAATGGCACTAGACCAGGAATTAAAGCTCCAAAATTTAATGGTCACATTACAAATTCAAATGAGGCATACGTACTTGGGAAACAGAAGCTCTTTTAGGCAAGTATCCCTTCCTGTCCTCACCAAGCTGAACATAGAACCCATAAGGACCATTCTTCAAGAGAATCTGAAAGATAAAAAGAATTCCATTACATACATTAAAAAAAGTAATAAGCTTCTGAAGATGATAAAGATTCATTTTTCACATAATTAATGTCAAATCAAAACAAGGAAAACCTTCTCATTTAATCCGGGATGAAGACCTAAAAGTTTTGGCTCCTCCACTGTGCCATTATTTTCACGAGTAACATCTTCGTCATCACCATCACCATACAATGTCTTAGCAATGTACCTGCAAACAGCCCAAACATAAAAGCTATTTATAGTGATCAAATAACAAAAGATTATTTATCAATAAAAGTTGTTCGCAATCAAAACTTGAAAAGCTTAAAATTGATCAATTATAAATCAAATATGAATAAATTAAGAGTTACTAATTCATATTTATACTTCATTTATTTATCATTAGTTTAAAGAAACTTGTCCATTATAAAAATGCAAAAACATTAAAAAGCTTTTTCAGATTAAAAGTATATAGTCAAAATCATTTTAATATTTCCTAATCAAAAAACTAAATTAAAAAAAAATGAAACCATAATTGTCCTAAAGTTGTGACCGTAACTATACAAAGACTAAACATGAAACAAGATTACTGGAAACTCATTTTGGTTTATGCTAAAACGATCAACAAACAAAAGCTATGTCCTTGTACTATAAAAAAAGAAGCCTAAAAAACAGAGAAAGGCTGTGGTATTTACTAATCTCCCATCATTCTCATAGTTCCTTCCCACAATTTTAGAACAGCCTCTCTTTCATCCCAAATTGATATCCTACCAAGCCCTAATCAACCTTAACTTGCTCTAATGCAGGGCAAAAGCTGAGCAACAAAAAGATTTGAAAAAACAACAAAGGTTAAAAATCATCATTGTTTTGAGCCAGGACTCACTTGGAGCCACTAGAAATCAAGTTTCAGTTTGAATCAAACCTTCAATTTTGGTTTCTTTGTGTTCTTGTGGTGCTCGTCAAAATTATAAATTGTTGTTCTTTTCTTTTCCTTTTTTTCAAGGTCTTGGACTGGGGTCATTTTCATAGCTTTGGTATTTTGTCCTACATGGACTATAATGGTCACCCATGAAACATTGTAGTAAATTGGTCTCACTTTGACAATGCAATTGTTGGTTGTTTTTCTAGAAGTCAAAGTCATTAGTTTCTACCATTGGAGTCATTGTCTAGATTAGGGGTTATCTCAAGCTATATGAAGTAATACAATTTTCCTAATTCAATAGTGAATGTTAAAGACTTTATCCAACTATTATGCTCTCTAAGGATTGTGTGATTCAAATCTAACTCCAGTTGTGATGTTTGCAAGAACCTATTGTTAACTTCTTTGTCTTCATTGTAATTTCTGCACCTTAAAGCCTTCTAAAACCAAGAACTGAATCTGATCAAAAATTGTTCTACCCCTTAAAATACCTATTTAAGAAGCCAACCATGCTTGTACTCAAAACACCCAAGCTATCACCACGAAAGGAAACCAACCAAAAGCGCAGAAATTTACCCCTTTACACTTTCACAAACTATTTTACTAAGCTTTCAGACTATTTCTGAAAGAGATCCCACCATACACCACCCTAAATCAATCTAGTAAAATATCAGGAAAGAGAGTGTTCATCACACTTTCCCTACACCACTTTTCCTACCTTTTTGCATTTATTCGATACCATATCGTGAAAAAAAAAATGGCCAGAAATTCTAGCACATTGTTCCTCAAATTGTTCTCACTTTTAAAAACAAGACAATTCTGACCGCCTGCATTTGCAAACCCTATGACCTTTCTTTCACCAAGTGTACCACAAAATCAACAGTAAGAAGCACTATTCTAAGTTTCATGCTATTCTCTTTAATGCATCTCACAGCTACTTACCCTGATAAAGTTGGTTTAACAACCTGAACTTCCTAATGCTCAAACACTCTGCCCTGACAGCATTACAGACCACAAACTACATCAAGTCAACTACATTAATCGATATGCAAATTCATCATGCAACTACCACATGGGAGATCCATTTAAACTTCTCCACTCTTAGCCACATAGGTTGGGATGCAAAAAATGAAATCATATTTGAAATAAGTAGGGGTGGTGACAAAATATAATAGAAAACACAAAAAGGTAGAAAACACTAGAAGGTAATTTATGAGAGCTAGCCTTCCTCCACCCTCGTATTTCTATACCAAACCATGCACAGTCATAAACAGTAAAACCTTAGAAAAAAGAAAACACCAATACAGTGACCACTCAAGCAACATAAAAAACATGTGATAGTTATTGTTACTCTTTCTTTAGTTTCCTATAGAGATCTCTTATACACTTTGTTTTATATATTTGATATCTAGAGTCACCATACATCCATATAAAAGATACCTCCTAAACCACCATTTTCGGAACAAAAGCATTACTGGAACAAATATTTGAGTAGGTTTCACAACTTCTTGGTTTATGGACTACTATGCTACCAATGATTTAAGTAAAAATAGATACAATCCTTCAAAACCTTCACCAAGCACAAAGGCAGAACCACAGATCGCCAGATAGTGCCTGAACACTCATAATATGGACTTCAGGAAAAGAAAAGAAAGAACAAAATGCGTTTGTAGCGTACTTTATATGAGCAAAAGATAAAATAGAAGGAAAATAATTAGAGAGAACAACTAAATATGACAAACATGCACTGGCACACATGATCACACATGCATATGCACAGAAAAGTTGCACCAGCATAAAATAAAACATAAATGAGTGAAAATACATACATATACATATGAAATGGGGAAGGAAAAAAATTAAAATCATGCAAGATCATACTCACTTGCACTTTGGGTGTTGATCACAGCCTATAAAATAACCAGCACCGAACCTACTAACTTTGAAAATCAATGTGCCTTCCAAACAACTTGGGCATGACCTGCTTTTATCAGGAAGAGAAGAAAACAAGAAATCCCCAAATGTTTTTTCCAACATCTTCTCCACCTGATGAATATGGACGACAGCAGCACGATCACAATATTTTCTGAACCTTGTCCAATAATCTCTGAGTAGGCCTTTCCATTCAGTCAATCCCGCAGAAACATTGTCAAGTTCTGTTTCCATATCAGCGGTAAAACTATAATCTGTGATCTCAGAGAAATGGTGGCACAAAAATGCTGAGACCATGCGACCACGAAATTCTGGATATAATATTCGACTTTTTACAGTCACATAATTTCTATCCTGTAAAACTTTCAGTGTACTTGCATATGTGGAAGGTCTTCCTATGCCAAGCTCCTCCAGCTTTTTAACCAATGATCCCTCAGAGTAGCGTGGCGGAGGCTGTGTATGGTGCTGCTTGAGTTCCACTTCACCAAGACACAATGAATCCCTTGATTTCAGATTGCTGAGAACTTCAAAAGCTTCATTGCGATCATTTCCTTCATTTTCGTTAGATCTTATTGCTCTAGTTTCCAAATCGTTGTAGACTACCTGGTATCCAAGAAATCCAACTCTCGAGCATGTTGATCGAAGAGTAATGGACTGATCAGCATTCCCAATATCAACTTGTATCTGATCAATGGTAGCTTGTTCCATTTGGCATGCCATTGTACGAGCCCAAATAAGAGCATACAACTTCGAAGAATCTTCATCAAGTATTCCAACGAGCATTGAGGGCAATCTCCGGATATCAGTGGGTCTAATTGCCTCATGGGCCTCTTGAGCATTCTTCACCTTTTTAAAATATTTACGAGTACTCTCTGATGCAAAATTCTGTCCATATCTTTCAACAACCAAGGAGCGAATGTCCTTTGAAGCTTCATCAGAAATGTGCGATCCATCTGTTCTCATGTATGTTATCAATCCAGCTGCCCTGCCATCTGACAATTGAACACCCTCATACAGTTTCTGTGCCAGTTTCATCGTATACGTTGCATTAAAATGTAATTTGTTTGCAGCATCTTGCTGTAGTGTTGATGTAATATAAGGAGTCGGAGGGTTTTTCCGAATTTTGTTTCTTTTAGATCCAACCACTTTGAAATTAGATGACTTAATCTTCTTTTCAATGTCCTTGGCCTCTGTCTGAGAACTAATTGAGAGTTGGTTTAACTTTTTGGAATCAAATTGAATCAAATTTGATGAAAAAGAGTTGTTCATTTTGTTAAACTCAACTCCAACTGTCCAATACTCCTGTGGCTTAAATTCATCTATTTCCATTTCTCTATCGCATATAAGAGAT
This sequence comes from Camellia japonica, assembly GCA_030407325.1. Lineage (NCBI taxonomy): Eukaryota > Viridiplantae > Streptophyta > Magnoliopsida > Ericales > Theaceae > Camellia > Camellia japonica. The sequence goes on along the minus strand of JAPPVO010000019.1, from coordinate 200,583,792 downwards.
AAAGCAGCAGATTGGACTCGTCCAGCTGACTGGCAACCAGGTAATTTTCTCCATAACAATGGTGAAATGTTGAATCCAATCAAGTAATCAAGAGCCCGCCGAGCAAGATAAGCATGAACCAAGTTTACATCAATTTCTCGTGGGGCCAGCAAGGCACTTTTGATAGAAGATTCAGTTATTTCATTAAAGACAACCCTCGCTACATTAATATCTTCACATAAAGCATCTTGTTGCTGCAACATCTCAATGATGTGCCAAGCAATAGCCTCTCCTTCACGATCGGGATCTGATGCTAGAATAAGATTTTCTGCTCTGAGGAACAAGGAAGAGAATGTGAGAAAATGGCACACCAAAAACAATTAAACAAGATAAAAAGATAGCCTACTTAAAAATGACAAAACCATGTTCTATCACAGCTAAAAGATCTTAGATTGAATTATCAAAGCACACTAAAAAGAATCTGATTCAGCAACCATATGGTGAATTGTTGATTATAACCATACAAATGTTCATTTCAAAATACTTCAGTTGCCACACAGATAATTTTCTGACAACAGCGATTAAAAAGAAAGAAAACATCATACCCGCTTAGAGCAACCTTGATACTCTTAAGATGAGTCCAAGCAGCAGATGGAACCTCCCATACCATACTAAAATCATCATCAGGCCGCACAGATCCAGACCTTGCAGCCAAGTCTCTTACATGACCATAGCTAGGTAGAACTTCAAACATGTTACCAAGGTAGGCCTGAATAACTTTTGCCTTTGTGACAGACTCCACAACCACCACAGATTTCCCAGTAGGAGGATACAACAGCTGCATTCTCATTTGTCCCTGAGGCTTAGCTTTGCCATTCGTGTGGGGTTTTTTTTTCTGTGCCAGCTCATTGCCAGATGAAACTTGTGGTGCTTCATGGGTTTTGACTAAAACATTAGTTTCTTTTATAGATTGTCCCTTTCTACGAGATTTCCCAGTTGTCCTTTCAGACTGCTGCTTTGTTGAAACAGAACTATCAGCCACTTCCATGGGTGTGTTCCCGTTAGAATTATTCTGAAAAACTGCAGTGTTAGTTAACACAATGCAACAAAATAAAAACTAAACTTGATAATTATACAAGTGAAATTTGCTAACGTCTGAAGCAGGTGAAGACTGGTTCTTTTTGCTTGTATTGGATTTGTTTGCTTGAGAAACTCTTTTAGAACCTCCTGGCTCAGCTGCTGCATCAGAAGCATCATTAGCTCCAGAACATTGTTCGTTGTTTTTCTTGCTTCTTGACTGCTGATTCTGTTTTCCTTTAGGTTTGGAGACTTTGTTGTTATTGTTAACACGTGAACTTGAAACAGACGGTCCCAAACTCGCATCCACCGTGACATCCCCAACTAACTTCTTTCTTGAATTCACCACATCGGTATCTTTAAGAGGTGTTTTTGTAGATCTAGAAGCATTCATCCCCAGTGCCTCATTGGAAGCTGCAACTTGCGCCCCACCTTCGACATTTCTCTTGTGAGCAGCCAATGACTTTGCCCGCTTCCAATGCTTATTGAAAACCTTGAATGGTGAAGTTTTCCCACTACTCCTTCCATCTTTAACACCAACATTATCATTTTTATTTGTTATTGCTTTTGGAATGTGAGAAAAAGGCCTCTTAGTATAGGCCCCAGAATAAGGTGATCTCAATCCATAACCAAAAATATTCGAAGGCATCATGGTATTAGAATGCCCAACTTTAAGTTGGGGCTGACTGGTAAGAGCCCAAGTAGACCCATCAACAAAGCTTCCAAAAGTATGAAAATTTCGTTCAGACACAAGTCTGATAACTCTTGGTTGATTGGCGTTGATCATGCAAGAGACCCTGATCTTTCTAAATCTAAGCTGGAAACATTTTTCATACTTATCACCGATGCAAAATGATGAATTTTGCAAGTAAGAGCAATTGTAATTCTGCAACGCCCTGTTCTGCAACTGTAACAATAATTCCAGACAACAACAAAACTCTTACCATCAACAAAAGAGGAAAAATGAATAGCATGACAAAAAAAGAAAAGAAAAGAAAAGGATAACAGTAGTAAGAAGCGATCACTGTTACATATCAAACAATAACATCGTTTACCATTATCTAACAAAGACCATTGCCTCTTTGGTCCATATGGGTTTTTAAAGTTAGTCCACAAACAAAAAAAATCATTTGTCAATAAAGCAATCAGGATAATTGAACATATGGATTACATGATGCATAAAGAAAAAACGACAAGCCTGTAAACTTAATCCAATTCTGCTGGAACCTACACTCCGTTTGGATTGGGGATTGGAGAGAAAAGAAAAGAAATGAAGAGAATGAGGTTTCTCATCACTTGTTTAGATGATTAATGAGGTGAGTAATGGTGAGAAAGATAAATCACTCCAAACTTAAGTTTTGTTACTCACCAAAAGCGGTGAGATTTGGTGAGAAACCAAAATTACTCTTTACAAAAAATTTATAATACCTTAATTACCCTTTTAAATACAAAGCAAGTAAAATTAAAAGACACACGTATCCTCTTTTAATCATTGTCTATCCAAATAAGAAGGTGAAAAACCACAATCATTTCTCTTCTTTTCTCACCTATGTGAGAAACTCCAATCATTTCCTTTCTTTTCTCATGTCTGGATCCAAACTCCAAAAAAAAAAAAAAAAAAAAAAAAAAAAAATATGAAATTGACCAAATAGGCGTGCTAATTGATAAATGCTTGTGAAAGGCACAAATTGAGTTTCTTGTTAACTTAAAAGGAAAGGACTTTCAGCATGACCAATTCAATCTATAATTTTTCATCACCTTGCACTTCCATCCAGAAATTCTGGAATAAAAACAAACACATAAAATTACAAACTTTTTTTTTTGTTTTACCAACATTTCTTATTGCCCCCGATCAAAAAAAAAAAACATTCCTTATTGCCCAATTTCAATTGTCATGTCAACATAAAACACAGATATACAGATAAAGATTGTAATTTGTATGTGTGCAAGTAAAATTATATGTATAGGAGAGTAAATTGAGAACCTTAGCCATGACGGGCCGAAGCTGAGAAGGACAGGTGGCAAAGTTTCTGAAGAAAAAACGACAACTGGTAGTTGTGGAGGTGGTGGTAGTGGTGGTGGCAGCAAATAAACTAGTCTGAAGCCATTGAGAAATCGCCATTAAAGCTTTCCAAGAAATGATTCAGAGACGAATACCCACCTCTGTAAATTAAATAAATAAATCAATAAATAGAACAAACACTCGGAAAAGACTTACAGTGAGTTGAGTAGTTGCAGCATTAGTACATATATATATATATATATATAGAGAGAGAGAGAGAGAGAGAGGACAGTTACCATGGTGTTTGTGGTATGCCTTGCCGACTCTATGTTCTCATTGCCAAGGATAACCAGACTCAGAGGAAGAGGAGCAAGGGTTTTGGAGAAGTGGGGTTAGAGGTTTTGGGGACGTGTTTGGACGGGCTTGGTTCGGGTTTAAAAGGGTTATTATGAACCAGTAGAATGAGGGTTCTACTCGGGTTGGGTTAACGGGGTTAACCCGTTTTTCCCTCTTTCAAATGAATTTTTTGTTTTTTTGTTTCGGTGAACATCTCCAACGGTAGTAGGTATTTTACCTATCTAAATATTACTATAAAATATATATTTTATTTTGCTTATCAACTGTTTTACGTTTTTACTCCAACCATACTCCTTATTTTAGCTATTTATCTAAATACTATTAATTTTATAGAATGTCACGTCAATAACAAAGATGGAGGGAAATGATCCTAATGATTGAATACATTTTGCCTAGCGTTGAAGGCTAGCTACATGTAGCTAGTGAATATGAGTTGAGCCAAAATGCCTAATCATATGCCTAGTGCATTGGAATTGAAAAAAGTGAATCACACTAGGCATTTTAACTAACAAGTATTATATGCCTAGTGCATTGAAGATGCTCTAAGGCACTATTTGGCATAAATTAAATAAGTATATTTATTTAGATAAATATATTTATTTATTTTTTACATATCTTTTCATAAAAAATCAAAATATATACTTATTTAGATTATTTCAAATATCCCTTATGCCTTCTACCGTTGTGGCGATGTTGGTAGCCTAGAGTGATGGATTGGATTAATAATCTATGAATTTTGCTAAAATTACAAAGGAAGGTAAAGGATTTTTAAAAACTTATTACAAATTTTACATAATACTTAGAGCTCGTTTGGGAAGTGGGTTAGCTTTTTAACTTTTTTGGCTAAAAAGCTTAGTTTGAGAAGGGTTTTTGGCTTTTTTGATTTTTTTGTTAGAGTAAGAATGTAATGATTATGGGTTGGATGTGATATTTTGTCTTATTGAGCTAAAAAACCTATTTTACTTTTTATGGTTATTTTAGCCAAAAAAACCTCCAAACTAACTTCCCAAACGGAGCCAATTGGTTTGGAACTTATATCATATGAGATCTACATTTATACTTGATTGTTTGGATTAGTCAGTCTAGTAGGACAAATACCGAATTATCAAAAAAATATATATTTATGAGATCCACACCCATATAAGTATTGTATAATTTTTTTGATAATTTTTTTAGGATTTCAGCATTTGTGAAAAGTATATTTTAATTATGATAAAATGTAAAGGATTTCAAAAAAAATTATAAAAAATGATATTTATAAAACACATTTGGTTTCGTTTTTCTGAAAACAGTTTTCAAAAAATTCTACTTTCTTATTTTCCGTATTTTTTTATTTTTAATGAATTTTTTTAATATTTTAAATAATTTTTTTAATTTTTGGATATACCTAACATAAATATACTTAAAAAGTAAAAAATTTGTGAAAAAAACCTTTTAAAAATTCACTAAATACCAAAAATACAAAAAAAAAAAACGAGAATTCAGTACATTTTTTGTATTTTTATGTATTTATTAATTTTTTAAAATATTTTTTCACAAATTTTTTACTTTTTAGATGCATCTAAGTAAGATGCATCTAAAAAACTAAAAAAAATGTTTAAAATTTTAAAAATAGTCACTAAAAACAAAAAAAACGAAAAACAAAAAAACTCAGCTTTCAAAAAACTTAATTCAGAAAACTCAAACCAAACACACTGATTAATTTTTTTAGCAACAAATTTAATTCTAAAATTGTATTAAAAAAAATGACAAGATTAATAAAAATGTCATTAGATATGTACAGTTTTTTTTTTTTTTTTTAATCCAAGTTTCAGAAGGGTTATTTTGTTATTTTCGCATGCAGTAGGAATTTTTTTTTTTTTTTCTCTCTCCTTTCAGTAAAGTAGAACTAATGTGAGTTGTATGTTTAGTAACGTTTACGTTTTCAGTTTATATTTACAAAAAATTTATAAATTGGTTTTTGTTTATTTTTAGAAAAACATAAACTACAAACGTGTTTGGTAATTGACAAAATGTTTAAAAAAATTTAAAATATAAAAAAGAGTGAGAAATGGCAAGTGGTAGCAAGTGGCGGCAGAAGACGGTGGTGGAAAGTGGTGACGGTGGGTGGTAGGTAGCTAGTGGTGGTGGGTGGTGATGGGTGGGTGGGTGACGGTGGCGGGTGGTAGCGAGTGGGTGGTGGTGGTGGTATGGCGGTGGCGGTGGTGACGGGTGGTGGTGGCGGATGGCGGGTGGCGGTGGGTGGTGACGGGTGGGTGGTGGTGGCGGGTGGTGGTGGTGGGTGGGTGGGTGACTGTGGCGGGTGGTGGTGGTGGTGGTGGTGGTAGCAGGTGGTGGTGGCAAGTGGGTGGCGGATGGCGGGTGGTGGGTGGTAATGGTGGGATGGATAGTGACGGTGGCAGGTGGTGGGTGGTAGCGAGTGGGTGTGGTGGTGGTGGTGGTGGTGGTGGGTGGTGGCTGGTGGGGTGGTGGTGGCAGGTGGCAGGTGGTGGTGGTGGTGGTGGTGGTGGCTGGTGGCGGGTGGGTGGCAGGTGGCAGGTGTGGTGGGTGGTGGCGGGTAGGTGGCGAGTGGTGGTGGGTGGTGGGTGGGTGACGATAACGGGTGGTAGCGAGTGGGTGGTGGTGGCAGGTGGGTGGTGGTGGCAGGTGGTTGGTGAGTAGTGGTGGCAAGTAGGTGGCGGGTGGTGGTGGCGGGCGGTGGATGGTAGTAGCGGGTGGTGGGTGGTGGTGGTGGTGGTGGCGGCGAAGGGTGGGTAGTGGTGGCGGCGAGTGGATAGCAGGTGGGTGGTGGCTAGTGGTGGGCTGGCAGGTGGCGGGTGGTGGTGGCAGGTGGTGGTGGCAGAAGATGGTGGTAGAAAATAGTGGTGGGTGGTGGCTAGTGTTAGGTGGTAAAAAAAAAAAACTCAAAACTCAAAACGGAAACACATTTTTTGTATTTTTATTTTTTGACAAAATTTATAAACTGAGACCACTGATTTATAAATCAAAAATTTTACCAAACAAGTTTTTATTTGAGTTTTTAAAATTTTTGTAAATATAAACAGAAAACTGAAAACGTAAGTGTTACCAAACGGCACCATATAAAATTGTATGTTGTACCTTTTTTTTTTTTTTTTTTGATTATGTTAGATGTTCTTGTTATGTTGGCCTATTTTAAGAAGTAAGTTAAAAATTGATTTTTTAATTTTTTTTGAAAAAAAATGTACAAAAAATAAAGAGATATGTAATTCATAAAAGTTAAAAAGTCAATAAGTTGACTTTTAACCTAATTGCCAAAAGAGGCCTTTGTGTGCGGTTTATTTTGCTACAAATTACATATTTTATTTTTAGATTGCAATTATCCATAAAATATATGATTGTATGTTGATAATTACTAAATTTTGACAAGTATGATAAATTCTTTATGAATTGTCATATATTCTAAGGTAATAATTTTGGACTGTTACCAATCGTAATTTCATAGTTTTGCACTTTTTTGTTTTTAGGGTCCTTAAATGAGAACTAGGTCCTTTGATTTTCAAAACATCACTACATATGTAAATCACATGCATCGAAGTAAATAAAATCAAATGCACTTGGCCTCGTCAATTTCCATGTTAGTAGCAATTTTAAACAATAGATACTTGAAATCAAGAAGTAAATTAAGGTGCACAAAATTACAAATGAAGTGACCCACACCTGAGAAATTAAATTAAAATTTGGAACTAATGTAGTGATTCCCCTTAACCAATATTGTCCAAATGCTGTTGAGCCTATGACTAATTGATTATCATCACAAGAGAAAGATAGTAATAGGAAATATGAAGTCTTCTAATAAAATAGATGTAAATATGTTTATTAACTAAAATCAGTGAAACCCTTGTAAGACTTATAAACAAAGTTAAGCTTGTCCTCAAAACTTTTGATTCATCATTACAACGAAGGTAACCAAGACGGCAAAACGGCCCTAATTAGAATTGTGGAGGAATTTATTTACTAAAAATTATAAGTGTACATAATCTAATCGCAGAATCAAACACAATTCTCTCACGTGAGATGAGTCTCATCTCATGTGGAAGGGTTATGTTCGATTCAGTGATCAAATTATGTAATTGATTTATCATTGGCTATTGTACTTCTATTTTGATTCACTCACTCGAAGCATATATAGCCTAGAAAACAGGGAAACTTATATTTAGAAGTTGGGTACATTAGCGTAAGGGGTCCAATTGTCTAGCCATGGGCTTCTTAGCTGTGTCCAAAATGGGTCTTGGGTCCAGTCCATGCTGAACCTAGGCACTTGGAGCTCTGGCAACTTCCCTTTCCTCTCCTGCTTTGCTTCTTCTTCATACTTTTCCTCTTCTACCATTGTTAATAGCTCATTATTTTCATGATCATGCTCTTTCTTGAATGCCACATGTTGTGCAACCATTGGTGCCATCTCCAAGCTTTCGTTTTGACTGTAAATGGATATTGTGGTGTCCATTAATGGTGGTGTCATTGGAGGAGAAGGTAAAAGAAGTGGAAGGGTTGTCTTCATTTCTTCTTCCATTGCTGCCCTCTGTTCCAACACCTTCAAGGAAGTTGCCTTCCTGTATATCTTACACAACACTATGTCCTGCATCAAACCACACCAAATCACAAAAAATTTGTCAGTTGATGGACCCATCATCTTACAGATAGATTAAAATAAAAGGACTATAAATATATGAAAATTTTGTGCAAAAATTACGTTTATATATTATTACTCATTTTCAATTGATTTGGATGTTGAAAGGTGATTGTTTAAAAAATAGAAAGAATAAAGATGAGGGTAAAAAGTCTTGATATTAAAAGTTACTTTACACAAAAATAGACTATAAATGTGAATAGTAAGTGTTCTCACATAGGACTTATGTCTAAATCATGGCTAATTATTTAGTAATGCGGGAGTATAGACACGTGGTACTTCATAACATTGTGATTGATGGATAAGGTGAATAGGTGGGGTATTATGTTGGGTGATTGAGAAACATGAGGGGGCATATTGAATGATAATTGGCTAGGGAGTATGGACACGTGGTACTCCCGGATTATTGAATAATTCCCCCTAGATCATAATAGGTGGATTTATTATCCAATAGGTTCTATGGTGATTAATGGCTTTTTCAATCAAACACTAGTAAAAAAAATGTCACTAATTGTTAATTGTTAATTGTTAATTTTTAATGATAGTTTGAAAATTTTGTCACAACAAATGTCAATTATAAATTTTAACGACATTTTAAAAAAATTGTCGCAAAAAAATGTCACTCATTTTCAACTTTCAACGATAGTTTAAAAAATTTGTCACATACAAATGTCATTAATTGTAAGTTTTAGCTACAATGTATTAAAACAGTGACAAAAAAAAACTACTAATTGTTAATTTTTAGCGACATGCAAAAAATAATCACAAATAGTTATTTTTAGCGACAATTTTACTAGAACTTATTTTTAATAAAACTTGATAGAAATTAAATCCAATTATTAAGATCTATTAATAATTTACCCAAATAAATAAGAGTGAACTTTGTGCCCATGGCTTATTCTCACACTAAAATAAATAAATAAATAAATAAATAAGTGAATTAGTGTGCTTATTTCTCAATAAACTTACCCACAGGTTTGGCAATTCAATATTTTAATCTAAAAATTAAAAAATTATTAAAAAAATTAAAAAATTAATAATTTATATCAAAAAATCAAAATTTCTCTTTTCTCTTTATTTTTTACATATCTTTTCGTAAAAAATGAAAAAGTTATTATAAGTATACTTTTTTTTTTCCCTCATATTTTAGTCAAAAAATTAAAAAATTACTAAATACCCTATTCCCAAACGAGGCTAAGTGGGCCTCACATCAAGTGGTACACAATTTGTATGAACCTTATGTCTTAATCAGTATATTTATTGATACATTTATTAATGATTCTAGGATTACTGTTTCAAAAAAAATACAAATAGGGTAGTTGTGCTGTGAATTATGAAGTGATTTTTGTTCACTGCAAGGGTATTTTCAGGGTATTTTAATAATTGAAAGTGTGAGAAATTTATATTAAAAAGTGTAAGAAAATTTTAAAATATATTTTGAAATTCATAAAAAGTGTATTAAATTTAGTGTTTAGTATATTGGGATCTTTATATTTTTTGTTTTTTTTCTTGTGCATGAAGGGCACTTATTAAGAAGACTTTATTACAAATGTGAAAAATGTACAAATTATTTTAAGAGAACATAAGAAACATAAAATTAACAAAAATTGATAATACCTTAGGATAGAGTGAGGGGGAGAGGAAGGAATCAGGAAGACGATACTCGTTCATGACCCAATCAGTTTTGGAACCACGGGGTGCTCTTCCCTTGTAGAACACCAATGTCTTTCTTAACCCTAACATCCTCTTCGGCTCCGATAAGCTCACTATCTTCCTATCCGACCCTGTTGCCTTCCAAAATCCTGTTTCAGTAGTCCTGTTGGGCCTCCCTCCACTCCCATGCTTCTTGTCTCTTGGCACAAAAAAATACCACTCTCTCTCCCCTATCTTTGCCAGTCCTGTTCCACATACACAAATTTTTTAATTATATTATAAAAAGACGACTTAACACATGAGACTCTTAATATAATAAACTTTTAAGTTATCAATCTGTTAAAAAATAGACCTAACAATATACATAGACATGAAGTTAATAATCCCATTCACATGCAACTCTGCGCGTGATGACAGAAAAGATAGACAAAAATAGAGCACACAATAATAAAGATAACAAAGGCGACAATACTTTTTAAAATCAATCACTCAGTTTGGTTTCATTTTTTAAAATTTACTTTTCAGAAAATTTTATTTTTTCGTTTTTCATATTTTTCTGTTTTCACTGAATTTTTTTAATATTTTAAGTAATTGTTTTAATTTTTAGACACACCTAACATAAATACACTTAAAAAAAAAATATTTGAAAAAAAAATCTTTATAAAATTCACTAAATACCAAAAATACAAAAACAAAAAAAAAATTCAGTATATTTTTTTATATTTTTGTGTATTTATTAAAATTTTAAAATTATTTTTTTACAAATATTTTACTATTTAGATATATCTAAATAAGGTGCATCTGAAAAAAATTTAAAAAAATTATTTAAAATTTTAAAAATATTCATTAAAAACAAAAATAAAAATAAAAAATTCAATTTTCAAAAAACTAAACCGATTGCGTCAAAAACTTAAGCAAATGCCTAACGATGTATATCAAATAAATAAATAAACTCGTAACCAATTTGTAAGGGTTCAAAAGCAGCAGTACCATCAGTGGTGGGGTCACGATGTTGATTCAAAGGAGGCAATAATAAAGTAAAATATTAATGTTTACAATAGTGTCATTCATCCCGTTGTACTTTGAGTCTAACAAACTTAGGTCAAGTTTGACATGTGCAGGAAAAGTTAAAAAGTCAAAACGTTATTCAAAAAGTTAAAAAATTAATATTATTCACCAAAAATCAACAATTACGGCTGCACAACTCCCAATCTTAATTTTCTCAACCAATTTTTACAATTTTTTATTACACATTTTTTCATAAAAAGTCAAAAAGTTAACCCAAACATGTATATTTTCTTCCTCAATTTTTTAGTCCAAAAAGACAAAAAGTGCACTTATTTAGGACATCCCAAACAACCCCTTAATCCCATTCTAATCACAATATTGATTTAGATGGTAATGTTCGTCTCTAAAGCAAATATTTTATTGAGAGATTCAATTAAAAAAAATAAGTAATCATTCTATATATTTGTACATATATTCATTACAGAAGGAAAAAAATAATAATAAAAATAAATTAGCAAGTGTTATAAAAAAAAATAAAAATAAACATTTAAAGGTAAACTTTATAACATAATAAAGGTAATTTCTGTCATAAAATAAGCATTTAAATAGTGCAAATTAAAGGAACTACTTTAAAATAAAGAAAAAATATAAGTGTGCATATTCAAATTTAGAAAGGACAAATTGAAAGAAGTAATTATAAACTTATAAAACAACCAAGATTTTAAAAAGTTTGGGTATCATATCTGATTCTGTAATTAATTTATTTGATATTAGACTTATAATTATTCGGAGAAGAATGCATACCGGGCAAATCCCAAGGATCATGATGGTAGATATTGAGGAAACCGATGATATCAGGGCGCAGTTTTTTTCCGAAAATCATGTTTTTGAGGTAGAAGCTGAGAAGTTCTTCCTCGGTGGGGTGAAACCGAAAACCTGGCAATTCATGAAGCTCAGATGTTGTTGAATCTGATTCCTCCATCATAGTTCTTACTTACTACTCGATCGAGTGCGTGGTTGTTGTTGCAACTATTTATTGTTGTCAAGTGGCTTTGCCTCTCTGCCTTTGCTGCTTCTGGGGTTGTTTTCTATAGAGTTTTGTTTTAAAAGCAAAGCTTTTAACATGCACTCACAGCAGACAATGAAGCACACTCTCAAGGATTTTATAGATATGAGGCTGCCCTGTATGTAAAACAAAGTTACTTGACTTTGACTTGGTTTTTTTTTATTTAAAATTATTATTTTTAAATGAGTTAAAATTAAATATATTTTAAGGTAAGTTTAAAGGTGAAATTACGATTGTAGTGTTGGCAGAAAAAAAATATATTACAAAAAAATGATAAAATATTAATAACTAAAATCATAATTTTTTTTAACTAATGTGTAATAATTTTTCAAAATTTGTCCTGGATGATAATTTTTCCAAGTTTAAACAACTTACTAATTAGCTTAATTATACGTATTATAAAAAATTAAGTTAATCTTTGCTTCAAAAATAAACAAATCAAATTTAAATATATTTTAAAACTTATTAAGTTTTTAAATAACTAACTAATTAGCTCAACTTAATTATACACATTATAAAAAGGGAACAGATTTCCTCAAGTTTCAGATTTCAATGGAAGGGTGTTTTTTAGGCTCATGAACCACATCATGAGTATTATTTTGATAATTCAAACTATTCAGTTTGTGAGTTATAACAACTCAAGGGTAAAAATGAAAAGAAAAATTCTTCAAAATAATAATTTCTTATTTTCATTAAAACTAATAGCATGTCCTTATTAACAAAATAAATCAATTGTTGAACTTAATGCCATAAACACTCATAAAATAGACTTTTTTTTCTCATATATATACATATATGTGTGTGTACTAGAAGGATGACACAAATGCGTGAATGATATTATTCTTTTCTTTTCTTCTTCTTTTCTTTTCTTTTTTTCCCTCTAACCTATTCATAGTATTTTTACTTCATAGGAACTGCTTAGAGAATGTGATTTTTTTTTTTTAATTGTATTGTTTAGATAATTAGTCTTAAATCCATAATTTTTATTTATAAATTTACTCAGAATCATTCATAAATAGTTTAGATTCATTTTATATAAAGATTCACAACATACAAATTAAATCTCAACCATACAATTTCTTTTTAGGTAGAATTTCGTAATTGAAATTTTGGATTCACTATAAAGATTGTAGACAGATAGATAGATAGATGCGATAAGTTCTCATCTATACTTGCATCTCTCTATATTCATCCATACTTTTCTTGTGTGCCTAAATTTGGAATCACATCAATAATCTGAACTGTCTACTTTATAGGTTTCGTAATAAAGGTTATTTAATACAAAAAAACAATTTCATTGAATATCTATAAACACAAAAAAAAAAAAAAAATCGCATTTTATTTTATAAAATAAATAGAAAATAGGATTGTAAATTTAAATTATTTATTTTGTAAAATAAAATGTGATTTGCTTCTGTATTTATAGTTGTCTGATAAATTTTAATTTTTGTACAAACAACATTTATTATGAAACCTATAAAATAGACGGTTTGAATCTTCAAATTGAGTTTGAATTGAGACCTACAAGAAAAGTATAATGGGTATGAAGAGATGACATATGAAAGGGAACTTAGCCCTAGATACATATACAGAAAGTCGAGGCATTCAAATTTTGGAGAACAATAAATTATGTGGTGGAGATTGAAATTATGTATTATAAAATTTATTTATAAATTACACTGACACCCCCTGAGATTTATCTTTAAAACCGATTTCTCCTTAAGATTTCAAAAATTACACTGGACCCTGTCAGTATTTGTATCTTAACAAAACTAGCATAAAATTTTCATTGACCTTAGTACCCTACACAAGATGCGAATTTTCCATTTTACCCTCAACTTCATCTTCTCTTATATTTCTCTCTCAAAGCTCTCACATCCATTATCTCCACATTCCATCCACCATCTTCGCCTTCCATTCTTCACATCCCGCGTTTGCTCGGCCTCATTGATCTTGAACTTCAAGCACCTAAACATCTTGTAATTAATCTTCCCTTCCCCGCAACCCCCATCTTTTCCTATGTCCTTCTCTCTATGTTTGTATGTACATATATGTATTTATATATATATATATATATAGATTTTATATTCTCAAAACCCCCACTCTCTCCCAAATCTTCGATTGATAACAATAGCGATGGTTGGTTGTTGAGTTTGAGTCTCTTCAAATTCCATCCGATTTGGGGTAGGTGTTCATGGCTATTGGGTTGTGGTGATTGTGGCAGGAAGTAGCTTATGGAGCTGTTGGGAGAGAGAGGACATGGGTTACTACTGTGCCTTTGGGCATAGACATAGGCATATGCGGGTGTGTTTGGACCAACTTGGTAGTGGGTTGGAGCAGCTTAAAGCAGAGAGGAGGAAGGAGAGGTAGAGAGAGAAAATTTAGGGTTAAAATTGGTATTTTGAAAAATAATTTGTTGATATCAGTTCTTTCTATTAGTTGACCTAACTGTTGACTGCTAATGGAAGGAGAAAATTGTAATGGAATTGAAAATCATAGGAAGAAAAATACAATTTGCAAAACATAAGAAAAGAATCTGTACTAAAGGCAAATCTCAAGTTGTCAATGTAATTTACACATAAATAATTTAAATCACATGATATTTTGGTAATTTCCCTCGTACACATATATGCCTTGGTAATCTGTGTCCTCTAATGAAGGAAGACCTGGACCTAACGTGGGACACCACCAAAAGTCAAGTCTTTAGATATTAAGGTCACCTAAATGGTGGGTTCCACACGCTTATGTACCTAGGAAATTATTTGGTGTTTGATGGTGCCACTAGCACACATATTGCGGTGGAATGGTTCTCCTTTCTATCTCTATCTACATACCTCGATAAAAAGTTAGAGACCTTGTTGGGGAAGGGTTATTTGAGTTATGGTTATTTGAGTTATAATAGTTAATAAAGATAAAATAAATTAAAATAATTAATAAAATAAAATAAAATATTTAATTTATAATTATTTTATTTATTCTTTTAAAATCATTAAATCAATTAAAAAAAAGTTAATTAGCTTCTCAAATATAATTTTTTTTAACTATGTTAAAATAGTAAAAAATAAATAAATAAATAAATAAATAATTAAAGTAGTCAAATTTTTAAATAAGATCATAATGTTTTGTAATTGGTTATCGGCTTTTTTTTCTTTTAAAAAACAAAATAATAAACGTGTTTAGCATATACAAAAATTTTAAATATAAATACAAACAAAAATGCATAATTAAGTTTGGTGAATTGTTTGTGATGGTGGCTAGCAGTGGAGGTTGAATGGATATGGTGATCAATGGTGGAGCTGGTTGGTGGTGGGGACGGTTGGAGGTAATCATCGGAGTTGGTGGTCGTAGTGTCAAGAGGTCATGAGTTGGTTTAGGAACCCCTAAAACATAGTTGAAGATCACGTGTAGTGATTGTCTGATCGTCAAAACCAATTGAAAGGTGGTCAAAACTTACTAGAGGGTCGCTTGTGCGGTGATGGCTAATGGTGGTTAGTGGTAGCGGTTTGAAACAGGAAGTGGTGGTTGGATATAATGGGAAAAGGAAGACATAATGAAAATATGTTTTAAAAATACGTACAAATACATAACCAAAGGACTCTAGCTAACCAAGGGGCTCTAACCTAATTGGCTAACCCTTTGGCCGCCAAGTCTTTCTTAAGAGGTGGTCTTGGATTTCATTAGATTTTCTTACAAAGTGTATAGGTTTAGTTTGAACTCTCCCAAGTTGCTAATCTAATAATTAACCACTGACTTTCGTTGATAAAAATAAATAAATAAATAAATACAAATACATTTTTTTTTTTGCTTAAAATTTTGAAAAATTTAAAATCAATTTCATTTTTTTTTTAAATAAAAGAAAAACAGAAATTGAAAATGTTACCAAATACATTACATGTGGTTTAAAATGGAGCTAGCAAACAAATTGAGAGGACTCAAGATGGACTATATTGGTTGACAGAGACATCAGCACACGTTTTCTTTGGTTTTTTCCTTGACTAATTTCTTTCAATTTTTTGGATTTTTACAGGAAATTCCTTTTCAAGGTCTAAAATTTCGATTAAAAATAAATTCTCTGAAGAATTGAAATCATAAAGCAATTTCAAATTTTTTTTTTTTGGGGGTAAGCATTCAACGGTGAAGAAGTTTGATTAATGGAGTATCAACACCATTGAATTGGTCATAATAACTAGGTGTCGCATATTTGATGGGCAGTTAAAAAAAATGGTAATAATAATTGTGAACCGTCATAAAGTACCCTTATTTTATTGATTTCACCATAGTTTCGTTTTTCAAAACAACAACAACAACAACAATAAAAAAGTGGAAATATAAAGGGTTCGAATTGTCTCCAGTTCAGATCTAAGATAGTTCAGTTTAGTTCGGCCCATTTTGTTTACTTTTGGGCCTCTTTTCAATAATCCGAATCGTTTACATTTTAAAATTCCTTAAGTACATTATCTTTGTAAAAAATTATGTCAATCGGATAACGGATACTGTGTATTCGGATCACTTTTGTCTAAAAAAAATGGACGGTTAGAAAATTAACGGTTCATAAAAAAGTGATCCGAATACATAGTATTCGTTATCTGATCGACGTGATTTTTTGTAGGGATAATGTACTTAACAAATCCTAATATATGAACGGCTCGAATTATCAAAAAAAGGCCCAAAAGTGGACCCAATGGGCAGGACTGGACCCTTCAATCCAGATGGTGGACTGGAGGCAAGCCACTACCAAATATAAAATAAATCATGCTTACGTTTTGTTTGTGTTGGAAAAAATGGTTTTATGGTGACTTTAATGTGAAATTAAAGTAGGTCTCAACCATTGGTTGAGGTAAAATTAAATGGGTTTAGATTCTTTATAACAAGGTCTTTACACCGCAAAAAGAATGACAAAAAATCATTAAGAATTAAATGAAAAATTATCTCATAAAGTTGGCCTCATGAATGAGGTGTTGGGAATTGTGTATAACTACCAATTCTACATTGATTGTAGATGAAAGTTTTGATGGGTATTTAAAGGGTAATCCTATTTATACACCATAATTACTCTCAATACACATTATTTCTTATTATTTTTTAATTCCTATTGTATCCCTTAGCTAAATTACCCTTAGACCTAACCCAAAAACTCAATCATTCACACACCACACTAGCTACCACTTTCACCATCGGCACCGCCACAGTCATAGCCTCTCTTCTTATTCCTATTCTTTCTTCTTTTCCTTTATCTCTACTAGTGCTCATCGACGTCACTGCCCTTAGATCTGATCTGTGAAGAACCCAGTTGATTTCAGACTTCACACCCTCGCCGCCACTCCTCTGCCGACCACCTCACCCCAGGTCGCCTCTCCTCGATACAACTCATGTTGCCCTTCTCCGTCGCCAATGAAGATTTGAAACCCTTGGCTAGAATGAATTGCTATGGTGGGTAATGAATCGCGATGGCAAAAGAGATAGAGAAAAAGAGAACCCAGCTCAACACTTTGTTTCTCTCTATCCAAACTCCCAATTCTTCTTTCTCTCTCTCTCTCTCTCTAAAAGTCATAGCACCAGCATCTAAGTAGCACAACTCCAAAATGGTCTATGTAATGGATGCCTCAGTTCGATTTCGCTCAACCCTGGTCCAACGCCTTCTCAGAAAAGGCTACAAAGTCTATGCTGCTATTCAGAACCATAGTCAGTCAATTTATAGAGTTTTTTGTTGATTATACTGCTTATATACAGATTATGATTATATATATGGGTTTTATGATTAAAGCTTACATGGATTAAATTGGACTGGCATTGGGCGATGGGGCTGAGAAGGTGGCGACAGTAACAGGCGGCGACAGATGTGGTGGTAATGGGTAGCTGTTGAGGGTTGGGGTTAGGTTAGGGTTTGGGATTGAGAGTTGAGGAAGATGAGGGTAATTTTGGATTTTTTGAAAATTGATGGCGTGAAAGGAGAAGAAATCAAAGAATTGAAAATATGTGTTGTGTGTATTAAGAAAATGATGTGTACTAAAAGATTTAATGGTGTCTAAATAGAATTATATATATTTAAACTTCAAGATTTTGACAAGAGCACAAGCCCTTTAGGGCATCCAAATTTTCTGGAAAAAAAAGGAGTTATGGATGCTTCAAGGATGGGCTTAATGGACTTGGGCTAAAACTAAATTGGTTATGAAAAAATTTCCACGCGCACCGCCCGCCCATTCGGACTGGGTTTGGGATCTATGATCCGTGGATCTTGGGCTTGAGGCTTGTTGGAATGGGTTAGGTTTGGGCTGGGCTGGATTGATGGTCCACCAACCTAATCTTTTTAGGCCAAGCCTGTCAAGTGACTGAAGATATGTATATACACACATGTGTATATTGTGTGTAACTCACACATTGAATCTCCATCAATTTTGTAGGAGTAATGGGCTACATCGATTGCTAGCCTTCATGGCTGGAGGCTCCTCCTCTCTCCTCCATGGTGTATAAATAGAGACCTACTTTTTTGGTTGACACACATAATTTTTTAGTTTCCAGATTATATAATCAGTTTGCTCATATAATTTTCTTCTTGTGTAAGAGAGTGCTATCATTATCAGTTCGCCAAAACTAACAGAAGGTGTTTCTGCATTAGCGAGTCTAAACCATCTTATCTTGAGAGACAGATGCTGACGTACCTCCAACACCCACAGTGAGGCGACGAATCTGTTTTAAGGAGACTATGGTATCACATAGGCTTCAGTTTGCTTTCTTTACAATTTTATTGTATTATGTATTTTTGTGCAATATGGTTGTAATTTCCAACATGTTTTCTTATTCTGTAATTTAGTTTGATTAATCGTGAATCTATTTATCTTAGTCAATTACACAATTTAGCCAACAATCTTAAAACATATTTTATATATTTTTCATGCAATTGATTTAATAGATTCATATGTAAATCAGTTGTTTTTCCTCCGTAAGTTATAAACTGCTATACCTATTACAATGGAGAAAAAAAAAAATAGTGTTGCCTGCTAGTAGCCCACTGCTGCAGTCCCATGAATTTGCTACTAGTGTTTTATGTGATAGAATTTATTTGCCCAGGTTTTTTTTTTTTTTGGTTTCTGTGTTATGTTTGCAGACTATATCAAGAACTTCTATGGTAACCCAAGGGTGAGTGGCATTGTGGTTAAGGCTTGGGATTTAAGTCCTAAGGTCATATGTTCAATTCCCCTCTCCCTTGAGCCAATCTCTTGGGCGAAGCATAGTTGGTTAGGAGGTTGGACCTCAAGTTGTCTAATCAGCACTTGGTGTGGGTTCAATGCTCCTCCGCTGTGCGAGTCCTGACTTAAGCGAAGCTTGTCTCGGGAGGCCAGGGTAAGTTCCCAGGTTATTGTCTCCTTACTCGGAACGGCTAACAGTGTAAGAGAAAAATGGTTTATCACCATTAATTTCCGGTAATTTTGAGCTTTCATTAATGTAGGTCCCACACCTCGGTTTGGGTGGGTCCGAGTGGCAATACGTTCTTTGCCATGTGGTGAACAAGAATATATACTCGGGTGGTCGAAACCATTTACGAGTGAATGTGAAATTGATACCGAAGTGAGCCTTATAAACATGAAAATGTTTGGTATGGTTCCCATGGGTTGGTATCTATAACCTTGTCCCACATAGGAAACATGGAAGAGTTTCAATGTGTTTATAAGCTCTAAGTTGGAGACCTTGGGTTGGGCCCCAAGGGGTACCCAAGTTTTGTAGGAGGAGGAGTTATGGACAAACCCAAAACCATCACCACACGCGCGCGCCGTCGCCGCCGTCCGTCCGGCCGGGTCGGGCGTGGGTGTGGGTATGGGTCTAACCCGTCCTTTATTTTTTGCTCCGAAATTATTTGAATTTTTTCAAATAATTTTCAGCGGGAAAAATTCAAAATCTGAAATTTTGATTTTAAATTTTTCGGTTGCAACTTTTCTCCTTCTCCAACAGTCGCGTCTCAACTTGGTGACTGTTCTTTTCAACGGTCATCTGTTCCGGTTTAGGCACTTCTCAGCCTATATATATCAACCCTCCATTCCAGATAAGAGATAGAATTTTTCCCGTTTAAGTCTTCTCCATTCTCTGTAACATACATTCTTCATTTTGCATCTAGTGTGAGTTCGAAATATCACAGCCTGGTTCGCTGTACAATCAGTTTGCAGTGCTGCATCTGTTTGGGGTGATTGTTGAATCCTGGAGGCATGACGTCCGTTATTCTCAAGCGCCTAGGAGAGGACGAATTTCTGTCTTAAAGACACAGTGTCCAAACACTGGCCTCAATCACAAAATTTGTTCTAAGTTTGATTCTGCAGAAAGTTGTAAGTGAACACTTGTTCTGTATATATTTTTTATCTGTTTAATGATTCTGTTAAATTAATTATTTTCGAAGTAATATTTTACCAACAATTGTAAGACATAAATTTTTTACTTCTTTGGTTACTAGTTTACTTTTGTAATCCAGTTAAGATATTCTTCGTTTAAAATCTAATTTACAGAATATTGTAGTAGTTTGTGTGGTTTTATTCCAGTTTGTTTATGAGTTCGACTGGTGCATGTTAACGTTTATTAGGTTGTTATTATTTTTTATTTCATGAGTGCACTAGTAGTTTTATCACATGCCATGTGTGTTTAATAAGTTTTTTTTGGTACATGAGCAGTATGTTTGGTTTCTGGTTTATTGGTTCTTTGTATTATAAGAATACTGTTTTTTTTTCCTATTTTGAGTTTAAATAAATTAGTAGTGTTGCTGTATGTGGTTATCCATTTATTTGGATTCATGGAGCATGATTCGTTTTGTCTTTAGGAATTTTGGTACATATTGTCTTTAGCATATACTGTGTATTAAAGGAAGATTAATTGTATACAGGTTTTTTTTTTTCTACATACAGTACATTGTGTCTAATGATTTACTGGTTGCCATTTATCATTTGAATTCTGTATTTTTATGTTCTGGTTTAAATTAGATTGTAATGTTTCTTACACAATATGACTCTATAATTAATTGTTTTGTTCAGTCATATTACTGTTGGTCATTATAATTTGATTAATTTGATAAGTTAATTCATTTGGTCAATTTAATTGATTCTCCTAAACAGTTTGTTTGTTTGATTTAGTTTATACTATTTATTTTGTTTGTTTCCAATAAAGATATATTCTTGATCTCCTCATATTTATTTAGTTGTTTATTTTCCTATAGAATATTTTGTTCTAGAATTTTGTTAGATTATTTATTCTATTGGAAAATAATTTCTGTTTAATTTAATTTATTTTATTAATCAGAAAGATGGCAACTGAGGGTACTGTTATTACTCCTAATCCCATTGTGCCTCCACCGGTGGTTTCTATTCCGGTTGTTACTCCAACTCTGACTCATGGCCCGGGTCATGGACATGTTCCAATGAACCATGGGGAAAAACCTAAAAAATTCAGTGGTACCGATTTTAAAAGGTGGCAACAAAAAATGTTATTTTATTTAACTACCCTGAATTTGGCAAGGTTTTTACGAGAAGATGCGCCAACTCTGAAAGAAGATGAGGGTGATGTGCAAGTTGTCGCTGCAGTAGATGCATGGAAACATGCAGACTTTCTCTGCAGGAACTATATCCTCAATGGATTGGACAACACACTTTACAATGTGTATAGTCCAATCAAGACAGCAAAAACGTTGTGGGATTCCTTAGATCGCAAATATAAGACGGAAGATGCAGGAACAAAGAAATTCGTTGTTGGCCGCTTCCTGAATTATAAGATGATGGATTCCAAGACGGTGATCAGTCAAGTCCAAGATCTACAACTTATCTTGCATGAAATTCATGTAGAAGGTATGTCTCTGAGTGAGTCTTTTCAGGTAGCAGCTATAATTGAAAAATTACCGCTGTCTTGGAAGGATTTCAAGAATTAATTAAAGCACAAACGCAAAGAGATGTCACTGGAGGACTTGATTGTTCGGTTGAGGATTGAAGAAGACAACCGTGGGTCTGAAAAGAAAAATGGGCGTCATCTCGTGGAGGCCAAGGCTAATGTGGTGGAACAGAAGCCTAAGAACAACAGTAAGAAGAGGAAGTATCCTGGTGAGAGTTCAAAACGAAGCTCTGGTTCAAAGACTAGAGAGATTCAAAACTTCACAGGCAAATGCTATGTGTGTGACAAGCAAGGACATCGTGCCAAAGATTGTTACAAGCGTCGGACTCAACGAACCATGAAAAAGAAACCTGCTCAAGCCAACATAACAGAGGAGGAAAATCTTTGTGCAATGATTTCGGGATTACATATGTCCGGAATGGTGTCTGAAGTGAATTTGGTAAACAACCCCAAAACATAGTGGGTGGACACAGGTGCTACACGTCACATTTGCTCTGAGAAAAAGATGTTCTCCACATATCAAATGGTAGATAATGAGGAACAACTTTATATGGGCAATTCTTCTACCTCCAAGGTTGAAGGCAAAGGACAAGTAGTACTCAAGATGACATCAGGCAAAGAGCTTACTTTGAAAGAAGTGCTGCATGTACCAGAAATTCGGAAGAACCTGGTATCTGGATCATTGCTGAGCAAGAACGGGTTTCGCCTTGTGTTCGAATCTGACAAATTTGTACTCACTAAAAATGGGATGTATGTGGGGAAAGGGTACTTGAGCGATGGGCTCTTTAAACTAAATGTAATGACAGTGGTTCCTATTTCTAATAAGAATAACACATCTTCTGCTTACTTTGTTGAGTCTTTATATATGTGGCATGGTAGATTAGGACATGTTAATTATGGTCTTTGCGTAGATTAATTAACTTAGAATATCTACCTAAATTTCATATTGATGCAAATCATAAGTGTGAAGTATGTGTTGAATCAAAATTGACTAAGGCATCTTTTAAGTCAATTGAAAGAAATACTGAACCTCTGGATCTAATCCATAGTGATATATGTGATTTGAAATTTGTTCAAACACGAGGGGGGAAAAAATATTTCATAACCTTTATTGATGATAGCACTCAGTACTGCTATGTATACTTGCTGCGAAGCAAAGATGAAGCCTTAGAAAAATTCATAGAATTTAAGGCTGAGGTTGAGAATCAACTTGGCAAGAAAATAAAGACTATAAGAAGTGACAGAGGTGGTGAATATGAAGCACCATTTGGTGACTTATGTTCACAATTAGGAATAATACATCAAACCACTGCACCTTATACACCTCAGCAAAATGGAGTTGCTGAGCGGAAAAATCGCACTTTGAAAGAAATGATGAATTCCATGTTAATAAGTTCAGGGTTACCTCAGAACTTGTGGGGGGAAGCTATTCTTTCCGCTAATTATATTCTCAATAAAATTCCTCATAAGAAGTCTCATGGAAGTCAACCAAACAAACATGCATTGCAAGGTCCACAATGGAGTCCGAATTTATCGCTTTAGATAAAGCAGGTGAAGAAGGAGAGTGGCTTCGTCACTTTCTAGAGGATATCCCAATGTGGCCAAAACCTGTGCCAGCCATTTGCATTCATTGCGACTGTCAAGCAGCAATGGCAAGAGCACAAAATAATATGTATAACGGTAAGTCTCGTCATATTCGACGTAGACACAATACTGTTAGGCAACTGCTCTCAAATGGAATTATCTCCATTGAGTATATAAGGTCAAAAGATAATATCGCGGATCCGTTAACCAAAGGTTTAACCAGAGAGCAAGTTTTAAGATCATCGAGGGGAATGAGATTAAAGCCTTTTAACTAAAGAGTCGCCTTAATGGCAACCCAACCTAGTTGACTGGAGATCCCAAAATCTAGGTTCAAAGGGACGACCGAATTATGTGTGACTCGTTAGTATCACTAAGGAAAAATTTTCCTACCCTTTCCTATGATGACATAGTGATGTCTGCAGCGCTAATCAGGTTAAACTTTGCTTTTAATGATATTCATATCTTGGAAATCCAAGTGGGGTATAGCAGAATACTCTTACTGAGAATCACCTATATGAGTGTGAACTGGGCCGGTTCTATGGGAATTGAAAAAAGGCTAAATCTCTAGAGCACTCAGGAAAACCAGGAATTCTCCAGGGCCAAAATGGGCACAACCGATAGAACCAGATTGTGTAAGGAAATAAAACTATGTGACAGACTGTTGTCTCGGTTTACACCAATGGCAGAATAATTCAAGACATCATGTTCACTAATCAGCCAGTAAACCCGATCGTCTTTCACAAGGGAAGGTTCAAAGCCAAAAGCTACCTATCCTTTGCAGGATATTTTCGGTTTTGTACTCTCAGTGTCTGCATGTTGTTGCATATTCGTTTTCAATTTCATTCATGTGGGGGATTGTTAGAGAAAAATGGTTTATCACCATTAATTTCCGGTAATTTTGAGCTTTCATTAATGTATATCCCACACCTCGGTTTGGGTGGGTCCGAGTGGCAACACGTTCCTTGCCATGTGGTAAACAAGAATATATACTCGGGTGGTCGAAACCATTTACGAGTGAATGTGAAATTGATACCGAAGTGAGCCTTATAAACATGAAAATGTTTGGTATGGTTCCCATGGGTTGGTATCTATAACCTTGTCCCACATAGGAAACATGGAAGAGTTTCAATGTGTTTATAAGCTTTAAGTTGGAGACCTTGGGTTGGGCCCCAAGGGATACCCAAGTTTTGTAGGAGGAGGAGTTATGGACAAACCCAAAACCATCACCACACACGCGCGCCGCCGTCCGTCCGGCCGGATCGGGCGCGGGTGTGGGTATGGGTCTAACCCGTCCTTTATTTTTTGCTCCGAAATTATTTGAATTTTTTCAAATAATTTTCAGCGGGAAAAATTCAAAATCTGAAATTTTGATTTTAAATTTTTCGGTTGCAACTTTTCTCCTTCTCCAACAGTCGCGTCTCAACTTGGTGACTGTTCTTTTCAACGGTCATCTGTTCCAGTTTAGGCACTTCTCAGCCAATATATATCAACCCTCCATTCCAGATAAGAGATAGAATTTTTCCCGTTTCAGTCTTCTCCATTCTCTGTAACATACATTCTTCATTTTGCATCTAGTGTGAGTTCGAAATATCACAGCCTGGTTCGCTGTACAATCAGTTTGCAGTGCTGCATCTGTTTGGGGTGATTGTTGAATCCTGGAGGCAGGACGTCCGTTATTCTCAAGCGCCTAGGAGAGGATGAATTTCTGTCTTAAAGACACAGTGTCCAAACACTGGCCTCAATCACAAAATTTGTTCTAAGTTTGATTATGCAGAAAGTTGTAAGTGAACACTTGTTCTGTATATATTTTTTATCTGTTTAATGATTCTGTTAAATTAATTATTTTTGAAGTAATATTTTACCAACAAACAGGACACCCTGGTAATCTCTACAAAAGGAGTTGCCTTGGACCTGCGGGAGGGTATGAAGGATTTTCCTGTAACAAAAAAAAAAAAAAAAAAAACTTCTATGGTAGTCTTGATTAGGATATTAATTTAATATTATATGCATGCTGCTGTTTAATGGTTTCCCCAGATTTGTTTCAAATTCAATAGGAGATGCTTAAATAATAAATAATAAAACAAAAAAAACAAAAAACAAAACTAGATTTACATGCTAGTCATGATTAGATATTCAATTGAATTTAAATTTACATAGAAGGCCACTATTACATATTTGAATTCCTGATTACAAATTCGTGGTTAGTTTAGTAAATTCATAAATGTAATGGTATGTTTTAATGTTTCAATTTAATAAGAATGCTTATTTGTTTTAAGTATAATTTTATCCTATGAGCATTGTTCTTGATTTCCCACCATGATTTGTACGGTTCTTTTTATTTTATAATTTAATTTGCATAGTTATGAGTGTTTAAGTTTTAGTTGATATTGACATGCTAATTATTTTTTAGTTTTCTAGTGTAATCAACATGTTCAATATTTTTTTCATTCTAGTTTACTTCACATGTTCATTAGATCCTAGATTTGTAGGATAATTTGCATGTCCTAATTTTTTTTTTTCTAGTTTTTAGTTTATATTTCTTGAATGATTTGCATGATCTCATTTCTAAAATAATTTACTTGTTAACTGCTAGAAACATTCACATGTTTATTACATGATTATTGTTTTGTAAAAATTTCATATAACTCTAGCATATTAAATTTTTAATTTAAGTATTTGGAGTTATAAAGATTTTGTAACTTGTTTATATTTATTTACTTGTTTATTGTGTAAATTAAATTTTAATTTAATTTTGGACTTTTAAGTTTTATGCGTGTAACTTGTATAGCATTTTAATTTGTACTTAATTTTGCTATTCATTTATTGCTTTTACAGCTTTTCCAATTTTTTGCTTTGTATTTTGTTGTGTTTTGTGCTAACCTTCTTTATAAGAATACCTATTCGAAAGGGAATGAAACAAAATACAAATCCAAATTAATAGTATTTGGGACTGTAAAATCACAAATTTGGACTACTAACTTTTTGTTGAACAGAAATACCTAAGCGAGGAAAGGAGTTTTAGACAAATAAGAATCCTTATTTGGATTGGTTTCATTTCTTATAATTTGAAGCAATTTTTGTTTTGCTTGAGTTTAGTAGTGGCTAATTACTTAATTTTTTAAGCAAGTTTGTTTGCTTGTATTGTTGGAAGTATTTTATTTTCTTATAATTGTTGTTGTAATTTTTTACATTGTTTGTAATTTGTTAGCAATTTTATTTTAATTGCATGTAAGTTTGGAACTAGGTTTGTCTTAACCTAGTTCATCCCTTGAAAAACTTAATTCTAAAAATTGTTTCCCATGGATTAGAAGTCAACATGCTCTTGAAAGTTTTGTCTAAGGTTAACTGGATTTTAAGTGGGACCAATGTGACCCCTCCAGTCATCTTGGAAACATTCCTGACCATATTCGATTCTAGGGAAGTGGTGAGACTAGTTTTGAATTAAATTGCCAACTTTGAGATTTTCTAGTGTTAAGTTTAATCTCTAGAAATGTAGAATAGTGAAATTATATTGTATTTTTAAAAAATGACAACTGTTACTAATGCTGTTGCTACTAATGTTGGTAGGGATCAAAACCTCGGGGCAATTGGCTTACCAACCCCTGCTGCTATGACCTCTGTAGTCAACCTAGTTGTCGTGACATTTTTGGTCAACCCTTTTGCTGCTCCTGCTGTTCCAGGAGGCCCGCTCAACCATCATGAGCACTCAAAGAAGTTCACGAGAGTGAATTTTAAGAGGTGGCAACAGAAGATGCTGTTTTACCTGACTACACTTAGCTTTGTGAGATTTTTTAGTGAAGATCCACTAGCTGTGGAAGAGAATGAGCAAGACAAGCAAAAGCTCATGGCTCTAGATGCTTAGAAGTAGTCAGACTTCCTTTACCGGAATTATATTCTGAATGGCTTGGCAAATTCACTTTTCAACGTGTTTTATGCCAAGAAGTCCGCAAAGGAGCTGTGGGATGTTTTGGACAAAAAGTACAAGACCAAGGATGCTGGAGCGAAGAAATTTGTCGTTGGCTGGTTTCTGGACTTCAAAATAGTGAACTCAAAAACCGTCATTAGTCATGTCCAAGACTTCTAAGTAATTCTGCACGTGATTCATGCAGAGGAAATGTTCCTAAGTGAATCATTCCAAGCAACTGCATTGATTGAGAAGCTGCCTAATGGATGAAAAGACTTCAAGAACTACTTGAAGCATAAACGAAAAGAGATGACAGTCGAAGAGCTCATTGTTAGACTTCGGATTGAGGAAGACAATAGGAGGAAAGGGGGAAATACCTCAATTATAAAAGCAAACGTGGTTAAGCATAGCCAATTCTCGGGGGTAAAGAAGAAACCACCAACAGACAAAAGCTCAAAGCTAGGGGCAAAAGGCGATGTCTCCAAAAGGCCGGTCTACAAATCGCAGGAACCTACTTTTATGTTCAATGGAAAGGGCATCAACTGTGGAATAGATGGGCATCGGACGGTTAACTGCTGTAAAAAGAGGAAACCCAACAAAAAAGTACCCTCCACAGAACAAGAGTCGTGCCCACATGGTTGAAATGGAGGATCTGTCACAAGATGTAAATAACATGCACCTGCCAGCTGTCGTCTCAAAGGTGAATATGGTGGGGTCTAACCAAAAAAATGATGGGTGGACACTGGGGTCACTCGCCACATCTGTGCTGAGAAGAAGATGTTCACAACCTTCGAATCAGTTTCAAACAGTGAGAAGTTGTTCATGGGGATTCTGCGACCTCAACTATTGAGGGTAAAGGCAAGGTGGTCCTGAAAATGACTTCAGGAAAAGAGCTGACTCTGAACGATATCCTATATGTGCCGGACATTTGAAATAACCTTGTCTCAGGGTCGATCTTATGCAAGTATGGCTTCCGCATGGTGTTTGAGTCTGATAAGGTCGTGTTGACCAAGAGCGAGGTCTATGTGGGGAAGGGTTATATGTCAAGCGGTATGTTTAAGCTCAATGTAATGACTATTATCCCTAAGATTAATGAAAAAGCTTCTTCTTCTGCGTATATGCTTGAGTCCCTCAATTATGGCATGGTAGACTTAGTCATGTAAATTTTGACTCTTTACGGAGATTAATCAAGTTAGATCGCATACCATCTTTCAAGATTAATTCAAATCACAAGTGTGAAACTTGTGTAAACGCAAAATTGACAAGGACTTCTTTTTATTATGTTGAAAGAAGTACCGAGCATTTAGATTTAATGCACAATGATGTGTGTGACTGGAAAGTCGTACACTCATGTGATGGCAAGAAGTACTTCATCACTTTTGTTGATGATTTCACTAAATACTGTTATGTGTATTTGCTTAAAAGCAAAGATTAGGCGATTGATAAATTTATTCTTTTCAAGAAGAAGTTAAGAATTAACTAAGTTGAAACATCAAGGCTTTAAGAAGTGATCGTTGTGGTGAGTATGAATCCCTGTTTGCTGAGATTTGTGCTCAATTTGGGATTATTCACCAAACCATAGCGCCTTACTTCCCTCAGTCAAATGGTGTTGTTGAGCGGAAAACTAGAACGTTAAAAGAAATGATGAATGCAATGTTAATAAGTTCTGGTTTACCACAGAACTTGTGGGGGGAAGCAATTCTCTCTGTGAATTACATTATAAATAGAATACCTTGGAAGAAAGTAGACAAGACTCCATATGAATTATGGAAAGGCCGCAAGCCTTCTTATAATTTCCTACGAATGTGGGGGTATCTTGCAAAAGTGGCGGTACCTACACCCAAGCGGGTTAGGACAGGTCCGAAAACCGTAGATTGTATATTCATTGGTTATACACAGAATAGTAGTACACATAGGTTTCTTGTGTACAAGTCTGATATTTCAGATATCCACAAGAATACCATAATGGAGTCAAGGAATGCGTCCTTCTTTGAAGACGTATTTCCTTGCCGAACCCGAGGAGATGATCAAGATGAGGAAGTAGATGAGCCAAGAAGGAGTAAGAAAGCTAGGACTACCAAGTCTTTTGGCCCAAACTTCTTGACTTATATGTTAGAGTGAGAACCTCGAACTTTTCATGAAGTTGTGAGTGAAATTGACTCCATCTTACAGAACAATACTTGGGAATTAGTTTATCTACCCCCAC
Organism: Camellia japonica; assembly: GCA_030407325.1. Classification (NCBI taxonomy): domain Eukaryota; kingdom Viridiplantae; phylum Streptophyta; class Magnoliopsida; order Ericales; family Theaceae; genus Camellia; species Camellia japonica. The sequence continues at coordinate 200,554,450 of JAPPVO010000019.1, read as the reverse complement.
GTAATAAGGCCTTGGGAAGTAAGTGGATCTTTAAAAGAAAGATGAAAGGGGATGGATTAGTTGATAAGTATAAAGCTAGGCTAGTTATCAAAGGATACAGGCAGCGAGAAGGCCTGGACGTATTCACCTGTGACAAAAATTACATCCATTCGCATGGTGATTGCGATAACCGCTTTACATGGTCTGGAGATACATCAAATGGATGTAAAGACAGTTTTCTTAAATGGAGATTTAGATGAAGAAATCTACGTGGAGCAACCCGAGGGGTTTTCAGCTCCAGGGCAAAATAAAAAAGTCTGTAAGCTTGTTAAGTCATTATATGGTTTGAAGTAAGCTCCTAAGCAATGGCATGAGAAGTTTGACAATACTATGTTATCAACTTGGTTTAGAATCAATGAGTGTGACAAGTGTGTATATGTTAAAGACACTGACAGATGTTATGTCATTTTGTGTCTATATGTAGATGACATACTCATTATTGATAGTAATGATGAAATGATTTGAACTACTAAGAGATTGTTAAACTTTAAGTTTGACATGAAAGATATGGGCCTTGCAGATGTCATTTTGAGTATTAAGATTATCAGAACATCTAGTGGTATTGTACTTTCTCAATCTCACTATGTTGAGAAGATACTTGACAAATTTGGAAAATCAGATACGAATGTATCTAGGACACCGGTAGACTTGAGTCTACATTTGACAAAGAATAATGGTGAGAGTGTCTCTCAGCTATCATATTCTCGAGTCATTGGAAATTTGATGTATCTGATGAGTTGTACAAGGCCGGATATAGCCTACTCTGTTAGCAGGCTTAGTAGATACACGAGTAATTCGAATGCTTCTCATTGGAGGGGCATTATGTGGGTGTCAGGTTATCTACGCTACACCCGGGATTATGGACTGCATCATAGTAGATACTTAGCAGTACTAGAAGGATATAGTGATACTAATTGGATATCTGATATAAAGGACTCCAAATTCACTAGTGGTGATGTGTTTACCTTCGAAGGAGTAACCGTGTCTTGGAAATCTTCCAAGCAAATATGTATATCAAGATCAACAATGGAATCTGAGTTCATTGCTTTGGATAAAGCAACTGAAGAAGCTGAATGGCTTCGCTAGTTCGTTGAGGATATTCCATGTTAGCCAAAACCTGTGACTACTATCTGTATTCATTATGATAGCCAATCGGCAATTAAACGAGCATAGAGTAATATGTATAATGGAAAGTCTAGACATATCGGTTGTAAACATAATTCCATACAACAACTACTCTCTAATGGAGTTGTCTCTCTAGATTATGTAAAGTTTAAGGACAACATTGCGGATCCGCTAACCAAAGGGTTAATTCGAGAGTTAGTAGAAACGTCCTCAAGAGGAATGGGGTTAAGGCCTTTAATAATGTTATCAAAACGGAAAATCCAACCTAGTTGACCGAAGATCCCAAGATCTAGGTTCAAAAGGACAACCTAATTTCTTATAACGGGTGAGTCACTAAAGAGGTAAATCCTCTTGCCCATTCCTTGGTACAGTGATACCCTGTGGGGGTGGAAGATTAAGCTAATACTTTTAATGACCTAAGTGATATGAATAATCAACTGTGGTATAATGAGATACTTTATATAGGTCACCTATGTGAGTACAAAGTAGGGCCACTTCTTTAAGAATTGGTAAGACCGAATTCTTTAAAAACACTCACTGAACCAAGCTAGTGTTCCAGGGCCATACCGAACACACCAGTGAGAACAAGGACAATGGCTAGACTAACTCTTGTGTGAGGTATATTGTCTCGGTTTACACAAACGGCAGAACAGTTCATGACATCATATTCACTGGTCAGCCAGTAAATCCAACAGGCTTTCACTATGAAAGGTTCAAGGCCAACAATTACCTTTTCTGATGCAGGGTTAGTCTATGTGCTCTCTCTCTGAGTCTTTGCTGTAAATGTTGTCCGTTTTCTTTATTTGGTCAATTTTAATTCATGTGGGGGATTGTTGGAAAAAATGGTTTTATGGTGACTTTCATGTGAAATTAAAGTAGATCCCAACTATTGGTTGAGGTGGGATTAAATGGGTTTAGGTTTTTTGTAACAAGGTCTTTACACCACAAAATAAATAACCAAAAACCATTAAGAATTGAATGAGAAATTATCTCATAAAATTGGCCTCATGAATGAGGTATTAGGAATTGTGTATAACTACCAATCCCACATTGATTGTTGAAGAAAGTTTTGATGTTATTTAAATCTCAAGATTTTGATAAGGGCATGAGTCCTTTGGGATATCCAAATTTTCCGAAGGAAGGGAGTTATGGATGTTTCAAAGATGGCCTTGGGCCAAAACTATGGTCCAAGATGGTTATGAAAATATTGTAACATACGCGTGCGCGCACCGCCTGTAACGCCCTCAAAATAATACATAAAACCCATCATTTTAGACATGCAATGGTATAAAGAAATCAACACTTTTCCATTCATCAGAGTAGTTCTTATAACAGTATTACATGTTAACAACAAAAGCAAATGCCCTACAGGCTTACAGCTTTCCAAGTTAACACTTGGTTATACAAAAGAAGAGTACTAACTCTATACAAAATAAGCCCGTGGCTTGATGTACATGTAATACAACAAAATAATCAAAAAGAGTCTTCAACTCCCATATCCTTCCAAGCTAAGTCCTTGGAGGTGGCATGCTACCTGTACCTGAAAATAATGTCCCATATAGGGTGAGTCAACGCCCAGTAGAGATATGCTAAACACAGTATGAGCAGTAACTAAGACATTAGCAATTGATAAATGTTTTAATTCCCATAAATCAATTCATAACCCATTTCCATTACATGACCACTATGTCCATGTTCCATTTCATTTTCCATTTCTTATCAAGTTCACAATTCATAACAATGGCTCAGCACCTGGCCAACAACTCATATGAGACAGTAGCTCATATTAAACGTTTCCCCTTTTTACATTAGATAAGCATATTAGCTATATCAATACTTCGATAGATGAGCATATAAGCTATATCAACATTTCAACAGATAAGCATACAAGTTGTATCCACACTTCAACAGATAAGTATATGAGCTATATCAACACTTCCATAGATAAGCATAAGAGTTGTATCAACACATTAACTGACAAGCATATGAGCTGTATCAACGGAGTCCATCCCCTATCTTCTCCCAAACAACATCCGGTTTAGAGGTCCATCCCCCATCTTCTCCTAAACCGTGGAGTACATCCCCTATCTCCTCCCACACACACAATGTATATACACAAATGTCATATACTCAATCAAACAATACATAGCGTTAATGTATTCTATCAACCGTTATACTCTATGACACATCCCATTGATTAGTTTTAGTTTGTCTAATCATCATGCATTGTGTAGACGTCCCCGAACGCCCCGGGAGGGTTAAGTCCCGTTCTGTTCATATTGGGGTCACTACAGTTCAAGGACTCAAATGTCACGGTTCTTAATCTTGAACCAAAGAGTCCAAATCCGGCAAATCGTTTTGAAGAAAAAATAGATTTTTGAAAGAAGTGCCAAACATGGACTGCTTTGCCAGATAACAGAGTCGCCACCTAAATATTTTTTAAAATGGGAAATTTAGGAAACCCTGACTCGGTGCCAAAAGGCCACGTGTCCGTCATCACCAAAGTTGGCTCGGGAACTTGGGTACGATTGGGGAAGGTCACATCGTGAGCACCCCCTCTCGCCCGGTCAAAGACCGGCCTCTACTAACCATGATATCTGTTTTTTGAAAACTTTGTGAGTTCTTATTCTGGTTATTAGCCTAGGTTACTATGTGATGCTCGCAGCAAACAAGTATAGACTGAATCGTCTGAATTGGAACTAAACATCTCATGTTTGTTTGTTTGAAGATGGTTTGATGGTGCTACCCGCAGGTAGGCTAAGACGCGGATTTGCCACCCTCGGGTGGGCTTAGTAAAACATGATTTTGCCACTATCTAGTGGGCTTAAAACAAACAGTTAATGAATTGCTCCAATTCAGATAACTCAACCTCCACCCACAGGCATTCAAGGCAGATATATCACATAAGCACATAGCCTCATGGTAAGCATGCTATTCATGGCAATCACTCACACGCATGCAAGGATGCTAAAGCATAAAACTCACTGAGTACTCCAAGTCAAAAAACAGAAATTGATTAGAAATCATGCATGATCCTAAGTATACAGAAATGCCTAATGCAACGCATGCAATAATGCAACTATAGCAGGCTCAGCTATTCTAAACATGGTATATGGAATGCTACAACTAACATGTATTCAATTCGGAATTGAAATACAAATGCAATTTGTATGATGCGCCGAGCCCGGTGCGTGCAAAACAGATGAATGATGCAAACATGCTGTCATGCTGTATGCTAATCGAAATATGCCCTATATCTAACCATCGTAAGCAGGTAAATAAAAGGGAGAAAGACGTGGGGTTGGAAGACATACATCACACTCACCCACACTTATTACAGTATTGCCCTCGCGCAGAGGGTTCGAATAAATAATACAGTCCGAATAAATATACAGATCCCTAAATTAATTGACAAATTAAATTAAGAAAGCTTTAAAATTGGCTTGCAAGCCAGGGGCTGCCTCGCTTCTGATGAATGATGCGTGCCGGATTGCCTTTGCGCGAAAATCCACTGGGATGCCCCGATTAGCCTCTGTTCGCAACGTTTTTCGAAATGCGTGCCAGACTCCGAAAAGCTGCTGAATCGTCGTTTTGCTGCAACAGAGAGCAGGAAAGGAGCATAGCAATGTATTTCACAAATATATGCATGCCTCGATCCTCGTGCCACCAATCACGCATATCGATGCATGATGGCCGAGGAGTCGGATTGCACAACTCAATATTGGGTGCAATGCAGATGAATGCTACAACAAAACCTAACTCCATCATGGGTAATCCGGAGTGTCGGTGACTTGGGAATTGAGACCCGTTCCGCCACTCGGAGTACGAAACGTGCCTCGTTTCCCGTGCCCGGGCTAACTCCTATCCCGAACATGATGCAATATGCATGATATGCATGAAATACAGCTAATATGCAGTCTTAGCATACACAATGCTATGAAAATGAGATGTCTCGAAATGCGTGTACACGGGCACGCAAACCGAGGCGATGATGTGAAATGCAAATCGGATAAAACTGAAGTGCCTCGAAATGCGTGCACATGGGCACGCAAACCGAGGCGATGGTATGAAATGCAAATCGGATAAAACTGAAGTGCCTCGAAATGCGTGCACATGGGCACGCAAACCGAGGCGATGGTATGAAATGCAAATCGGATAAAATCGAAGTGCCTCGAAATGCGTGCACACGGGCACGCAAACCGAGGCGATGATGAAATGGAAATCGGATAAAACCGAAGTGCCTCGAAATACGTGCACACGGGCACGCAAACTGAGGCGATGATGAAATGGAAATCGGATAAAACCGAAGTGCCTCGAAATGCGTGCACACGGGCACGCAAACTGAGGCGATGATAAAATGGAATGAAATGGCATACGGAATGCTACGATGGGCTTATACCAACATGGGAGAGCCTCAGCTCACTCACATAGGAGGCCGTCGGATAAGAATGAAGTGCCTCGAAATGCGTGCACACGGGCGCGCATACCGAGGCAATGATAAAATGAGATGGAAATGCAAATTGGGCTTAAACTAACATGAGTGGACCTCAGCCACACTCACATCAGATGCCGTCGCGTAAAACAGAGGTGCCTCGAAGTGCATGTCCACGGGCGCGCAAACCGAGGCATGGCCCGAAGGCATGAAATAGTACGGGAAATGATATGCAAGCATGCAAACCAAATTTCAGCACCTAAATGAAAGGGAAAACAGCCCCGAAATGATACGAAATGACGACCAATGCATGAAATCATCCCGAAATGTGATTTTAAGTACCCGAAATGGCCTATAGCCATACTAAACATGTACAACATGATCATGACATGCAAACCAGTAGCAAGGAAGCCCCAAATATGGAATTTTTTCAGTACAAAGCAAGGCTAAACAACAACCACAAGTATGGTAAAATTAGCATGCAAAAACGGGGAAAAAGAGGGGAATTACAAAGCAAGTAGTATATACAATGCTCAAACCAGAAAAATAAGTTCTACAAAATTAAAGAGGGACCAAAAATATGCACATTTACAATAGATGAGATCCTCCAATTCAGTGTGTAGAGATGCTTAACATATCATGCAAGAATGAGCCAATAAAGGGCTGCAACATGAGGTACCATAAGCAATGACCTAACAACTTTGGACCCTTAATAAAACATGAAGAGTGGGTCATTTCAAGACACTTTCTAAGCCTGATGAAGGCTCAAATCAGCAACTAAGAAAGCCTAACAAAGCATGCAATTTTACGGAAAATAAGGGGGTACAACATGAAGTACCAAAAGCATGCATCAAACAACTTTAGACCCTTAACAAAACTTGACAAGAAGGAAAAAATAAGGATATTTTCAGTACTGATGATGGCTCAAAACAGGAGCTAAGTAAGCTCAAAAAGGCATTCAAGATGGGGCCAAAGAGAGGTATAAAGAGAGGTACAACATGGAGGCCTCAAACCAATTTAATCCCTTCTAAAATGTTGTAGAGGGACCTAAAATAAACTCAATTTCAGTTAATGGCATGCTCAAAATCAGATCATAAACAGGCCAAAGAAATCATGCAATTTTACGGTAATTTGAAGTAATTACAAAGCAAGTGCATGATAGAGAGGACAAACAGGGCTGAGCCCTTCTTCAATGTTGAAGAGGGGCTCAAAATGAGCCCACTCACAGTTTACCTCATGCTCGAAATCAGATCACTCATAAGCCAAATATTCAATGCAAAATAAAGGCATACAAGATGCTATTGAAGCAATGCACCATAGAGGGCTCAAACAGGGTTGAGCCCTTAAACAAAGATGAAAATGAGCTCAAAAGAGGACCACTTTCAGTAGGGGTCGGAGCTCAACACAATAAGAAAATAGGCTTAAGATTTGAAGCAAAAATGAGCTCAAAAGAGGGTGAAGTGTACTTACCCTTGAAGATCAAGACTTTGGTTGCTCTTTGCTTGATGAAAGTTGCTTCTAAGCTTCTAAGAACCCCTCCTTGCTGCTGGAATGGAGTTGGTGATGGTGATGCTAGGTGTTGATGAACAAATGGTGCCAAGACTTGGATGTTTGAAGCTTTTTGGAAGAGAGGAATGGAGGAGATGTATATGCAAGGCTCAAAGGATTTTTTCTCACCCTTCAACCAGCTGGTGGCTGCTGGTTTATATGGCCAAGAAAAGGGGTGAAAAAGGAGGGCAAAAAGGTGGGAAAAATATCTAGATATTTTGCTCTAAATATCTTTCAAAATATCTAGATATTTTGCTCTAAATAAAAAGTGGCGTTCGGCCACGAAGTGGGCATCTGAGGCCCCAGTGTTCCTCAAAATGACAAAACAGAGGTACCTGCCAAAAATCGGAGAAAACCGATGCGAAACGAATGCTCGGGGGCCAAACCGCGAGGTTCGGGGCCCGAAAACCGGCTATAAGCACCGAAAGTGGCATACGGCCACGAAGTGGGCATCAGGGGCCCCAGTGTTCCTCAGTATGATAAAACAGAGGCACTTGCCAAATTTGAACAGAAACCGGTGCGAAATGAATGCTCGGGGGCCAAAACCGCGCGGTTCGGGGTCCCGAAAATGGGCCGTGAGCACCGAAAGTGGCGTTCGGCCACGAAGTGGGCATCTGAGACCCCAGGGTTTCTCGGTATGACAAAACAGAGGTACCTGCCAAGAACCGGAGGAATCGGAGACGGTTGGGCGGTCCCGAACCGAGGCACACGGCCTGACGGTCCCGAAAACCGGGAACCGGGCTCCGAAATGGGCAAAATGGCCTACGGCCACGAAATGTAGCTCACGGCCACCGGGAGATAGTCTACGGGACCACTCCCTCCCCTCAGGAAAGAAAACAGAGAAAACCGAGTCTGGTTCGCAAATCGAGACAAGGCACGAAGAAGGTTCGGAAGTCCGGAGGCAGGGCGCACGACCGCGACTCTGAGACTTCTGAACGAGCACAGCATGCAACATCACCAAGCGCTCAATCGGTGACGTCTGAGTCTTAAGGTCGGTCAAAAATGGGGTGTCTACAGTTGCCCCTCTTTGACAGAACTCGGAAGTCACAAGTGACGGGAGTGAATGTCAAAGCCCAGAGACGACCCATTTTTGACAAGGCCGAAGACTGAGACAATCATACAAGATGAACAGATAAATGTGTGCCCGCAGGCGTGCCCGCAGGCAGGGGGCAAAATGCAAATGATATGCAGGGAGATTTTGATAATTGGACTTACACGCTACGCGAAGCCGGTTTGACAATTGGACTTATACGCTACGCGAAGCCGGTTTGAAGATTGGACTTACACGCTACGCGAAGCCGGTTTGACGATTGGACTTATACGCTACGCGAAGCCGATTTGAAGATTGGACTTACACGCTACGCGAAGCCGATTATCATTCATGATCATGCAAAGAGAGCTGTAATGAAGCAAGTATTCACGATAGATGCAACAGAGAGTACAATAGATGGAAAATGTTGACATACTCCAACCACGCTGGACTCGTGAGTGGAGGAAGAACAAAGAAAATCAATCAGAAGCGCGTTCCACGCAACCTAAGATAAATTCCAAGCATGCTAAAAATCGCGTGAGGAAGGGGACACTCAAAACACGCTGAAAGTCGTGAGAGGAGGTCCGAAAACAACCGCCCAGGTGCGTACACAACGCAACCCGAGATAAATTCCAAACACGCTGAAATCGCATAAGGAAAGAAACACTCTAACCACGCTGAAATCGTGAGAAGAGGAACGGGACACTCAAACCACGCTGAAATCGTGAGAAGAGATCAAGACAACAACCGCCCAGGTGCGTACACAACGCAACCTGAGATAAATTCCAAACACGCTGAAATCGCGTAAGGAAAGGGACACTCAAACCACGCTGAAATCGTGAGAGGAGGTCCAAAAACAACCGCCCAGGTGCGTACACAACGCAACCCGAGATAAATTCCAAACACGCTGAAATCGCGTAAGGAAAGGGACACTCAAACCACGCTGAAATCGTGAGAGGAGGTCCAAAAACAACCGCCCAGGTGCGTACACAACGCAACCCGAGATAAATTCCAAACACGCTGAAATCGCGTAAGGAAAGGGACAATCAAACCACGCTGAAATCGTGAGAGGAGGTCCAAAAACAACCGCCCAGGTGCGTACACAACGCAACCCGAGATAAATTCCAAACACGCTGAAATCGCATAAGGAAGGGGACACTCAAACCACGCTGAAATCGTGAGAAGAGGTCCAAAAACAACCGCCCAGGTGCGTACACAACGCAACCCGAGATAAATTCCAAACACGCTGAAATCGCATAAGGAAGGGGACACTCAAACCACGCTGAAATCGTGAGAGGAGGTCCAAAAACAACCGCCCAGGTGCGTACACAACGCAACCCAAGATAAATTCCAAACACGCTGAAATCGCATAAGGAAGGGGACACTCAAACCACGCTGAAATCGTGAGAGGAGGTCCAAAAACAACCGCCCAGGTGCGTACACAACGCAACCCGAGATAAATTCCAAACACGCTGAAATCGCATAAGGAAGGGGAAACTCAAACCACGCTGAAATCGTGAGAGGAGGTCCAAAAACAACCGCCCAGGTGCGTACACAACGCAACCCGAGATAAATTCCAAACACGCTGAAATCGCATAAGGAAGGGGACACTCAAACCACGCTGAAATCGTGAGAAGAGATCAAGAAACAACCGCCCAGGTGCGTACACAACGCAACCCGAGATAAATTCCAAACACGCTGAAATCGCATAAGGAAAGAAACACTCTAACCACGCTGAAATCGTGAGAAGAGGAACGGGACACTCAAACCACGCTGAAATCGTGAGAGGAGGTCCAAAAACAACCGCCCGGGTGCGTACACAACGCAATCCGAGATAAAGGTTTAAACCGGGGAGAATAACAATGGTGTAACCAACAGGCGTATCTCAACGTGTTTCATACGGAGAGAGGGAAGGTTTTAACCGGGTAACAAGTGGTGTGAGTGTGTGATTGATACACAAAGTAGGCAAAGCGAGTGTGTGATAGATACACTATTTGAGCAAAGTGTAATTGATATACAAAGGGTGAAGTGAGCAAAGTGTGATGGATACACAAAAGACAAGCACAAAGTGTGATAGATGCACTAAGTGAAAATGTGTGTGATAGATACACAAAATGAATGAAGTGTGATTGATACACTAAAGCAAATGAAGTGTGTTAGATACACTGAGTGAAGCAAATAAAGTGTAATTGATACGCTAAGTGAATGGAGTGTGATTGATACACTAAGTGAATGAAGTGTGATTGATACACAAAGTGAATGATCTCAAACGGAACTTCTTTGAATGAACCGTACATACAATATCGTGCATGACTGAGAAAGAAACTTGATAGATACAATGCATTACAATGCATGATGCTTACGGAAAGCAATAAATGGACAAAGCGGCGCTTTAGAAAGCACCTCATGAGGTGAGTGGCGGTGAACCGCTCTACTCTGATGGGGATCTCCCCTCTGATGGGGATCTCCCCTCGTGCTCTTCGAACACTTACCTTTAACTCGCAGTACAAAGGCTCTGGAATGCTAACAAGTAACAACATCTGCATGTAGGAGCCACGGCTGCCGCTTGTCTTCCTGATCATACTCACAACTTTCCCTATTCTCCAACGGGGTGACAGACTAGGTTGGTTCAGTATCCAGAATTGAGGTGCACACATGCTATCTCAACCTATGGGGCTTCCATACAGATTTCAAGCCGAGGGCGCGCCTCTGGGTATTTAAACCAGACTTTAGTCTCGGAAATCCCGAACCTTTGCGTTCTAGGCCACGGCCATTCGAACTCTAATTTCCACCGTCGCAGTTGGTCTCCTAGGAACTCATCGCAAACACGGCCAAGATGCCTCTGGCAGGGGCTGGTATTCAGAGAGAGCATTTATGATCGCCATTCTGGCTTGAAGTAGACTTGATTTTGAGCTTGAGGTAGAGGCACACTCATACGTCGGAACATTGGCAAGACCTGAAGAGATACACACGGAATACAGTCTCGGAACTTACTGAAGTTGGAGCAAACTTAGATGCCCGACATTTTCCTCTTTTGCTTTTGCTTTGCAGCCCGAAACTCATAGCTTTAGATAGGTCCTGGTTTCACTGTTCTCATATGACCTGGGTTGAGCCCTGCGGTTTTATGAAAGAACAAATTCTGTTTTGCACAAATGTGGAGAACGACACGGCACTCGGAGCACAAAACAATTTTTGAAATTGAGAGTGAGCATAAGTTCTCAACTGGGTATTGAGCCTACGACTGAACACAGTGCACTACGACTCAACAATGGAAAACAAAAGGCACACAACCTAGACATATCGAGTAACACTCGAGACGACTCAAAACAATGATCGAAATAAAACAAAAAGACACGACACTCATACGTGCACAGGGAGCCTGTTTCATCGGGTAGTGTTTCCCACCCTTTCTCATTTGTGGTTCTCACATCACTCGGCCCTCAAGCTCTGCTTTTCACGAAAAAGCCCTTTTCTCACTTTTTCTCTCATCGCACATCTCTCTATTCTTCAATCTCTCATTTTTCATCCCTCCCCTGGGTGGTTGATGGATAAACAGCAAGTTGTGGGCTTTTGCCCCTGGTATTCTACCAGATTCTTCTTCTTCTGCATGCAGCTAGTGAATTCCTCCCATAGAGGGGTTGTGCTACAAATGAGTGTGTAGCGAATCTGCAGCTGACATCGGTTGATGATGCTCTGCCGGGGAGCTTGGACGTGATCAGATCTGTCAAGATGAGGGAGTGGAATATCTTGATCCATTCCCGTTCGTGCTTCGCACTTGGCTTGATACCTCGCTGCTTGGAGGGTGAGAGAGCCTTCAGCACTTTGTTGTTAGTTTCAATTGTGCCCTTTTTCTGGCATGTAGAGTGCCCTTCTTGGCAAATGCATTGATAACGGGAAAAGACAGAACACCTGACTCCACTGTGCCCCTAGTTCATCATTTTGACCATTTTTTGTTTTTGCTTTCTACTAAAACAATTTTGACCAACATGAGAGTTAGATTAACATGCTTGTTCAATTTTTGATTTGAAATCACGCAAGTCAGGCTATGAGCACTGAAAATTTTCCTTTTTTGGGTCCAAGAAATGGTCCAATTTTTGGAAAAGATGGAACAATTTTCGAGAAAATAGTCAACCTCAGTAAAAATTCTCAAAAACTATTTTTGCACACGGCCACTTGCTCAACGAGCATGAAACTACTCCTGAGATGCACAACCTCGGATCCAAGGGAAACTGCCCCGTGCTTGAAGAGAGCTGCATGGCAACGGAAAGTTGCCCCTTGTTTGAACAGCACCGCGGCGCATTGAATGGCAACGGAAAGTTGCCCCTTGTTTGAATGGCACTGCAGCGCATTGAATGGCAACGGAAAGTTGCCCCTTGTTTGGATGGCACCGCAGCACATTATGGTCAGTCCTCAGAGCGACGATTGCAACCGTACTCTCGGATACAGAGAAGGCAAGGATGGTCAAAACCATTACATGGACACAATTGAATTTGAATTGTTTTACGGCTGGACTTCAGAATGAAGTTGCCTACGTATCCCAAAGATGGGAATCAAGCCTTACGTAGTTCCGGGGTTAAGGTACACTCGGGTATTTAACCTCTCCTTTTTATGCTCTAACTTTTGCCAAGGCGCCTGTTGCAGGTTTTCGACCTTGCGAGCTTTGTTTTTCTTTTCTTTTTCATTCTTTTCTTCTTTTTTTTTTTTTTCTTCTTTTTTGTTTTTTTCTTCTTTGTATTTTTTCTCTTTCTTCTTTTCTTTGTATTTTTTCTCTTTTTTCTTTTTCATTCTTTTCTTTGCTCTAACTTTTGCCTGGGTCGCCCTTCCGGGTTTTCGACCCAGCGAGCCTCTCAAAGGGTAAAAGTGTAGCTTGGTCCATGCCAAATGGTTGTAGGGTTTTGAAGTCATCCGTATCCAGGAGAGTGGCTGTTGATTTGCAGAAGGATCCATCTTCGGCTCTTCGAGCACATAGGACATTGTCGCCCCTAGTTCGGGGGGGTACTTCTGTTCTAGCTTTGTGAGCTTCTTTTGACGACATCTGATCCTCTTGATCTGACTTTGGTGCCTCTTGCTCGAGGGCTGCTTCAAATCTGGCCACACAGGCCTCACATTGTAGTTGACCGTTGAACATTCTGAATTCAAGTTCAAGGTTTGGAAGCAAAGGGGTTGAGTCTCGAGGCCGAGAGCGATCCTAAGCTGCACAATCTCAAGAACGATTCCACACATGTCTTCGCAAGACCGCGCAAAACATTTTTTTTTTTGAAAGTTTTTAAGAAAGCGACAAATCGCTCGCGCTGAAGACAGTGTCGGACCAATCTGGATCAAAGCTAGGGTCCTTCTCAGTACTCACGCTGACAAGCATGATTTCATTCATTAAGGGCTTAGCACGTCTCTCTTTCTCTCATTTGATCAAAGTTTTGCAAAACCCGAGGAATTCCTTCCTCTTTGTTTTTACCACAGTGTTCAAAAAGTTTTGAAAAACTTAGGTCATTACAATGACTTCAAGGCACAAGAGAGCAGGTGGAATGCACTGCCATTTCATTCAAATCCCAGTACAACTAGCACACGGCAGAAGCAAATGCTAGAGTATGGAAATCACTGCTGTTTCATTCAAAATCTGTTGGCATAACTGGCTCCCTGGCAGAAACAGACTCGAAACAAAACAAAAAGACAAACGCGAAACAAAATGGTGACGCCCGAGGTAACACCCCCGGAATCACCTGACTTCTATACAACAGGACTGACTCGATACAACAAGACAGACCCAAGACAAAAGAGACTGACTCAAAACAAAAAGACAGACTCAAAACAAAGTAACAAAAACTGACCCAATCCCAAGTTAGAAAGCACAAAACTGGTATTTGCATACTGCTCAAAACAGTGCGTGCCATTCCCACGTCTGGAGTAATCTGAGCGCCATCCGCAGGTGGTTCATCCTCGATCAATCACATTATCCTTAAGTTCACCGATCCTGTGCCGATAGACTTTGCAGAGCTTGGCGGGAGGACAATCCCGTTGTCAAATAGATCCTGTACTTCATGGCGAAGACGGAAGCAGTCATCGGTAGTATGGCCAGTTTGCTGATGGTACGCGCAGTACTGGGTAGCATCATGCGTAGCCGGAAGAGGGTTCGGGAGAGGCCGAGGCTCAAGAGGTTTGAGATGGCCTTGTCCTACAAGGATTTGGAAAGCTTTGGACAAAGGCATGTGGAGGGCATGGAAGACCCTCCGACCTCGGGGTTGGTACTTCTGGATTTGTGGATTTTTGCTGGATGCACCAACAGAGAGATTGGCAGGTGCTGGCCTGGTTTGCTGATCTCTTCCTAGTGCAGGATTGTTTCTGATACAACGACCCTTCTCCCAGTTTTCCCTTTGATTTAGACTGCCCCCGACTTGGGTGGCGAAAATGCCGTCCACAGTTTTTGCAACAACTGTGAGCACTTGCTCTTTGTTCAGTCCCTCGGCTTTCAAAGCCTCAACTGCCAACAGAAGATGTTCATGGGGATCCATGTCCGCCCCTATCTTGTTCTTTCCATTCGCCTCCACTTTGCCAAGGGATTGGCATTCCTCAAATGCAGCTTGTCCCAAGCTTAGGGATCCTTTTGACATGAACTCCCTGGTAGGCGATGTGGTTGATGATGGAGCCAAAACTCCAAAGGCTAAATCTGCCACTGTTCTCTGAAGATCTTCAATCATGCTCCCCAGCTCAGAAGTAGTGGGTTCACGGGTTTGAGATGATTGGGGTTCAAGTGCATTCATCGTGCTTAAGCCCATGCTTTCCGGGATAAACATCTCGGGCTTGAGTACATGGGTCGGGGAGTATATACTGGGGTTGTAGGTGGGTAGCAGTGTATGGCTGAGGTTGGGATGTGGATGAGGTACTTGGTCCTTGGGGTTTTGAAATGGAGCTATTGTCCGGTTGTCAATGAGATTCTGGATCTCATGACGAAGGCGGTAGCAATCATTGGTGCCATGGCCGCGCTGCTGATGATATACACAGTATTTGCTGGGGTTATGTCTGGCAGGGAGTGGGTTTGGCAAAGGTTGAGGATTAAGGGGTTTGAGATGCCCTCTTTCCATCAGGACTTTGAATGCGCTGGTTAGGCTCATATGGAGGGGAGTGAAAGTTCTGCCCTGAACTCGGGCTGGGCTGGCTGGTTGTGAGGCAGATGTCCCAGATGGGCGCTGCGTTCCAAAACTGGTCTCAGCTTGCATGGCAGTTTCCTGATTCAACGCTGCTACCACGGCCACAAATTCTTCCGAACCCTGTGACATCACGGTCTGCTGAGTCCGAACAAAGGTGATGTGACTGGTGACTGACGGATCAGATGAACCGGTGAGCCCTGACTGGCCTTTCTTTGCCTTGCCTCAGCGAAAGAACACTGGTTGCCCTTGAATTGAATTTCTGACCTAACAAAGTCTATCAGCACTAGTCCAATGTACCTGGGGGATAGTGGAGCCTTCTGAAGCTATGGTTCCAGGACTACCTAGCAAAAGAGAAAACGACAGCATCTCAGCCCAATTTCACCATAACAAATGAGCAAAGCTGAATGAGTGTGCCCTCTACTGAATTCTGCCCAAATCTCTGCCTCAAAACTGAATCTGATACCCGCAGATAACTGATTCCCAAATAACTGACTGATGCCCGCAGGCCTGAATGATGCCCGCAGGCCTGATGCCAAACTCAAAACTGATACATGCATTCCTGTAGAGACCCACTCTAAAGCACATAACAGATAAGTGAGAGCCAAAACACCCCTATGTTGGGGTAGGGTTTCCCTGTCCTATTTTGTCAGGAGCTAGGGGTTTCACTACGCACGCAGCGGCTTCAAACAACCTATAAACGGGTAAGCAACCTGTCCTAGTTTAGAATGGTCACTATGGATCCGAATATGCACTAGGTCGAATGGTCAAAAAGGGTGCCCCGGTAAAACCGGGGTTTGTGTTCCCATGCTGTCAGAGCCCAGAGCCGATCAGCCTTACGGACATGACTTGACAAGACAAGCCTCCGGCAAATCGTTCGGGAATGGCATATGGCAAACACAGTGTTCCTAGGCGCACCGATGCAAATGCAATGCAAAGAAACACACAAGTGTAATCAAAACAGATATCACGAGTTCGAGTCAAGTTCTCTAAATCCCCAGCAGAGTCGCCAGAAACTGTAGACGTCCCCGAACGCCCCGGGAGGGTTAAGTCCCGTTCTGTTCATATTGGGGTCACTACAGTTCAAGGACTCAAATGTCACGGTTCTTAATCTTGAACCAAAGAGTCCAAATCCGGCAAATCGTTTTGAAGAAAAAATAGATTTTTTGAAAGAAGTGCCAAACATGGACTGCTTTGCCAGATAACAGAGTCGCCACCTAAATATTTTTTAAAATGGGAAATTTAGGAAACCCTGACTCGGTGCCAAAAGGCCACGTGTCCGTCATCACCAAAGTTGGCTCGGGAACTTGGGTACGATTGGGGAAGGTCACATCGTGAGCACCCCCTCTCGCCCGGTCAAAGACCGGCCTCTACTAACCATGATATCTGTTTTTTGAAAACTTTGTGAGTTCTTATTCTGGTTATTAGCCTAGGTTACTATGTGATGCTCGCAGCAAACAAGTATAGACTGAATCGTCTGAATTGGAACTAAACATCTCATGTTTGTTTGTTTGAAAGATGGTTTGATGGTGCTACCCGCAGGTAGGCTAAGACGCGGATTTGCCACCCTCGGGTGGGCTTAGTAAAACATGATTTTGCCACTATCTAGTGGGCTTAAAACAAACAGTTAATGAATTGCTCCAATTCAGATAACTCAACCTTCACCCACAGGCATTCAAGGCAGATATATCACATAAGCACATAGCCTCATGGTAAGCATGCTATTCATGGCAACACTCACACGCATGCAAGGATGCTAAAGCATAAAACTCACGAGTACTCCAAGTCAAAAAACAGAAATTGATTAGAAATCATGCATGATCCTAAGTATACAGAAATGCCTAATGCAACGCATGCAATAATGCAACTATAGCAGGCTCGGCTATTCTAAACATGGTATATGGAATGCTACAACTAACATGTATTCAATTCGGAATTGAAATACAAATGCAATTTGTATGATGCGCCGAGCCCGGTGCGTGCAAAACAGATGAATGATGCAAACATGCTGTCATGCTGTATGCTAATCGAAATATGCCCTATATCTAACCATCGTAAGCAGGTAAATAAAAGGGAGAAAGACGTGGGGTTGGAAGACATACATCACACTCACCCACACTTATTACAGTATTGCCCTCGCGCAGAGGGTCCGAATAAATAATACAGTCCGAATAAATATATAGATCCCTAAATTAATTGACAAATTAAATTAAGAAAGCTTTAAAATTGGCTTGCAAGCCAGGGGCTGCCTCGCTTCTGATGAATGATGCGTGCCGGATTGCCTTTGCGCGGAAATCCACTGGGATGCCCCGATTAGCCTCTGTTCGCAACGTTTCTCGAAATGCGTGCCAGACTCCGAAAAGCTGCTGAATCGTCGTTTTGCTGCAACAGAGAGCAGGAAAGGAGCATAGCAATGTATTTCACAAATATATGCATGCCTCGATCCTCGTGCCACCAATCACGCATATCGATGCATGATGGCCGAGGAATCGGATTGCACAACTCAATATAGGGTGCAATGCAGATGAATGCTACAACAAAACCTAACTCCATCATGGGTAATCCGGAGTATCGGTGACTTGGGAATCGAGACCCGTTCCGCCACTCGGAGTACGAAACGTGCCTCGTTTCCCGTGCCCGGGCTAACTCCTATCCCGAACATGATGCAATATGCATGATATGCATGAAATACAGCTAATATGCAGTCTTAGCATGCACAATGCTATGAAAATGAGATGCCTCGAAATGCGTGTACACGGGCACGCAAACCGAGGCGATGATGTGAAATGCAAATCGGATAAAACTGAAGTGCCTCGAAATGCGTGCACATGGGCACGCAAACCGAGGCGATGGTATGAAATGCAAATCGGATAAAACTGAAGTGCCTCGAAATGCGTGCACACGGGCACGCAAACCGAGGCAATGATGAAATGGAAATCGGATAAAACCGAAGTGCCTCGAAATGCGTGCACACGGGCACGCAAACTGAGGCGATGATGAAATGGAAATCGGATAAAACCGAAGTGCCTCGAAATGCGTGCACACGGGCACGCAAACTGAGGCGATGATAAAATGGAATGAAATGGCATACGGAATGCTACGATGGGCTTATACCAACATGGGAGAGCCTCAGCTCACTCACATAGGAGGCCGTCGGATAAGAATGAAGTGCCTCGAAATGCGTGCACACGGGCGCGCATACCGAGGCAATGATAAAATGAGATGGAAATGCAAATTGGGCTTAACTAACATGAGTGGACCTCAGCCACACTCACATCAGATGCCGTCGCGTAAAACAGAGGTGCCTCGAAGTGCATGCCGACGGGCGCGCAAACCGAGGCATGGCCCGAGGGCATGAAATAGTACGGGAAATGATATGCAAGCATGCAAACCAAATTTCAGCACCTAAATGAAAGGGAAAACAGCCCCGAAATGATACGAAATGACGACCAATGCATGAAATCATCCCGAAATGTGATTTTAAGTACCCGAAATGGCCTATAGCCATACGAAACATGTACAACATGATCATGACATGCAAACCAGTAGCAAGGCAGCCCCAAATATGGAATTTTTTCAGTACAAAGCAAGGCTAAACAACAACCACAAGTATGGTAAAATTAGCATGCAAAAACGGGGAAAAAGAGGGGAATTACAAAGCAAGTAGTATATAAAATGCTCAAACCAGAAAAATCAGTTCTACAAAATTAAAGAGGGACCAAAAATATGCACATTTACAATAGATGAGATCCTCCAATTCAGTGTGTAGAGATGCTTAACATATCATGCAAGAATGAGCCAATAAAGGGCTGCAACATGAGGTACCATAAGCAATGACCTAACAACTTTGGACCCTTAATAAAACATGAAGAGTGGGTCATTTCAAGACACTTTCTAAGCCTGATGAAGGCTCAAATCAGCAACTAAGCAAGCCTAAAAAAGCATGCAATTTTACGGAAAATAAGGGGGTACAACATGAAGTACCAAAATCATGCATCAAACAACTTTAGACCCTTAACAAAACTTGACAAGAAGGAAAAAATAAGGATATTTTCAGTACTGATGATGGCTCAAAACAGGAGCTAAGTAAGCTCAAAAAGGCATTCAAGATGGGGCCAAAGAGAGGTATAAAGAGAGGTACAACATGGAGGCCTCAAACCCATTTGATCCCTTCTACAATGTTGTAGAGGGACCTAAAATAAACTCAATTTCAGTTAATGGAATGCTCAAAATCAGATCATAAAAATGCCAAAGAAATCATGCAATTTTACGGTAATTTGAAGTAATTACAAAGCAAGTGCATGATAGAGAGGACAAACAGGGCTGAGCCCTTCTTCAATGTTTAATAGGGGCTCAAAATAAGCCCACTCACAGTTTACCTCATGCTCGAAATCAGATCACTCATAAGCCAAATATTCAATGCAAAATAAAGGCATACAAGATGCTATTGAAGCAAGTGCACCATAGAGGGCTCAAACAGGGTTGAGCCCTTAAACAAAGATGAAAATGAGCTCAAAAGAGGACCACTTTCAGTAGGGGTCGGAGCTCAACACAATAAGCAAATAGGCTTAAGATTTGAAGCAAAAATGAGCTCAAAAGAGGGTGAAGTGTACTTACCCTTGAAGATCAAGACTTTGGTTGCTCTTTGCTTGATGAAAGTTGCTTCTAAGCTTCTCAAGAACCCCTCCTTGCTGCTGGAATGGAGTTGGTGATGGTGATGCTAGGTGTTGATGAACAAATGGTGCCAAGACTTGGATGTTTGAAGCTTTTTGGAAGAGAGGAATGGAGGAGATGTATATGCAAGGCTCAAAGGATTTTTTCTCACCTTCAACCAGCTGGTGGCTGCTGGTTTATATGGCCAAGAAAAGGGGTGAAAAAGGAGGGCAAAAAGGTGGGAAAAATATCTAGATATTTTGCTCTAAATATCTTTCAAAATATCTTTCAAAATATCTAGATATTTTGCTCTAAATAAAAAGTGGTGTTCGGCCACGAAGTGGGCATCTGAGGCCCCAGTGTTCCTCAAAATGACAAAACAGAGGTACCTGCCAAAAATCGGAGAAAACCGATGCGAAACGAATGCTCGGGGGCCAAACCGCGAGGTTCGGGGCCCGAAAACCGGCTATAAGCACCGAAAGTGGCATACGGCCACGAAGTGGGCATCAGGGGCCCCAGTGTTCCTCAGTATGATAAAACAGAGGCACTTGCCAAATTTGAACAGAAACCGGTGCGAAATGAATGCTCGGGGGCCAAAACCGCGCGGTTCGGGGTCCCGAAAATGGGCCGTGAGCACCGAAAGTGGCGTTCGGCCACGAAGTGGGCATCTGAGACCCTAGGGTTTCTCGGTATGACAAAACAGAGGTACCTGCCAAGAACCGGAGGAATCGGAGACGGTTGGGCGGTCCCGAACCGAGGCACACGGCCTGACGGTCTCGAAAACCGGGAACCGGGCTCCGAAATGGGCAAAATGGCCTACGGCCACGAAATGTAGCTCACGGCCACCGGGAGATAGTCTACGGGACCACTCCCTCCCCTCAGGAAAGAAAACAGAGAAAACCGAGTCTGGTTCGCAAATCGAGACAAGGCACGAAGAAGGTTCGGAAGCCCGGAGGCAGGGCGCACGACCGCGACTCTGAGACTTCTGAACGAGTACAGCATGCAACATCACCAAGCGCTCAATCGGTGACGTCTGAGTCTTAAGGTCGGTCAAAAATGGGGTGTCTACACATTGTCTACAACAATCATAACTACCCTCCACCGGTAGCCCAAAACAATTATTTCTAAACAGATAATAAAAGCTCCAACAGATAAAATATCAATGTTTTCAAAAGTGAGCGATTAATAAATCCAACTCCACCATTCTACCATATAATAAGCCAATTTCATTATTTCCAACTCAATTCCATATAACCACAATTATCCCAAATTAATTATGCCAATTAATTTATACAACAAATTAGGGCTTTCTTCCCCATTTCTCAATATTAACCCAATGGTTCAAATATCAACAACCAATCAACAAAATCATCATTTTGAAACCCAATATACACATTTTAGAATCAAAATGACAAAACCCTCCTTTAACATTTTCAAACCCTAACTCCCAAAATCAACCATTTAACAAGATGCCCAAAAATCTATGTCAAAACCCATAGTAGTGAGTAGGAATCCCTACCTCAAAGTTTGAGCTCAAATGGAGGAGTTGAAGAAAACCAAAATGCTCCAAACACCAAGATCCACGGATCAAAACGAAGCCCTCGACGATCAATACAACTTTTACAAAGACCGAAGGAAAGGAAAGCACTCTAACTAGATCAAACCCTAGAGAGAAGGGAGTTTCTAGAGAGAGAGGCTCTCAAAAATGTTTTTGGGAAAGTAAGAGAGAGAGAGGAAGTGTAGAAAATGATTAAAAAATGCCCACCTGCTCTCTGTTATACGACATTCCCACTCAAACGGAGAACACAACGCTCAAGCGTCAAGAACAAAAAAACTAGGTCCGCTCGAGCGCAAGAAGGCCCGCTCGAGCGCCAAGACACAGGAATAAAGTACATCCGCTCGAGCGCGAAAATCAGTCCGCTCGAGCGTAGATTTCCCCCTCCCAGAACTTACACCAACAATGTACTACCCGCTCGAGCGCCAACAATCCCGCTCGAGCGCGACCCGCTCGAGCGTAGAAAACACATCTGCAGAAGTTTTGCGGGGACACGAAATACTGGGAGTGTGTAAACCCCACTCGAGCGCAAGAAGACCCGCTCGAGCGGACCATTCAAAAACTAGGCAACAACAATGGGAGCCAAAACTCTACCAACCTGAATCAACCAAGCCCAACACATCCTAAAACTCAAACGAATCGATTTAAAGGACAACAACAAGGCAATTACAACTATCAACCTCACGGAACCGAGTCCGGAATACGACTGAACAGTAAAGGGACAACCGGGATCGCTATACCGCCCACCTGGACCGAACCAGGCCAGGTCCGTGATCCGCGGGTCGTGGGTCTTGGCCTTGAGGCTTGAGGCTTGCTGGAATAAGTTAGGTTTGAGCTGGGTCGGATTGGTGGTCCACCAACCTAATTTTTTTGGGCAAAGTCTATTAAGTGGCTGCAGATATGTATATACACACATGTGTATATTGTGTGTAACTCACACATTGAATCCTTATCAGTTTGGGCATTACTCTAGCAGTTTTGCTGGAGTAATGAGCTGCATTGGTTGCTAGCCTTCATGGCTGGAGGCTCCTCCTTTCTGTCCCATGGTGTATAAATAGAGACCAACTTCTTTGGTTAACACACAGAATTTTTTGGCTTCCAGATTATACAGTAAGTTTGTTCCTATAATTTTCATCTTGTGTGAGAGAGTGTTGTCATTGTCGGTTTGCCAAAACTAACAGAATGTGCTTCTACATTAGCGGGTCTAGGCTGTCATATCTTGGGAGACAGACACCGACGTATCCCCAGTACCCATGGTGAGGTGGCGAATCTGTTTTAAAGAGACTATGGTATTGCACAGGTTTCAGTTTGCTTTCTTTACCGTTTTATTGTATTATGTATTTTTGTGCAATATAGTTGTAATTTCCAACATGTTTTCTTATTCTGTGATTTAGTTTGATTAATCGTAAATCTATTTGTCTTAGTTAATTACACAATTTAGCCAACAGTTTGGACAAAAAATAGTTTCTATAAAAAACTTGCACTAAATAATATTTTTTATAATTTTTAAGTCAAAATAAGCAAAGTGTTAATAAAGCCAACTCTTAAGTTTCACCGTAGTTTAGAAGTGTCCAATTTTTGGACCATGACTTGGTCTCAAGTCGAGTGCAAGTTCTAAATATTTGCCAAGCTTTCTTGTTGTTGGCCAAGGATTTTCTAAATTTTATAAGCTTCAATTATTTCTCTTTTCCTCTTCTTTGAATTCTTTTTTCCTTACACAAATTTGCCATAATTATCAAAAAATTATAAGGCAATTAAGGCAAAATAATAGAGTGATTCAACCTGCTCGAGTTAACTACAATGGACAAATTTTAAGTTAATCTTGAGGATAATAGGATATAGCAAGTGGCCAATACATTATTGTATGTTTAAATGAAATGAATTATATGAATCGGTAGTGGATTTTTTTTTGAAAATATTTATTTTCAAATTAAAATGAGAAAAATTGAGAAACAAAAAATTTTATTCGATAAGATTTGAATTCAAATATTACATCACTAAACTGAGAATATCTGCATTTTTTGTATTCTTCTTCTACATCACAATATGTGGAATCGAATAGAGATTTCATGACTTCCATGTACAATTTGACTTGGAAGTCTTCCCCCCAGACTCCACAAAGTTTTAAGTGACCTCTCTTTCCTTGAGGAGATGGATGACCAAATATTTATTTACCTTTTTTAAAAAATTGATAGAAAAAAAATTAGATATCAAGACAATTTTACCAAATTGGACAACCAACTCTTTAGAAAATAGGAGAGTTACAGTTTAGTAGAACAGACAAAAAAAAAAAAAATTACACAAACAAACAGAGTGCAACTCTCCTTGTTTTTGAGTGGCACCCCTCCTCTTTGTGAGTTATACCCTTCATATTTTGCTAATTTTTTTGGAACCCATATCTTCAATTGTAATTTTCTCTTAAAAATTCTAACAATACATATTCATAAGTTCAACACCAACAACCATTACATAATATAACAATGATCCTTAAAATGTAAAGGAAACAGACAAGTAATAAAAGACTCAATAGGAAAAACGAAATTATCAATTAAAAGTGGCCAAACCTCTAAGAGCATCTCCAACGGTGAACTTCTTTTTTCATCAAATCTGAGTAAAAAATGACTCATTTCACCAAATCTGATATCAGTAGCTCCAACGGTGCATCAAATCCCGTAGGTCAACCGGTTGGTCGACCGGTGGGTTGACCGGTAAGCATAAATATATATATATATATATATATTTTTTTTGCAGCTTGAAACATTTTTGTAACCACTCTCCATCAAATTCTAAGGAAAATTGAAACAGAACTCATTGATTCCATAACCACTCTCCATCAAATTCTGTGAAACACCCAAAGGAAACCCAAAATTATCTGGATACAACTGTGCCCATCATATACGCAAACAAGACCAGAATCGAAATAGGTTTTTGATTCAAAACAAGAACTTGATTGATTGTTTTGGTATGTAATTGTTAACATACAGCTTGGTTTTGGTATGTAATTGTTAACATACAGCTTCATCATCTTCATCAAGAACTTGGTATGTAATCAGAACAGCTTCATCTCTGTTTTGGTTTTGGTGGGTTGACCGGCCGGTCAACCGGTCAAAAGGCAAAATTTTTTTTTTTTTTTTTTATACCTGTTTGAACCTTTTTTGACCGGTTTGAACTAACCTATTTGAAAGGAATTCGGTCGACCGGTTGGTCAACCGGCCGGGCAACCGGTTGGTCGACCGGGTCCTCCCTCGAACGGTCACAAATAGTGTTTTGGTGAAATCAGTATCTTGTCCTCAGTTTGATGAATTGTTTGATGAAATCTCAATCTGATATCGATTTGGTGCAACTGTTGGAGTAGTAAGCAATAACTTTTTCATCAAAATTTAAATTTGATGTCAACTTTGGTGAACCGTTGGAGATGGTCTAACATTTCTAGGTTTTTGCAGCTAGCAATTAGTTAATGTCCCTTTGGACTGGACTCTACTTCCATATATTTACTTGTATATCCTTTCAAACTCTCACTCAAAAGAGTTGCTCTCGCAAGTAGAGCATTCCACGCAATTTCCTAGAATCTTCTCAACACTCCCACAACACTTTCCTCTTTGTCGTTTGTTTCTACGTACATTAATCATATGCACATTCATCATTTGTAAAAAAAAAAATCTACTTTTTTTTTTAATAATAATAATTAAAAAAAAAGAGTCCATATATCAATGATTTAAAAAGGAGTCATTTAATAACATATATCCCCTTAATTTGTAAGGTAAGTTTGCAAGTAATACTTTCTTGGGAAAATTATCAACAAAAAATAAAAAATAAAAAAATTACGGTTGAACTTTTTTAACAAATAATTTTGTTAAATATATATTTTTTTAGATTGGATAAAGCCAAAGGCAGGTTACACAGATTCAGAAATCAGTATCGAAATCAAATTAGCCGGTACCTCTTCCATCCATGCATCCATCTCAGAAGTATCCATTGCCATCCGCACCAACCCATGAACCATCTTGTTGCTAAGACGCTGAACATGTGGAACTTTTTGATAATTTAAATCTTAAACTTTTTATTTATTTTCGATCTGAATTATTTGTCTATTTTCGTTATATAAAATTGACGAAAAAATGAGTATTTTTTAATCATTAAACTCAATAAAAATAAATATTTTAGACATTTTATGTATACTTATATTAAATTTAATAACTAAAATACTAGTTTTCATCGTTTTTAGTTAATGAAAATAAGTAAATAATTTAGATTAAAAATAAATTAAAAGATTAAAATTTAAATTGATAAAATTTAAAATTTTATTTTATTTTATTATAAGGGTCAAAACACAGGAGTTTTTTTTTTTTTGTAATTGTCCCTATGTTAATTTCAATAAGTCTTTCTCATTTTTTCACTTATCAATATCCTTAAAATATCATTTCCTTTACTTTATTCATTCCTATTATCAACACTTTCCTCCTCCGCCAAAACCACCACCGACCACCTCAGGCGCCAACAACAACCTCCGGCAATAATTTTTGGCGACATTTTTTTGAATTGTTTCGACAAAAATAATATCTATCACCAATACATTACTATTGCCACCACCTCCACCACTCAATCACTCATTCTTATTTACGCGCGCGTGCACACATTCACTATAATTTATTTTTATACTTATTTATTCACAAAAATACAATTACATAGACTAACCTAATAAATTTATTAGAAATACATTCAGTGATAAATTTAACACTAATCAATTTCTAAAAAAATTACAAATAAATTTGATTCATTCACTTTTAGTCAAATTCACTCATTTACTTACAAGAATCAACCATCCTCTCTCACACACAGAGGAAACAATAGAGATTGATAAATTTATCACTGAGAAAAAAATGAATAAAATCAACAAAAAATTAAAGATATATTCAATAATAATTTTTACTAAACATAGCAGTGATAAATTTATCATTGCTAATCATTTATCACTGATTATGATTAGCAGTGATAAATTTATCACTGGCAGAATTCTTCAAACATTAGTTTATGAAGTTGATAGATCTGTAAGGGAATAAGGGCGAGATTTGAAAAATCCAAAAAAAAAAAAAAAATGCTAAAAATTAAACTAAATCCAAACAAAACCAAAAAAATATCTCTTTGATTGGAAATATTTTTCAAATTCCAGCAAGATTCTCATTGATGATGGAGTGTAGCTCAGAGATGATAGGATGTAGATCGGCGATGGTGAAACATAGATCGAGAAAATAGAGTCTAGATTAGTGATAGTGGAGGTGGTTGATGAATGGTAGTGGTAAATCGGTGGCGGTGGAATGTAGATTGGAGATGGTAGAGTATAGATCAGAGATGGTAGAGTGTATATAAGCGATGGTGGAGGTAGTTGGTGAAGGTGGTAGACGACAGCGGTGGTGTAGTGAATAACAACTGAGGTGGTAGTGCACGGTAGTTCCGGTGGTGGTGTACGGTGGTGATGGTAGCGGCAGTGCAAGATAGAGTAAAGTTCTTAGATTTTATAGAGAGATGGAGAAGTTCTCAGATTGTAAAGAAAAATGGAGAAGGAGAGAGAGAGAGAGAGAGAGAGAAATCTAGAAAATTATAGAGAGATAAGAGAAGATAAATAAAATATTTAATGAGGATATTAAAGGCATTTGGGAAGCTAATTAAAAGCTAAAAGTCAGCTTTTAATCTATTTTGGGTCATATCATCTCTAATATTTTTCACACATTTTTTTTTAATAAAAACCAAAAATCTAACTTTTAACTATTTTTCCAAAACAAGACCGGCTAGTAATAAGCCCTTTCAATAATGCATTGAGGCCTCATCAAAGAGGAAAAGCCCACAATTCAACCTGACCCTAAAATATGTGGGTTGGGCTTCAGCCAAAAGATTGGGCCTGTTGCCTGGCCTGTTTCTCGTCCGAATGGGTTACCCATAATTCAGCCCGAAGCCCGGCCCTTTAAGCCTATGATGCACTTTTAAATTTGTGTTATAATTCATTATTTTTTTTTCAAATAAATTTTCAATTTAATAAAAACCTCCATTAGAGTCAATCCCAGCCCTATTTCCATATTTTTAAACCTATAGGGTTAAGGCCCAATTTGTTGACCAGTTAAAGCTTATGGCCCTATTAAGACCTAGCAGGACACAAGTACTGTAATTCTTTAGGGTTGTAAGCCCAGCCATGTTTTTAGAATTTTATTACTATAAGTTTGTTCAAAAATAAATTAGCGTGTTTTAACAAACTTCAATTGAGCCGATAACCCATCAAACTTTAATTGAATTATATCTTCTTTGAAATGACACTATTAGAGTATTAGGATATTATTAGGTGATATTATCATTATATTCAATGTTTAATCTTTAGATGAGTGTAATGCGTAAATTAGGTAACAATTAATTTAATTTCACAATGTTCAAATCCTGTGTCATTGTGACTCTCGAAATTAAACGATGACAATACGTTCAGAGTATTTCTAATGAGATGACTAAATTTGTGTGTTGAAGTATGTTAATTGACTACAAGAAAAAAAGAAAGACAAAACAAAACAAAACAGACACCGAATTTTGTGTGTCTAGTGTAAATTAGCTTAGAAAGTGAATGGATACTCCAATAGTGTAGCAATAATAAATTAAAAAGTATCCCTTACTTGCTATCTCTTCCCTCTCTTTGCGCCTCTCCAATTTAACAAATGATAGCAAGAGTTTTAACATATCCAATGGATCCCACAAAAAAATTTGATATTGTTAATGGCTAATTTATTTGACAATAATGAGAGTCCATGAAAACGCTCTAATAGCCACTTGACCTCCTAAATTGCAGTATAAAAGATTCAATTATGAAGACAATTCTTTCGAGTTCACATCCTCTTTTAACTGCACTATGTGAATACCAATTTGTTTAGTTGTGCATTCGTTTGGCGTAATGGTTTGGAGTTAAAACAGTCACAAAAAAATAAAATAAGCTAAAAAGTAAATAAGATAAAATGTCACATTCAAACCATAATTATTTTATTTTTTTCTCACAAAAGTAAAAAAAAGTCAAAAAATACATTACAAACAAGACTTTTTAGTTCCAGACTAAAATAGTCAAAAAATTAAAAAGTCAAAAAGCCAACTCACATCCCAAACGAACCCTATCTTGAGTTTAATTTTTTGTTTTTTATTTTCGATCATTTTCACAAATATGGAAAATTATATTGCAATGAGAAGAAAGAGAAGTGTGATATGTAGATCGCTAACAACACTATTTGTTTTAGTCCTTTCCTAAGTTTCATACTTAGCCTAATCTTGTTTTTTTTGGAACTACAAAAGTATATATAGTCTATGCGCTCCAAAATGAAAACTATTACTGATAGTTTTCACATACCTAGCTAACAAGTTGATTAACAAAAAAGTCAAAACATGAAAACTATCATCATTTCCAGCTTCCATCGTCACACGGATAACAACCCTCCTTGGCAATATCACTAATCTGAACTCCAGAATCATAGATCACCCCAGGCTTCCAATCAGCAGGAAGAACATTTTTCGCCCAAATCGACTTCCCATCGTACCCGGATGTCACCAACATTCTGAATTGCAATGCCCCGGGTGGTATTTTCTTTGTGTCCCACACCGCGCCATAGTTTCGACTCATGGAAGTCCAATCTGGTGAACCAACCTACAAATTTATTATACATAAATAGCAATAAGAATAACAGTTACAACATCAAGACATTGCTGTTAATGTGAGAACTCTTGATTTGATCAACAATGGAGGTTTTAATTTTACCTGAGCCACATCAACTGCTACAATTTCTGTCTGTCCACCTTGATACAGGAACTTAACTGCTAAGAAATTTGGTTGGGTCATTTCTTCCACTCGGACTGCCAAATTCTGGTTTTTGTATTTACAGGGTACTCTGTTCCATGCAATATAGATTGAAACTTAGTCATACAAACAAACAAATAAAACTTTCTTACTACATGATGTGTTATACAATAATGAAACTTCTAAAATTTAAAACAGGACTTCATATCACTTTACTTTTAGGCGAATATAACAAGATTTATAAAATAGAGTTAATACACGATTCTCTATCTTAAAATTTCCTTTTAATATACTTCAGTTGAACAATTATACCTCGAGATTTTTATATTTCAAAATTCTTATCACATTACATGACTATAGGGTTGTGTGGTGTTCTTTTTTCTTTTTTGAATTGCTTATAATTTTTTTTATTCTAAAATTTGTGTTAGACTATTTAATACAACTTTTGCTTATTTCTTATTTGGTAAAAATAATTTAAATAAACTGAAAAAAATTGATTTTTGAAAGTTTGGTGAATGATACTTCTGAATTCTGCTTTTAGATTATCAATTTTTAACTTACAATAAGCTATCAAATAACACCTATAAAATACATCAAAAAAATAGAGGACTATTATATATCAAATGTTGTGACCCAATGTGAACCTTTCATATTAAAACAAAACATCCATAAATAAAAATTCATTTACAAGGATGACATTGTCATATTATTCTTATAAATTTTTTTGTATTAAATTTACTTATGAATATAATTTTCTAAATGTTTGTACATAGGTAAATGTTAACATAGCATTATTTAATATTGAAAAATGTGTAAAATTCTCTTGAAAATATATAAAAATATTAAAAAATATATTAAAATTAATAAAAAATATATTATATATTATAAATATTTTATCTTTTATTTGTGTCATATACACTAAATTTGAAAGACTTATATAACATACACCTGGACCGTTACTCGCAATTAATGTCATTGTTATGGGACCCATGACATTTAAGAGTGAATCAATGGTAAATACTTATTTTAATGGGGGGCGGTTGCAACAAATCCAATATCTCACACACTTACTTCACAAACTTTATGAAAAGCAAATATGTTTTGTGTTTAACTACAAAGCACACCTCTTGTATTCCGCGTCGACAACCCCAAGTTTCTTTAAGTCTTGCTCCATGCCCTTGTTGGCCATAGCCATGAAAGCCCTGCTGCTTAGAACCAAATCTGTCTGGTCGCTCAGATTCAGATCAGTAACTATCACTTGGGTCCCCTGTTTAGTACACAGACTTGGGTCCTTGCATCTTACCTGCCAAATCATATACACCCACAATATTCAAAATCATAAATTCCACAGGTAAATTAATAGCGAAAGTGAACACAAACCTTAAAGCATGCACCACAACCAGCTCCATTTTTGTAAAGACTGGAATCAGAACCTGCAAGGAGCCCATTGTTGAAGCCTAAAGCCATGGAACCATACCCACAAGCCCCATCTGCATCAAATTGAAAAAGTAAAGATTACCCACTAAATGTTTTGGAAAAATATGATCTGGGTCTTTGTCAAATTTGTGTTTTCTCAATCAGAAAATATAAGGGTCTTATCCATAATCATCTAAAAATCAAGCATATATAAGAAAAAAGAAGAGATGTATGTGGAGTCTCACATGAAAGAGCAGATTCTTGGGAGAAGTAGGCAACTTTGCCTTGATGCACACAACGATCACAAGCACTTGCTGAGGAGATGATGAGAAAGGAAAGGAAGCAAAGCAAGAGAGCCATATTGTGGAGGATGTGATGAGAGAATGTGAGACGAACGAGAGAGTGATACAACATATATATAGTGTTTGTTGGATTTATGAAATGTGACTAGTAGTGCACACTTCACCACTCGGTTCCAAGGGAATTACAATAGATTCTTGATATAAATCTCAACTTATATTTTTAGGTAAATTACACTGATTATTTTTAAAATTTATAAAAATAAAACAAAAATTTATAATTTTAACATAATTATATATATACTTTTTCTTTTAATAATGACAAAACTATTAAAATTAATACAGATGGTTTGTAGATTTATGAATAAACAAGGATAAATTACATGTTTCAATATAAAAGAAAGATAATACTATTTTTCCACCATGTTAATTAATTACTGATAAAAAAAGGTATAAAGTATTATATGAATTAAAATTTTAAATGAATTTAATGTAATTATTGTTGGAATAATCTTCTGTGTATAATAAATAACTTGAAAGCAAATTAAATAAACTAAATAAATTTCGTACAGAATTTATTTACCAAAACAACTTAAGAACAAGAATGATCAAGTCGAGTGTGTGACACTCTATCCTTAAGATAGATTCGCCCTGCTCAAGTGCTTACGAAATAATGGTGTCTATCTCCCAGGATACAATGATCTTACACAGATTGTATTAGCACTAAAAATAATCTGTTTCGGTGAACCAGAACCTGTGTTCTATATTCTAAGAAATTTGTCTATAACTAATATAAAGAATATATATATGCAAGAGAGCAAAACATAAGGCAAACAGAGAGAATTTTCGGAATGAACAAACTGCTGGAAGCGGGTCTTAATTTATAGGCAAATTGGTGCCTTTTCGGAAGACCTGAACAGGTCTAACAAAGAACCGAACAGGTGTAATTCAAACTGAACAGGGGCAAAATTCAAACTAAACAGATCCAGAATTCAAATCTGTTTGAAACAGTTTGATCTGCTGGAAAATGGAACCGAAAGAGGCACTATTTGGACAGGAAATTTGAATTTAAATTTGATGCAAAATTTAAATTAATTCCATTCAGAAATTCAAATAATTTTCCCGCAAAAATTTGAAAAAATTCAAATGAATTTTGTCCAAAAAATTAATGTGAGGACCTGACGCACAACCAGCCCGGCACGGCACAACTTGACTCAGCCGGACGGACGGCGATGGCGGCGAGCGCGCGTGTGTGGTGTTTGAACCAAAGCCCACTTTGTCCATAACTCCTCCATTTCACAAACTTGGGGTGCCCCTTGGGGTCCAACCCAAGTTTGTCTACCTAGAGCTTATATACTCACAAAAGCTCTCTTAAAGTTTCAATATGGGGACAACCAATTTAAGGAAACCCACATTTGACTCTTCAACTTTCCATTCCATGAACCCGAAAACGACGTCAACTTCTCATTCACTCATAAATGGTTTTGACGAACTGTTTGTACCGTGTGACTTGCCATGTGGCAATGAACACGTTACCTCTTTGGACCCACCCCAAAAGACGTGTGGGCCCCACTCAAATTTGGGCTCAAAGTTAGCCAAAAAAAAAAACCTATAAAAATCATACTTTCCAACAATCCCCCACATGAATGGAATTTGACGAAGAGAAAATGCAACAACATGATCTTAGTACAGAGAGTACATAAATCGGAGATATTCTGCAAAGGATAGGTAGCTTTTAGCTTTGAACCTTCCTTTGTGAGACACTAACGGATTTACTAGCTAACCAGTGAACATGATGTCTTGAACTGTTTAGCCATTTGTGTAAAACAAGACAATATAACTCACACAGTATATTACCAGACACAGTTTAGTTCTCACTATTGTGTTCATTTTGGCCTTGAATAACCTGGTCTTTCATGAGTGCTTTAGAAAATTGTAGCCCTTCACAAATCTCATAGAACCGGTCTAGCTCACACTCATATAGGTGATTCTTATGAAAGTATCATATCATACTCCACTAGGTATTCCTAGATATAAAAATCATTAAAAGTATTGGTTAACCCAAAACGCTGCAGACATCACTATTTCATCATAGAAATAGGTAGAAGTTTGACTCCCCAGTGATCTTTATGAGTTATACACAACTCGATTGTCCCTTTGAACCTAAATCTTGGGATCTCCAGTCAACTAAGTTAGGTTACCGTTGTGGTAACTCTTATTTAATAGGCTTAAGTCTTAGTGGATCTGCTATGTTGTCTTTAGACTTCACGTATTCAATGAAAATAGCTCCATTAGAGAGTAGTTGTCTCACGGTGTTATGTCAGCGACGAATATGTCGCGACTTACCGTTATACATATGACTTTGTGCTCTACCTATTGCTAATTGACTATCATAATGTATGCATATAGCAGGTATCGGTTTTGGCCACATTGGAATATCTTTAAAGAAGTGACGAAGCCATTCTGCTTCTTCCCCAGCTTTATCTAAAAAGTTATGAATTCTGATTCCATAGTAGACCTAGCAATGCTAGCCTGTTTGGAAAATTTCCAAAATACAGCCGCCCTACCAAAAGTAAAGACATACCCACTGGTAGATTTTGAGTTTTTAGTATCTGATATCCAGTTTACATCACAGTATCCTTCAAATACTGCTAGATATCTAATATAATTTAGCACAATATTACGAGTAAATCAAAGATATCTTAGAACCCTTGTAATAGCTTTCTAGTGTTCTACTCCTAGATTACTCATATATCTACTTAATTTACTTACTGCATAGGTTATATCTGGGCGAGTGTAGTTCATCAAGTACATTAAGCTTCCAATAATTTGGGTATACTCTAATTGATAAATACTTTCTTGTACAATTTTGGAAAGAAACAAATTAACATCCACAGGTTTTTTTTAGCAAAATGATCATCATCTTTGCCAAATTTATCAAGTATTTTCTCTATGTAATATGATTGTGTAGCTTGCTTTTCGTACTCCTCAGAGGGGCTTAGTCTCCTCAGATACGATAGCCCTACAGTTAGAACTCTCGTGATTCTGAATTTGATTTCACAAGTGCAATGTAAAACAGTGAAAACACAAAAGAGTCCAAATTTGGCAAATCTTTGGAAAATCGATTTTGAATCAAAAAATGTCAAAAATGGACCGCATTGCCAGATTTCAGAATCACCACCTAAATATTTTTGGAAAATTTAAGAAACTCGTGACTCGTGCCAAAGGCTACTTGTTCGTCATAGCCAGAATGTCTCGGCTCGGGGAACTTAGGTATGAGAGGGGAAGGTCATGAATTGAGCACCCCACTCACCCGATTAAAGATTGGCCTCTACTAATCATAATGTGATTCTTATGTACAGTATATGCTCTTGTTCCGATTATTATGCTATATTTACTATGTGATGTACACAAGTATAGACTAATTCGTCCATTTTGGAATGCTTTGATTTCATGTTTGTTTTGAAAAGAGTTGTGAATATGTGTTGCTTTGAAAAAGTAAGATCACATGTACATTAAACAAATCATCTCAACTTAAGCGAAAAAGCCTTCATCCACCGGCATTCAAGAGGTATATCAACTAAGCACTTAGCCTCATGGTAAACATGTTTGATATGGCAACAATCACACATATGAAATATGCTAAAGCAAAAAATTCTTACCCCAAATATTCGAGGCGAGCCAAAAGGAAGAAAATATTTAGAAAAAATGCATGATCTTTAAACAATGCAATATAACTAATGCAACGCATACAATATGCAATTAATAGGCTTGGCTACTAGCATAGCATGTGAGGTAATTCGAGGCATGCGATAGAGCACGTATTCGAGTAAGGAATTTGAAATTGATATTGATTAGTATAATGAGCCAAACCCTTATGTATGCTAAATGAATGGATGTGAGTCATTGAAAATGCTAAGAAAAATATGATGCTATACAACCACGGTAAACAGATAAATAAAAAAGAGAAAGAAATGGGGGTTGAAAGATATACACAAATTATTACATATTGGCCCTCACACAAGAGGGTCCGAATAAATGTCCTAATTTAGCTAAATATTACAAACAACAAATAAATGAATAAGCTAAATTTAACTAATTATTACAAATTCGAAGGAATTTAATTAACTAGTTACAACACACTAATTAATCTAAGAGCTACAAGCTAATGGATGCGAACGAGAGTTGAAGAACCACACGTGCAACTGAGAACATCCTCCTGGAAAACTCCTTTGTTTTGCTACTAGATTCTGTTCTGCTTGCAGTCAGAAAATTAATCTATTTTTGTTCTAGCTTCTGCTCTGTTCTATCATGAAAATGACATTGCCTACCTAAAATGGAGTGGCCGGCCGGCCTTGGAAAGTGGTCGGCTGAATGGAAGGATAACCGGTCGGCCACTGTTTTGGGTTCTGTCCTGCTACAACATAATGGAAACAGAGCAAAAACAGAGTATTTCCAGGGGCTGTTTGTCCCCTCTGCCTCTCCCTATCATGGAACTGATCAAGGGAGGAGTAGACTCAATTCACAAATCATTAATTGCCTGAAGGTTGTTAGGTGATAATCTATGAACCAATAGGAAAAAAAGATCAAGGACATGAAATAAAAGACCAACAACACATCTTTCCTATCATGTAGTCACCTCAAGGAAAGGGGTGAACGTTGCTCGTTGAACTATTAACATCACTAGGAGTATGTAATGATTCAAGGCTCAATAGGTTCAATTAATGTCCAATTAAACCCGACTTAATTTAATTATCTTATTCTACCTCTTTCACCAATTTTATTAGCCTCTTTTAAGATTACCTTTCCATTACTTAATTCATTTTGTCTGAAAGTGAAAGTTATGTCCACTAATAAAGAGAAGTGTCAAACAAGAAGTTTCACTCGGCATGAGAGAGATGTAATGCCCTGGTAATGAACTTCCGAAAAAATTAAACTATTAAGCATGGAAGGTCTCTTTCTCCTGCCTTGTACAATAATCAATTGTTTGAAACAACTCTTAAAAAAAAGAAAGAAAACCAATAAGTGAGGGAGGTTGCAGAGATGGTTATTACAAGTGTGAGTATATGTATGAAAACTATGGAATAAAGGCTATCAACTCAAATATTGTCACGACTTGCTCCCCGTACCCAAGAGTTAAGCATCGTGATGGCTAGTTACTGAGGTTACCTCCGGCCAATTCTTAAACAAATTAATAAACGCGAGCGAAAATAATATTCAAGCGAGGGTACCAAAATAATCATTGGAGCTTATATTTTTATTACAAAATTTATTGACTAAAAAGGCCGATATTTACATATTAAAAAAATATCATAAAAGTGTTGTGTGTGTCTATTCCGCAGCCTCGCGTCCAAGACTTTCCAAAAGCTATTTCTGAATTGCACTGTTTCCTGAAAATTGGTAAACAGCTACAAGCACATGGCAGAGTGAGAAATATTATGCCAAGAATATAAGGGACACAAAATAACCATGGATAGTTATGTAACTAAAATATTTAAGATAACTTAGTCTGAACAAATAATCATTTAAGTAGCAAAACTGAGATTATGTAAATAAATAACCATAACTACGGTATCGAATAGAACATAACAGAGGTCACAGGAGTGACAGTCAGAACAAAGATACGGATTCAAGAGATAGCTCGTACGGATTATAGAGGTGGCTCCCACAATAGTGTAGCACTTATCTCCGCACAACACTTTGCTCCGCACAGAACAGAGGTCAATGGATCCATGACAATAGAGGGCCACAAAGTGACCAAACAGAAGTCAATGGTTATTTAAGTCCCCCAAGGTGTGGGACTCCCGTGGTGGTACTTACAAAATATAATTGTTTATAAGGTTATAGTCAAATATTCTTTAAAAGTTAAACAAACATATCCATGGGTTTCATTTTAAACAAATAGAGTTCAGAAATTAATCTACGTAACTGAAATATTAATATAATTTATAAAACATAACTTGTATAAAATAAATTATGGTAAGTCAAAACATATGTAAGATATATTATGGTGACTCAAGGTATAATATAACTCACCTTAAAATTAATACCGCACTATTTCTTTCCACTATCAAAGATCTTCTTAACTTCCAAACATAACTTGTATTAATATAACTAATAAAATATAACTTGTATAAAATTATGGTAAGTCAAAACATACGTAAAATATATTATGGTGACTCAAGGTATAATATAACTCACCTTAAAAGTAGTACCTTACTCTTTCTTTCCACTACCAAAGACTCTTTCGACTTCTATTATTTTCTTTCCCTTTTCTTCGCTTCATTTTCCTTCCTTTCTCTCTCTTTTTTCTTTTTTCTTCCCACAGTTAAGTAGCTCCTCCCTATTTATAGAGAGGTAAGAACATTAGCTGGCCAACACGTGGCCAACGCGTATCTTCCCCCAGATTTGATTCATAAATTATATGGGGGAAAGTCTACAATGTGCACCTTATAAAAGGGCATATGATATGCACTTATTGTATGGTCCATATCGTGCCACATCATAAAAAATGACCTGCTAAACCGGTCATGTAATAGGTTACAGAAAGAATCATAACTTTTTTTCAAATATCATAACAATGCTACAATGAATCATAACAATGTCATAATATTCACCAAAGTGTCATAACAAAGACACAATAAATCATAACAATATAATGACAACTCATAACAAATATAGTTATTTCTAATCGATTATCATAATATTTGAATCGTAACATTTTTTATTATGATTCACCATGATAAATCATAACTTTTGGTAGTAAAATCATAACTTTTACTAAAATGAATCATAACCACAACTTTTTTCTCCACAATCATAATAAGATTAATAAAATGTCATAACTTTTATTAATGAATCATAACCACAACTTTTTTCTCCACAATCGTAATAAGATTAACAAAATGTCATAACTTTTACTAATGAATCATGCACTACAAGAATTTTCACTTTTGGCGACTAAATTTTTAGTCACCAAAAGTTAATTTTTAGTCGCCGAAGGGTTTTAGTAACTAAATTATTTGGTCGCAATAGTCGTCGTCAAAGAATTGTCGATAAAGGTAATTAGCGACTAAAATTATTTCAGTCTTCCATTTGAATTCACCTACACACTAAATCTAAACAGGATTTCGCATTCAAGAATCAATCATGCATGCTTTCTTCGGATGCTTTTGCAAAAGTTAAAAGGAATTCTGGTTTAATGATCATACCTTGCTGTACCACGAAGAAGGAGATCCACATCCACTTCCTCATCACCAGTAGCAGATGCAGCCCTCAATTGGCTACCTCTGATATGAGGGCCTACAACACCACTATTATCTCCGCCTCCACGGGGGACCAGAACAAGGCCTTGTGGGTAGTTGGAGATTTCATCCTCCATAGATTCTGATTGGATCATATCAACAAAATTTAGTTAAGAGTTTCATGTCCCAATAGATGATGCAGTTATATTTGTATAAAGAGGGGAATGGTGATTTCAGATTGGATGAAAGAATCCAATTATTATGGCTTTGGGTATCCAAAGAAGAAAAAAATATTTGCGTTCAATATTTATGCATAAATCAAACCTAGCATATTGCATGAAAGATCCAAATCCTTTAAGAACCAGCTATCAAGATCAGGAATCATGTTTGAATCTTGGATTTGTGAAGGGAAATGAAAAGAGAGATGTAAAAAAAAAATAAAATTAAATACATAAATAGCTTCTACTTCATTCACTTTTCCCTTCTCATTTCTTTTTTCCTACACAAATTGCTCCACAAATCCAAGATCCAAAAACAGACTAAAGAAAAAGTCAAGGAAAGGCTTCAGTCTTTTGAAATACTAATAACAAGCAGTCAAATGTTGGCCCAGTGTCATCTAGAGGCTTTTTGTGACCTATACATGATCACAAAAAACAAACAAATAAGAAATGGAAAAACAAAAAAACAAAAAAAACAGAGGAAAACTCCGAAAACTTGAATAATTGCATTTCCACTACAAGCTATAAGCATATAAAAAATTTGAGCGATAGAAATTTGCAGCTATTTCCCTCATAGATTAGCAGCATACCATTGATTGTCCTCATTTTTTGTTTACTTCACAGCACAATAACACAGTGGATAACATATCAATCAAGTTTTGTATGTGTTAATTTCCTTGAGGTTTCCACACCTATCTTTTTTCTTTTTACTCCTTGTGACAAGCAACAATATAAAGTCAAACTTCCGTGCAAATTATACAAGCTTATTGGAGTACCACATTCACAATTTTATTGTCTTTCATGCTTATTACAGTTTCACATTCAGTAAGGTATTTTGTTATTTGACCAACAATCAGGAAGTTCAAACAACATCATATTGGAGTACTGAAGAAAATCAGTTGCTGGATATGAATGAAGTTCACCTTCTTCTGCAACAATTCCCAACCCATCTGCTCTTAAACTTCGATTGTAAAACATAAGAGATCGCAGGTGTTGAGGGGCTCGGTAATGAACACCCAACAGAAGCCTGTAATCCATAATGTGCTGTGTTTCTAAAAATTTATTGTCAATTTCAATCTGCCTCCATAAGCATAGTTAAATGAGAATTAGAAGATACAAACAACAGCATATGCATGAAAAGAAAACCAAAGCACATGAAATATGCATTGCATTTTAAATATGCTCAAAATCATAGTTGAAATATAAGTTTAAAATATGCATGCTAATAACACCTTGGAGGTTTAAGGAAACAACATTGGAAAATAATAATTCCATTTTGTTTTGACAACTGAATGCATTTCTTTTATTCTTTTCATGGCGTTAACCTGTATATATCTTATGTCAACCTAAGTAATATCATTAAGGATTTTAATATACAGTTTCATTCTTTTATCATTTTTTGGGACATTAGTACCAAGATTTCATGTAGAGTTTAACATCCTCTGGAAATCATTATTTTTATAAGTTTCCTATATTCCAAGTATACAACCACATTAAAACTTAAAACATCTCAGTAGCGGGGCTCAGGATTTGAGACATAAAAATGCTCATGAACCATTGGCAGCTCAGGTAATTTCATGACAACATGCATGGTTGAAAATTTCCATAATTTAATTGTTCAATTGATAGAAGAGTAATATGTGAAAGACCCATGTGATTTACCAAAATGGTAATGCAAACATAAATAACTGCACGGTGATAAACTACAGCAAAATGAAATAGTTTTGCTGATTGTTAATTTATTTTGATTGCCCCCTTCAAAGAAATATAGAAAGAAAGTCGTGCTCTGCATTGGAAGGTCATTCAGCTCCCTCCATCCAAATAACATCACTTCTGATACATGGGAGAAATCATATCTAATTCTAGATTGCTTTCCTCATAATATTTAGCCATAAACATCATTTGGTAAGAATTAAGAACTGTCTGCATATTGCACTGCTCCTGATTAATTGAACACAACTGCAGAGAAAACGGAGTAATGATTATCATTCCTCATCCACACTTAAAACTGGCACCAATTAGCAACCGTGATTGAGGAAATTCTTGGCAGGTTTTATGATTAGTTGAAAAACAAAAACTCTGGCAAATTGTCTGCGTGCTGTCTCAAAAACAGAGGGGCTTTTAGGAAAAAAATTGAAGAAATTTGAAAAAAAGGTAACCGGTTGAAGAGGTTCTCAAGATTCCTAATCAAATTACTCAGTGGTTGAGATTAACTTGTAAAAATCTAATGGCTTAAAATAAATGTGTATATGATGTGCACATCTTATTGAGGTGCACATCTTAATAGCTCCCATTATATGGATTTATACTTATCTTTAATCACTACAGGAAATGACACTATTGGCTATTAAAATATTGGTCACCAAAAGTCAATTTTTAGTCACCAAAAGTCGGTTTTTTGGTTTCCCCGACTAAATTTTTTAGTCGCCGGAAGACGGTCGGGAAAAGTATTGGCGACTAAAAAACTTTTAGCAAGTCTTTAGCGACCAAAACTTTGGTCGCCAATAGTCAATTATATTTTTTAAATTATACATTTACTGACCAATGTTTTAGTCGCCAATACTCAAGGAATCAGCGACCAAACCTTTTAGTTGTCAAAAGCTCATTCGTGAAAAAAAAAGATTTACACTCACTAGCTTCTCATCTGCTCTTGTGGAGATTCAAACCATCAACCTCCCACACACCATAAACCTTATACAACACACTCTTTCCACTACGCCTCTATAACACCATATGATTATATATGCAACATATATTATTTATATAGTACATAGACCCGTATTAATATAAAAGTATACATATATATAAAGAAAATGATTTTTTATTGAACATAATTTATGTAAAAATAAATTATTTACTAGGAAAAAAAAAAAAGAGACCACTTTTGGCGACTAAACATAATTTTAGTAGTCAATTATATACTTTTGGCTACTAATTATTTTTTAGTCGTTAAAAAATTTAATTCCCGCGCTAAAAAGCCTCACTTTTGGCTACTAAACATCTTTTTAGTCGCCCAATGCCTCACTTTTGGCTACTAAATTATTTTTAGTCGCCAAAAAGCCTCACTTTTGGCTACTAAAATTTTTTTAGTCGGTAAAAGCCTCACTTTTGGCAACCAAACATCTTTTTAGTCGCCCAATGCCTCACTTTTGGCTACTAAATTTTTTTTAGTCGCCAAAAAGCCTTTCTTTTGGCTACTAAAATTTTTTTAGTCGGTAAAAGCCTCACTTTTGGCGACCAAATATCTTTTCAGTCGCCCAATGCCTCACTTTTGGCTACTAAATTTTTTTTAGTCACCAAAAAGCCTTACTTTTGGCTACAAAAATTTTTTTAGTCGGTAAAAGCCTCACTTTTGACAACAAAACATCTTTTTAGTCGCTCAATGCCTCACTTTTGGCTACTAAATTTTTTTTAGTCGCCAAAAAACCTTACTTTTGGCTACTAAATTTTTTTTAGTCGCCAAAAAACCTTACTTTTGGCTACTAAAATTTTTTTAGTCAGTAAAAGCCATATATCGACGACCAAACAGATTTTTAGTCGCCAAAACTTATACTTTTGGCTACTAAATTGTTTTAGTCGCCAAATATCTTTACTTTTGGCTACTAATGCTTTTTTAGTCGCCAAAACCTATATATTCAGCGACCAAAAGTGCTTTTTAGTCACCAAAGATGATTTTTCTTGTAGTGAATAAATATTTAAGATAACTACACTTTGGCCCAGTTTTCTAATATAACTATATAAATAAATTAATCCCTAATTAAATTACACTCTATCGTATACCAATAGAAAATTAATTATTTATTTTACTAGCACACCCATTATTATTATTATTATTTATTTATTTACTCTTACTTTTATATTTATTTATTTATTGTCTTTAACTTTAATTTGGCCCAACTAATATTATAATTTTATATTTCTGTTAATTTGGCCCCAAATAATAATTCCTAATTAATCTCATATTTGATAATCCAATGCCAAATTAGATTCTGTATTTATTATTATTTATTTAATAATATATTATCACATACAACTATAATACTAGTATAAAATTTAAGAGACAACTTAAATTTTCGGGTGGTTACCAATAGGTTGGTATCTACGGCCTAAACCACCAAACCTATGACAACTTATAACAACACAAGCATAATATACAAATCATAAACGAAGTAAACACACTAAAACAACCCCAACATGAGTAAAAATAGTGCTGAAAATTAACTTGGAAAGCTAGAAAAAGTTAGCAAAAATGGGAGAGCATTAAAGCTAGTAAGCAAGCCAAAGGAAGGGTGGCTAACCTCCCCACTTTTTGGACCTTAAAACCACATGTTTTAACCTCTAAAAATTCTGAAAATCAGTAGCTAAAAGTAGGGAAATAAGTGGGAAACACAAGGATAAAAGCTTATGGAATAAGATTCGAGAAAGAGTAGTTAACCCCTCCACTTTTGGTAGCTTTAAATAACAAGTTTTAGCCCACCAAAAACAATCCAAAACATTGTAAAAGCAACAAGAAAAAGATGAGAGAAGAGTAGTTTAAGCAAGGCAAAAGTTATACTGTCACGACCCAAACCCGCCCCTATGGGTTTAGCACCGTAACCAGCCAGTAATCTGATGATTACCGAAGGCCTGCTTAACAGTAAAACAGTAATACATAGTTCAGGGGCTGGCGGAAGCCAAAACAGTAATTAAAAGATGCCCAATGAGCTGTGACAGTCTGTATGCAAAAAGACTTTTCATACATATTCACGTTCAGAACAAAACAGTATATACATACATATACAATCATCCGGGACAGGGACCCAATCCCTATTGGAACAGTACAGTACAATTATCATTCAGTCTATACAGTATCACAAGACAGAGACAAAAAGGGGGAATCTAAAACACCCCAAACAGCCTTGGCTCGGTCAGGCTTGGAACATCGCAGTGAGGCACAGTGGTTGGCTTGACAAAAAGGGAGTTTAACCCAACGCTCCTAGCTCCGATCCGGTGCCTGGACACCTACATATATATATAAACAGTGAGCTAAAGCCCAGTGAATAACATATGCGTAAAGAGGTTAAGAATGAATGTCCTTTCAGTATTGAAAACAGTCAATTATCAGTACATCAGTTATTCAGTTTGTGGCTCATATTTCATGCCATGACAGTCATTCAGAAGCTATAATAGTCATATGTGGTACATCCAATAGCAAACAGTACAGTAGGTCTTAACAGACCGAACAGTCAGGTGATGGCCATCATATTAGTAAACAGTAGTGGTTCCGACATGGGAACCGACAGAGATCTCTGTAACAGTAGCAGTACAGTACAGTAACAGTAAATTGCTATGGATGCCACGAATACAGTTCACAAATAGGACAAACATTCATTCAGTAAGAAATATCATTTCAGAAAGCAGTACAGTTGTTCATTCAGAAAATATTCATGATCGAACATATCTTTACAACATTGTTACTCACAGAGTTCTGGGCTACGGATAAGCTAGTGCGCGTCCTCGGATGCCAACCCTACACAGTTACAGGATGAACACATACTAAGTCACATACTTGGGAATCAAAGACTTAGTCCCTACTTAGACTCGGTGTGGTTCTACATCAATATCCTCATTAAGATGCCTTAAACTAGGCCTAGGAATGCCTAGAATGGAAAGAGGATGCAAAGATGTACTTATAAACACTTTTCAAAATTTTCAGAAAACAGGGGTCTCGCTCGAGCGTGGCTTTCTACGCTCAAGCGGACATGCAGACAAAGGAGCTCCACTCGAGCGTGACTTCCGTCACTCGAGCAGACTGCAAGCTACAGTAAAAATACTAGATGCTCAAAATTCACGCTCGACGGGCGCTCGACCCCCACTCGAGCGTGAGACACAAGTCCTCGCTCGAGTGTGAACTCTCTCGCTCGAGCGGACTGTAAACTCATGCAAAGTACTGAATACACGCATTTCACGCTTGAGCGTCACTTTCCTCGCTCGAGCGTGGGTCCAAAATCTGGAAATTCCATATTTGAACCTCAAGCTCAAAATCAACTTTTAATGCATCAAATTCGATCCTTTTGGGCCAATTTTCTGAAAAACACTTTTAAACTCATAATATAACATGTTTCAAAGATCAATTTGAGAAATCAAAGCCCAAAGGTAGTTCAATTAAATATAATTT
Organism: Camellia japonica; assembly: GCA_030407325.1. Lineage (NCBI taxonomy): Eukaryota > Viridiplantae > Streptophyta > Magnoliopsida > Ericales > Theaceae > Camellia > Camellia japonica. Next base: position 200,509,782 of record JAPPVO010000019.1, on the reverse strand, counting down.
CAAAGAAGTTTTCATGAACATGAAGAACAATGCAAATTCAACACATGTATGGGTTCTTTGGAACTCCAATGTGCTAAAACAAGATCAAATACAAGATTTAACTTCAAAACATGGTGAGTTCATGGATCAAGACCCAAAATATGAACATGTATGCAATAATTTTCATGAAACAACTTCAAAACTTCAAAATATGCACATGTATGCATGATTAGAGCTTCAATCCAACAATCTAAACCAAAACTTGACTTCAATCTCTAAACTTCCATGAACCATGCACTATATGACTCAATTTAACAATTAAGAGGATAAACTCCATACCTAGGTTCCTCAATTACAAGAATGAGAGTTCAATTATGCAATTAACCTTCAATTCCTTCAAGTCTCCAAGCTAAAATTGTTGAAATCAAGTTTTCCCCTCACTCTCTCTCTCTAGTCGGCTATGGCTCAAGAAATGGGCTGATGAAATGTAATGAAATCAAGTCTCAAGGTGTTATAGAGATAGGCCACTAAGTGGCAAAAAGGTAGATAAGCCTAACTTATGTAATTTAACATTATTCAATCTAATTTAATCATATCAAATCAATTTTTAATTAAATATACCATAAAATCACATAAATTCTAATTAGCACAAAACACTAATCAATTTCTGGTTCGACCGCCGATAAGGCCTTCAATTTGCAGTTTAAAACATAAAACATGAACAGATTATTTAACAGTCAACAGATAGAATTGCATTTAAACTAACACACTCAATCAATCAGTTCAGAAATTTCAGTCAATTAACATGCTTAATCATAGATTAGCACTAATCAGTGGTATTATCAGTAAACAGTGGTGAGGGTTGTCACATATACCTTTGAAGAGAAGACTCTTTTGTTCACAAACCACAAGATGTTCACTCTCAAAGGCTAAAATTTTAGCTCAATAATCTCAGCAAAGAGCCTCAAAATATTGGTTTAGGAAGTGTATGTATAATGTATGTCTATTGCAAGATAGAGATGAAGAGTGCTTAGCAAGATTTGGGCACTTGGAGAATTTTTCTAACCTAAAACCAAGAGGGATGGTCCTTTATTTATAGAAAAAAAAAAAAAAAAGTTTCCCAGTTAGAAATATCTGTGTGGAGTCAGTTGGTGCAAGGCCTGCACATGGGGGGACAGCTGGCAGTAAATATCTATCTGTCGGGAAACATGGTCGACCGGCCATGTAGAGGGACGGCCGGCCACTAGAAATTGGCCAGTCGGCCTCTGATTAGTCAGGCTAGAAAAAAAAAAAAAGGTTTTGGTCCAAAGGGGGTGCAAGGTTTTAGGCTCTGCAACTCAAAACCGAAGCTTCTTGCCGAAGAAATTGAACATTTGTACAGCATATTATTTCATCATCGAGTGTTCATCGTGAGATGCCCAAGTCTTAGGGGCAATAAAAAACGGAGTGTCTACAGATTATAACAAAGTATATCCTTCTGCTGTTTTGGTAATTTTCATACAAAAAATTACATCAGCAATCCCAATGTCCTTCATGTCAAAATGTTTATTCATCATTTTCTTGGTAGTTTTAATCATGTCATTATTACTACATATGATGAGCATATCATCCACATAAAGATATACTATAACATAACATTTGTTTATGTTTTTAATATAAACACATTTGTCACATTTATTAATTTTAAATCCATTTGACATCATTGCCTTGTCAAATTTCTCATGCCATTGCTTTGGCGCTTGTTTTAAACCATATAATCATGTAACCAATTTATACACTTTCTTTTCTTTTCTTGGAATAGAAAATCCTTCTGATTGTTCCATGTAAATTTTTTCATTTAACTCACCATTTAAGAAAGCTGTTTTTACATCCATTTGATGAATTTCTAAATTATACAAAGATGCAATGGCAATTAGCATTCTAATGAATGTTATTCTAGTAACTGGTGAGTATGTGTCAAAGTAATCAAGACCTTCTTTTTTACTATATCCTTTAATAGCAAGTCTTGTCTTGTATTTGTCAATTGATCTATCAGCTTTTATTTTTATCTTGAAAATCCACTTGTACCTAAGAGGTTTATAACCTGGTGGCAAATCCACCAATTTCCAAGTGTGATTTTGCAAGATGGATTCAACTTTGCTATTTGTAGCCTCTTTCCATAAATGAGTCTCAAGACTAAATATAGCTTCTTTGAAAGTTAAAGGCTCATTTTCTAACAAAAAGTTAGAAAACTTGGATCAAAAGATTTTGAGGTTCTAGCACGTTTATTACGCCTAGGTTCCTCTTCCTCATTTTGATCTAACTTTTGCTCTTGTTCTTGATCTTATTCTTGATCATGACTAGTAATAGCATTATAAGATCTTTTGTTAGTACTAGTTTTTTGTCTAGTTTTATTAGGAAACACATATTCAAATAATGATATATTTCGAGATTCAATAATAGTATTTACATGCACTTCTGAATGTTCTAACTTATGAATTAAAAACCGATATGCACTGCTATTCTTGGCATAACTAATGAATATGCAATCAATAGTTTTAGGACCTATCTTAGTCTTTTTAGGACTAGGAATAGCCACTTTAGCGAAACACCCCTACACTTTTAAGAATTTGTAGGATGGTACTCTCCCATGCACTACAGGAAAAAACACATTTGGCGACTAAATTTCTCGACTAAAAAAAAATTGGTCGCTGAAAGTATAACTTTTGGCGACTAAAAAAGCATTAGTAGCCAAAAGTAAAGATTTTTGGCGACTGAAAAAATTTAGTAGCCAAAAGTATAGTAATTGGTGACCAAAAATCTGTTTGGTCGCCGATATATGGCTTTCACCGACTAAAAAAATTTTAGTAGCCAAAAGTTAGGCCCTTTGGCGACTAAAAAAAATTAGTAGCCAAAAGTGAGGCATTCGATGACTAAATTGATGTTTGGTCGCCAAAAGTGAGGCTTTTACCGACTAAAAAAATTTTGGTAGCCAAAAGTTAGGCCCTTTGGCGACTAAAAAAAATTTAGTAGCCAAAAGTAAGGCCTTTACCGACTAAAAAATTTTTAGTAGCCAAAAGTGAGGGTTTTTGGTAACTAAAAATAATTTAGTAGCCAAAAGTGAGGCATTCGGCGACTAAAAAGAAGTTTAGTCGCCAAAAGTAGTAATTTTAGCGCGTGAATTTTATTTTTAACGACTAAAAAATTATTAGTAGCCAAAAGTATAGAATTGGTGACTAAAATTATGTATAGTCGCCAAAAGTGGTCTCTTTTTTTTTTAATAAATAATTTATTTTTACATAAATTATGTTCAATAAAAAATAATTATCTTTATATATACTTTTATATTAATACGAATCTATGTACTATATAAATAATATATGTTGCATATATAATCATATGGTGTTATGGAGGCGTAGTGGAAAGAGGGCCTTGTATAAGGTTTATAGTGTGGGAGGTTGATGGTTTGAATCTCTACAAGAGCAAAGTGTAATTTTTTTTTTCACGAAATCACTTTTGGCGACTAAAAGGTTTGGTCGTCGATTCCTTCAGTATTGGCGACTAAAACATTAGTCGGTAAATGTATAATTTCAAAAAAATATAATTGACTATTGGCTACTATCACGACCCAAACCCGCCCCTATAGGTTTAGCGCCGTAACCGGCCAGTAATCCGTGGATTACCTACGGCCTCCAAACAGAATAACAAGTATTAAGGGGCTGCGGAAGCAAAATACAGAAGGTAAACAAGGTCCAATGAGCTATGATGACATACATGGGACAGAAAATTTTAAAACTTATTTATAACATAAACATGCCAGTCAAAGTACACCAATATGTACAGAATATTTACATAAGCACGTCCCAAGATCCGACGTTACAAAACACAAACATTGACTAGCACGAAGACAAAACTGCCATGGCATCGGGCTTCAGGCGGAACCTCCTCGGGAGGCACAACAGGTGGCTGACCAAAAACAACAATACAGAGGGCCATCAACTCTGGCTTGGGTCTTGTGCCGGCTCACCTACATATATATAATAAACTGTGAGCGAAAGCCCAGTGAATAATAACAGAGTAAAGGGGTTAATGAATGATGTCCATCACAGAGTTTATATCAGAAACACATTCATATCAGAAACAAGGTCTTATGCATGTTCAGATTTGAAATCAGATATAGGTTCAGATACATGTTCATATTCATATTTTGCATAAGATTATACGTGGTACACCCATTAGCTAACAGATCCATCGGCCACGGTATTGTTACCCCCGGGCAAGGGCCATCGTCCACGGTATTGTTACCCCCGGGCGAGGGCCATCGGCCACGGTATTGTTACCCCCGGGCGAGGGCCATCGAAACCAAGGGTGCCACAAATACTTTTCAGAAAAACTGGACATTCATTCGTTCATTTCCAACATATCATAGCTTTTCAAGAACTAATCATTTCATATCATAGTATACTGAAAATACATAACATTGAACATAACTTTACAAAGTTATTACTCACAGTGGGCGTTGATACACGTAGACGAAATCAAAGGGTCAAACAGGTTGTGGCACGTGACCTACATAACACATCACGGATACACACTTTGAAACATGCACTCCAATTGTACAAAACTTACATCAACGATTCTAAGTGTGTCCCTAACCCCTTAACCTTAGTATGGAGCCTTAAACATGGCCTAGGAATGCCTAGGATGGAATGAGGGTGTAAAAATGCCTTAGAAAATGTTTTTCAAAAGTTGCTGAAAACAGGGGTCTCGCTCGAGCGAGCCTTACTTCGCTCGAGCGAGCTTGCAAAATCAAAGGGTTCGCTCGAGCGAGAGTTCCTTCGCTCGAGCGATCTGCAAAGATGAAAAAGTACTGGTTGTTGATTTTTTCCGCTCGATGCTCGCTCGAGCGTGAGACACAGCTCTTCGCTCGAGCGTAGGTCTCTTCGCTCGAGCGTACGCCTGCGCGCACCAAGATTCTGAGAGCTTGAAATTTACGCTCGAGCCACCATTTCTTCGCTCGAGCGGAGCTCTGAACAAACGATGGTCGCTCGAGCGAGGAATCTTTCGCTCGAGCGAGGAAGCCAAATTCTGGAATTTCCAGATTTGCCTTCCAAGTTCGAACCAAGCATTCTCCAACCCAAAACTCAACCTCTTGGGCCCAAATTCTGGAAAAACACTTTAAACTCAAAATATATTAAGTTTCAAAAGTCAATTTGTAAATTCAAGGGCCAAGAGTGAGTCAATTTGAACACCAACTCCAAAAATCTTCATGAACAAGATGTAATCCAACATGCATGAGTTCAAGTGCATTTCAAAGCTTCAAAACATGATCTAAAGCAAAGTTAAACTCAGAATTTTGATGAATTCATGGACTTTAGCAAAAATATGCACATGCATGTAGAGATTTGATACAAAACAACCTCATATGCCAAGAACATGTACATGCATGCATGTTATGGACTTCAATTCAACATGCTACACCCATTTCCAACCTTAAACTCTAATCTAACCAAGAATCATGCAAGAACTAGTTCAAGTACATGAATGAGAGGATGAATTCTTACCTTAAACCCTTAGTTTCAAGTCTAGAAGCTTAATTCCTCCAAGTTGCCTACAATTCCTCCAATTTCTAAGCTAAACCTTGTTGAATCAAGTTTTCTCCTCTCTCATTTGTCTTCCACGGTTTGGTCTCTAAAGGAGATGAAGTTGATGTATCAAGTGTTATAAGATTAAAGCATGGCCTAGCAAAGTCCACTTAGTGGCAATTCTGTAATTAAGCTCGGGTCATTATTAAAACGTTATTTAATCAGATTTAAGCGTTTAAATCGAATTTTAATTGAACCTACCATAAAATCACATAAAATCTAACTAGTCCAAAACACTAATCAATTTCGGAATCGGGCGCCGATAAGGCTTCTAATTTGCAGTTTAAAGTTTAAAATACGAACAGATATGAACACATAATTCAAGCAATGCACACGCAAATTAATTCCAGATTTCCTCTTAATTATTATTAGGCATAATTAAGTTCTAATTAGCGTTAATCAGGGTCGGGGTTATTACAGTCTTCCCCCCTTAAAAGAGTTTGGTCCCCAAACTCAAGTTACCTTCATTCGGAGTCAACATTGGGTCTAAAGGAAACAAATCCGGATATCTCTTCTTCATATCTTCCTCGGTTTCCCAAGTTGCATAAGTTCCCCCGTGGTTCTGCCAATCCACTTTCACCAACGGTATTTCTTTGTTTCTCAGTCTTTTAACCCTTCGATTCACAATCTGGATAGGCCTTTCTTCATAGGTGTAATCATCCTTCAACAGTACATGTGTCGGTTCGATGACGTGGAGTGGGTCTCTCAAATATTCCCGAAGCATCGATACATGGAAGACATTGTGCATATGTTCCATCACCGGAGGTAAGGCTATTCGGTAGGACACCGGATTGATCTTTTCGAGAACTTCGTAAGGTCCAACATACCTCGGAGCCAATTTTCCTTTAACACCGAATCGGGTTTGACCCTTCATCGGGGTCACTTTAATGAACACATGATCTCCCACTTCGTATTCCCTTTCTCTTCTTCGAACATCAGCATAGCTTTTCTGCCTACTTTGTGCAGTTTTCAAACGTTGCTGTATCAGTTTTACCTTCTCGGTCGTTTCTTGCACAAGTTCTGGTCCCAACAAAGGTCTGTCACCTACTTCAGCCCAACATATTGGAGATCTACACTTTCTTCCGTACAAAGCTTCGTAAGGAGCCATCCCAATACTTGAGTGGTAACTATTGTTGTATACAAACTCGGCTAATGGCAAGTAGGTTTCCCAATTTCCCTAGAAGTCTAACATACACATTCTGAGCATATCCTCCAGAGTTTGGTTTGTTCGTTCGGTTTGGCCATCAGTCTGTGGGTGGTAAGCGCTGCTCAATCTCAATTCTATTCCCAAGGCCTGTTGCAAACTTTGCCAAAATCTAGACACAAACTTCGAGTCCCTGTCAGACACAATAGACACTGGCACTCCATGCAATCTCACAATTTCAGTCATATAGATGTTGGCCAATTTATCAGCATTATAAATGGTTTTGACAGGCAGAAAATGTGCAGACTTAGTTAAACGGTCAACTATAACCTAGATAGAGTCCATACCTCAAGAGGAACGAGGCAATCCCACTATGAAATCCATGGTGATGTGCTCCCATTTCCATTATGGTATTAGGAGTGGTTGTAGCAAACTGGCAGGTCGTTGATGTTCAGCTTTAACCTGTTGGCAATGTAGACATCTAGCCACAAAGTCTGCGATGCTCTTTTTCATTCCAGGCCACCAAAAATTCTGTTTCAAATTATGGTACATCTTCGTGTTTCCCGGATGCATAGCAAATTTACTACTGTGAGCTTCGGTCATAACACGTTTTCTCAAATCATAGCAATCAGGCACACAAAGACGGTTCTGAAATTTCAGCACACCATTTTCAAACATAAATTCGGGCCTCGGTTTCGAATCAAACTCCTCTATAATCTTTTTCAAGTGTTCATCTTCACATTGTTGCTGTTTAATCTCATCAAGAATAGCAGGTTGAGCAGAGATAGCAGATGTCAATCCATCTTGTTCAAGGTCAATTGACAAGTCCTTTTGGCTGGACAACAAACACGACACGGTTGCACCGGATTTTCGGCTCAAGGCATCTGCTACAGTATTAGCCTTCCCCGGATGGTACAAGATTTGTAAGTCATAATCCTTGATTAGTTCCATCCAACGTCGCTGTCTCATATTTAACTCCTTTTGGGTGAAGAAATATTTCAAGCTTTTATGGTCGGTGTACACTTCGCAAGTTACCCCATACAAGTAATGACGCCATATTTTCAAAGCAAACACCACGGCTGCCAATTCAAGGTCATGCGTTGGATAATTCTTTTCATGAGGTCGCAGTTGTCTGGAGGCATAGGTAATCACCTTTCCATTTTGCATCAGTACACACCCTAAGCCTTTATATGAAGCATCACTGTACACTTGAAACCCATCAGTACCATTTGGCAAGGTTAAGATTGGTGCAGTCACTAACCTGGTTTTCAACTCTTGGAAAGCTGTCTCTCTCTGATCATTCCAGTCAAATGGCATGTTTTTCTGAGTTAATTGAGTCAATGGCAAGGCAAGCTTTGAGAAGTCTTTCACAAATCTCCTGTAGTAGCCTGCAAGTCCCAGAAAACTCCGTACTTCTGTCATATTTGTAGGCCTCGGCCAATCCACAACAGCTTCAATTTTCTGAGGGTCCACAGAAACACCATTTTTGTCAATCACATGGCCCAGAAATGCCACACTGTCCAGCCAGAATTCGCACTTAGACAATTTAGCATACAACTTCTTTTCTCTCAATATCTGCAAGGCGGTTCTCAAATGCTTTTCATGTTTTTCCCTGCCTTTAGAATATATCAAAATATCATCAATAAATACAACAATGAAATCATCCAGATATGATTTAAACACTCTATTCATAAGATCCATGAAAGCAGCAGGTGCATTTGTCATCCCAAACGGCATTACCAAAAATTCATAATGTCCATATCTAGTTCGGAATGCAGTTTTCTCAATGTCTTCGGCTCTAACCTTTAACTGATGATACCCAGACCTGAGGTCAATTTTAGAAAACACTTGGGCACCCTGAAGTTGGTCAAACAAGTCATCTATTCGGGGCATAGGGTATTTATTCTTGATAGTCACTTTGTTCAATTCCCGATAGTCTATACACAATCTCAAAGACCCATCATTCTTTTTGACAAATAACACCGGAGCACCCCAAGGTGAAGTACTCGGACGGATAAAGTTCTTGTCTAACAGCTCCTGAAGTTGGGTTTTCAATTCTTTCAATTCAGAGATAGACATTCTATAGGGAGTCTTGGAAATAGGTTGTGTCCCCGGAAACACCTCAACAGTAAATTCAATTTCTCTGTCAACTAAATCCCCCGGTAAATCAGTCGGAAACACATCAGGAAAGTCACAGACAATAGGGATTGTTTCTACAGTAGGACTGTCAGATGGTGTAGTCAGTATGCAACACAAATAACCCCTACAACCCTTCCTAAGTAGTTTTACAGCTTTCATAGCCGAAATTAAATATGGGGAGGAACTACCCCATTCCCTCTAAAGGTAAATTCAGGCATACCCGGCGGTCTAAACACAACAGTTTTGTTTGCACAATCAATAGTAGCACAGTATTTAGTCAACCAATCCATCCCCAAAATACAGTCAAAATGATGAATGTCCAAGGGTAATAAGTCCACATACAACATCATATCACCAACCACCACATCACATGCTGGATAAACATGAGTACACATCATAGGATCCCCAGAAGGTGTAGATATAGATAATACACATGTCATATGTTCTAGTGGCCTAGTCAATTTCTGAGAAAAGGCATGCGACACAAAAGAATGCGTAGAACCAGAATCTATCAACACACATGCATATTGAGAACATACAGAAAGTGTACCTGACACCACGGTATAGGTGTTCGGTACATCACCAGGCACTAAGGCAAACACTCGGCCTTGTTTTAACGGTTCCTTTCCTGTATTAGCTTTGACGTTGGTTTTGGCCACAGAAGCAGATCCCACTGAACTCACTGCCGGACGGCTAGTAGTCTCAGATCTAAGCGGACAATCTCTCATCATATGGCCTGTCTTGCCACAACTGAAACACGCACCTAATGTTCGGTGACAAGTACCTTTGTGCCTTTTTCCACAATCGGGGCAATTTGGCGTAGAGCCACTACCTTGGCTTGAGTTACTGTAATACCCTGTGTTACGCTTCTTGTTTCCGGAAAATGAACGGCCCTTTTTAAAACTATTCCCAGATCTTTTCCCTGCCCAATCAGTCCGTGGAACAAGAGTTTGTTTCTTTGCTGCTAGAATGGATTCTGCCATTAATGCCCTATCCAAAACGCTCACATATGTGGGTAGATTCAGAACTCCCACCCTATCCAGTATGTCCAGATCCAATCCATCCTCAAACTTGCGGGCCTTCTTGTATTCTGTGTCCACCATATGGGGAGCAAACCTGGCTAGCTCAGTGAACTTGGCCTCATACTCGGCCACAGACATTCTGCCTTGTTTGAGCTCCTGAAATTCTGAGACTTTCCGGTTTCGAAAGCACTGGGGAAAATACTTGTCATAGAAGATTGCATTGAACTGGGTCCATGTCATATTTTCGTGGCCATTTCGGATCAGTAACCACCACCTTCGGGCTTCATCTTTCAGAGTATAGGTGGCTAGAAGAACTTTTTGAGTTTCTGAACACGGAAATACCTCATACAATTTCTCCATTTCAAGCAACCATGTTTCTGCCTTCAGTGGCTCAATCCCACCATAGAATGTCGGCGGTTTCATCTTCATGAATTTCTGTGTCAGACTTATGATGTCGTTGTTATCTGCCTCAACCTGCACCGGTGGAGGTGGAGGAGGTAAGGGTTGCTGCCTTTGTTGCTGTGTTAGGGTCTCAGTCAAGGCTGCCAACATCTGTTCCATTCGGCCCATGCGAGCCTCCGATGATTCACTTGCACCACTTCCCCCTGAGTTCTCCATTTTACTATACAGACATCAAAGGATATTAAGCATAGGTATATTCAATGTACATTCAGTTTTAATATTCAGTTGCTTTACCACACACTCACACATGCAAATGGAATGCCCCTAATTCTTACTAGGACATCCTAAGCTCATACGGACCTGTGTGTGCGGTACAACTCGTGCTCTGATACCACTCTGTCACGACCCAAACCCGCCCCTATAGGTTTAGCGTCGTAACCGGCCAGTAATCCGTGGATTACCTACGGCCTCCAAACAGAATAACAAGTATTAAGGGGCTGCGGAAGCAAAATACAGAAGGTAAACAAGGTCCAATGAGCTATGATGACATACATGGGACAGAAAATTTTAAAACTTATTTATAACATAAACATGCCAGTCAAAGTACACCAATATGTACAGAATATTTACATAAGTACGTCCCAAGATCCGACGTTACAAAACACAAACATTGACTAGCACGAAGACAAAACTGCCATGGCATCGGGCTTCAGGCGGAACCTCCTCGGGAGGCACAACAGGTGGCTGACCAAAAACAACAATACAGAGGGCCATCAACTCTGGCCTGGGTCTTGTGCCGGCTCACCTACATATATATAATAAACTGTGAGCGAAAGCCCAGTGAATAATAACAGAGTAAAGGGGTTAATGAATGATGTCCATCACAGAGTTTATATCAGAAACACATTCATATCAGAAACAAGGTCTTATGCATGTTCAGATTTGAAATCAGATATAGGTTCAGATACATGTTCATATTCATATTTTGCATAAGATCATATGTGGTACACCCATTAGCTAACAGATCCATCGGCCACGGTATTGTTACCCCCGGGCAAGGGCCATCGGCCACGGTATTGTTACCCCCGGGCGAGGGCCATCGAAACCAAGGGTGCCACAAATACTTTTCAGAAAAACTGGACATTCATTCATTCATTTCCAACATATCATAGCTTTTCAAGAACTAATCATTTCATATCATAGTATACTGAAAATACATAACATTGAACATAACTTTACAAAGTTATTACTCACAGTGGGCGTTGATACACGTAGACGAAATCAAAGGGTCAAACAGGTTGTGGCACGTGACCTACATAACACATCACGGATACACACTTTGAAACATGCACTCCAATTGTACAAAACTTACATCAACGATTCTAAGTGTGTCCCTAACCCCTTAACCTTAGTATGGAGCCTTAAACATGGCCTAGGAATGCCTAGGATGGAATGAGGGTGTAAAAATGCCTTAGAAAATGTTTTTCAAAAGTTGCTGAAAACAGGGGTCTCGCTCGAGCGAGCCTTACTTCGCTCGAGCGAGCTTGCAAAATCAAAGGGTTCGCTCGAGCGAGAGTTCCTTCGCTCGAGCGATCTGCAAAGATGAAAAAGTACTGGTTGTTGATTTTTTCTGCTCGATGCTCGCTCGAGCGTGAGACACAGCTCTTCGCTCGAGCGTAGGTCTCTTCGCTCGAGCGTACGCCTGCGCGCACCAAGATTCTGAGAGCTTGAAATTTACGCTCGAGCCACCATTTCTTCGCTCGAGCGGAGCTCTGAACAAACGATGGTCGCTCGAGCGAGGAAGCCAAATTCTGGAATTTCCAGATTTGCCTTCCAAGTTCGAACCAAGCATTCTCCAACCCAAAACTCAACCTCTTGGGCCCAAATTCTGGAAAAACACTTTAAACTCAAAATATATTAAGTTTCAAAAGTCAATTTGTAAATTCAAGGGCCAAGAGTGAGTCAATTTGAACACCAACTCCAAAAATCTTCATGAACAAGATGTAATCCAACATGCATGAGTTCAAGTGCATTTCAAAGCTTCAAAACATGATCTAAAGCAAAGTTAAACTCAGAATTTTGATGAATTCATGGACTTTAGCAAAAATATGCACATGCATGTAGAGATTTGATACAAAACAACCTCATATGCCAAGAACATGTACATGCATGCATGTTATGGACTTCAATTCAACATGCTACACCCATTTCCAACCTTAAACTCTAATCTAACCAAGAATCATGCAAGAACTAGTTCAAGTACATGAATGAGAGGATGAATTCTTACCTTAAACCCTTAGTTTCAAGTCTAGAAGCTTAATTCCTCCAAGTTGCCTACAATTCCTCCAATTTCTAAGCTAAACCTTGTTGAATCAAGTTTTCTCCTCTCTCATTTGTCTTCCACGGTTTGGTCTCTAAAGGAGATGAAGTTGATGTATCAAGTGTTATAAGATTAAAGCATGGCCTAGCAAAGTCCACTTAGTGGCAATTCTGTAATTAAGCTCGGGTCATTATTAAAACGTTATTTAATCAGATTTAAGCGTTCTAAATCGAATTTTAATTGAACCTACCATAAAATCACATAAAATCTAACTAGTCCAAAACACTAATCAATTTCGGAATCGGGCGCCGATAAGGCTTCTAATTTGCAGTTTAAAGTTTAAAATACGAACAAATATGAACACATAATTCAAGCAATGCACACGCAAATTAATTCCAGATTTCCTCTTAATTATTATTAGGCATAATTAAGTTCTAATTAGCGTTAATCAGGGTCAGGGTTATTACAGCTACAAATAATTTAGTAGCCAAACATTGGCCCTTTGCCGACCAACTAAAATTTAGTAGCTAAAAAGTAGGTTTTGCCGACTAAATAAAATAGTAGCCAAATGTTTCACTTTCAACGACCAAACACACGCTTAGTCGCTAAAACATTCACCGACAAGCTTTAGGCGACTAAGTTGGCGACAAAAAAATTTAGTCGCTAATTGGTTTTGGCGACTAAAAAAGTGACCTTTGGCGACTAATATTTTGGTCGGCGAAACTGTTATTTCTTGTAGAGATGTCACATTTCATAAGGTGTTTGATTCACTTTCTTTTGGGGTACTTTATTAAGAATATAATTAGCAGAAAGTATTGTTTCCCCCCACAAATTCTGAGGTAATCTAGAACATATTAATATGGCATTCATCATTTCTTTTAAAGTCCTATTTTTCCTTTCAGTAATTTCATTTTACTGAGGTGAGTAAAGAGCAGTAGTTTTAATGAATTATTTCATATTCTTTACAAAACTCACCAAAAGGTGATTCATATTCACCAACTCTATCACTTCTTAATTTTTTTATTTTGTTACTAAGTTGATTTTCAACTTCATTCTTGTATTGAATGAAAGTTTCTAAAACTTTATCCTTGATTTGAATTAAATAACCATAATTATATCTAGTATAGTCATCTATGAAAGTAATAAAATATTTTTTTTCACCTTTAGTTTGAAATGGTTTAAAATCACAAATGTCACTATGAATTAATTCAAGTGATTCCGTACTTTTTTCAATTGAATGAAAATGAGTTTTGGTTAATTTTACCTCAACACAAATTTCACATTTACAATTTGGATCAATTTCAAATTTAGGCAAACATTCCATATTAATTAATCTACGTAAAGATCCATAATTAACATGTCCTAATCTACCATGCCATAAATTAGAAGACTCTAGCAAGTAAGAAGAAGATGTATTATTATTAATCATAGGAGAAAAAATTGTCATTACATTTATTTTGAAAAGGCCATCATTCATGTAACATTTTCTTACATACATCCCGTTTTTGGTAAGTACAAATTTGTTACTTTCAAAAACTAGCCTAAACCCATTTTTACTCAACAGAGATCCAGAGACTAGATTCTTGCAGATATCCGGCACATGCAGTACATTATTGAGTGTGAGTTCCTTTCCAGGTGTCATTTTTAAAATAATCTTTCCTTGTCCTTCGACTTTAGAAGTCGAGGAGTTGCCCATGAATAATTGTTCGCCGTTGTCCACCACAGAATAAGATGTGAACATCTGTTTGTCGACACAGATGTGGCGAGTAACATCAGTGTCCACCCACCATTCTATAGGATTTCCAACAAGGTTTGCCTCGAAAACAACTGCAGAAGATTTATGTCTTCTACACCATTGGAAATTTTGCCTACTTCGAACATATTGGCTTGAGTAGATTTCTTGCTTGATCTTCCTTTGCCTTTGCGCTTACTATGGCAATCTTTGGCCCGATGTCCCTCTTTGTCACAAATGTAACATTTATTATTGAACTTGTACTTCTTAGTTTTCCCTCCTTTAGAACCTTGTGGGGAACTTTCTTCAGAATACTTCTGTTTCTTTGCTTTTGGTGCATGTTCCACCATATTTACCTTAAACTCCATTGGATGCTTACCAGCTCGCTTCTCAGAATTGTGGTTGTCCTCCTCAATCCTCAAACGCACAATCAATTCCTCCAAAGTCATTTCTTTGCGCTTGTGTTTAAGGTAGTTCTCGAATTCTTTCCAGCCTTGTGGTAATTTTTCAATTAAGGCAGCAACTTGGAAGGATTCACTAAGAGACATGCTTTCTGCATGAGAGACATGCTTTCTGCATGAATGTCATGCAGAATAAGTTGGAGATCTTGAACTTGACTAATCATAGATTTTGAATCAGTCATCACAAAACTCAGAAATTTGCCAACCACAAATTTCTTTGAGCCATCATCTTCTGTTTTGTACTTTTTCTTCAAGGACTCCCAACGTTCATTTGCCATCTTGATAAGACTATAGATATTGTACAATGTGTTATCAAGTCCGTTCAAGATATAATTCCGGCAAAAGAAATCATCATGTTTCTAGGCATCGACCACAGCAACCACTTGTCGGTCGATTTCATCCACTTTTAGAGTAGAAGCATTCTCAGAGAAAACGTGCCAGGTTGAAAGTAGTAAGATAGAACAACATTTTCTGTTGTCATCTTTTAAAATCAATTCCTAAGAACTTCCCTGGCTTTTCACCGTGATTGACTAGCACAGTCACAGCATGAAGAGGAATTGGAGCAATTGCAGTCTCTATACCAGTACTGATTTGAACATTAGTTTTAGTAGCCATGAATTAGAATTTATACCACACACAAAATTAAACCAAAAACACATAATTTAATTCTATAAAAATAAAATAAATAAGAATTGTAACTTTTATTTCCAATTAATTTGAAAATAAAATTTTATTTAAATTAATTAATTTCATACAAAAAAATATTTCTGTAACACTTAAAATACTTAAAACATAATTTTAATTAATGAAAACTCATAAATTTATTTCTAAAAATCAAAATTAATTTCTGACCAACTTCACAAATTAATATTCTGAAATTATTAATGACAAACAGTATATTACTACTATTTGTCAAAGAAAATAAACAATATATTACTACTATTTGTCAAATAATATATTACTACTATTTGTATTTTCCAACCAGAATATTACTTTGTATAAGCATAGAAAATAATTTCTGTAAGAAGAAGAAAGGAAGAAAAAGAAATAAATGAAAAATTCTACACAAATAGAATAATTGGAATATGTCTTAAGATTGTTGGATAACTTGAAAACAAATTAAATAAACAAAATAAATTACTTACAGAATTTATTTACCAAAACAACTTAAGAACAAGAATGATCAAGTCGAGTGTATGACACTCTATCCTCAAGACTGATTCGCCCTGCTCAGGTGCTTATGAAATAATGACGTCTATCTCTCAGGGTACAATGATCTTACACAGATTGTATTAGCACTAAAAACAATCTGTTTCGGTGAACCAGAACTTGTGTTCTATATACTCAGAGATTTGTCTATGACTAATACGAAGTGTATATATATATATATATGCAAGAGAGCAAAACATAAGGCAACTAGAGAGAATTTTCGGAATGAACAAACTGCTGGAAGCGGGTCTTAATTTATAGGCAAATTGATGCCTTTTCAGAAGACCTAAACAAGTCTAACAAAGAACTGAACATATGCAGAATTCAAACTGAACAGATACAGAATTCAAATCTATTTGAAACAGTTTGATCTGCTGAAAAATGGAACCGGATTGAATTCAAATTTGGCGCAAAATTTGAATTAATTCTGTTCAAAAATTCAAATAATTTTCCCGCAAAAATTCAAATGAATTTTGTCCAAAAAATTAATATTAGTACCTGACCCGCAACCCGCACCCGGCTTTGTCGGCCGGACAGCGATGGTGGCGTGCGTGTGGTGGTGGTTTGAGCCAAAGCCTATTTTGTTCATAACTCCTCCCTTTTACGAACTTAGGACGCCCCTTGGGGCCTAATCCAAGTTTCTCCACTTACAGCTTATATACTCACAAAAGCTCTCTTAAAGTTTCAATGAGGGACAATCAATTTAAAGAAATCCACATTTGACTCTTCAACTTCCCATTCCACAAATCCGAAAACGACGTCAACTTCTTATTCACTCATAAATGGTTTTGACGAACTGTTTGCACCGTGTGATTTGTCATGCGGTAAAGAACACATCATCTCTTTGGACTCACCCCAAAAGACGTGTGGGTCCCACTTAAATTTGAGCTCAAAGTTGGCCAAAAAAAAACCTATAAAAATCATACTTTCCAACAATTATGTCAAACTTAGACACTCAATATATTTTCTTTAAATTTCTAAAGAGATTAAAGTAATTTATTTTATATTTTTTTATCCACCCATTCTCTTATTTCATTACAATAAAATTAATCTATGTTGTGGATGTCAATAATCTTGTCAAATTTTATAAACCAATGTGTCATAACTTCTTTATTGTTTGATTGATTCTTTATGCTGGATTTGGATTTGGTTGGTTGAATTTGCTGCCTTACTATTTGGTATTCCTTTCGGAAAAGGCTTAGATGGCAAGGAAAGAGACAGGCATTCTTAAGAGGCAATTGCGTATACACGGCGCAACAATGCAAAAAAAGAAAAAATATATATGATGGGGGGTTCTGATTGTCTCAACCGACTCTCTGGCTGTGCACTAACACAGCTGTGTGTGTAATGTAAGTGTGTGTGAGAACAAAGAGACTTCTGCTGTGAGTGCATTCACCTTTTGCCTTTCGTTTTTTTCGTTTTTTTGTGTGTTTTTTTTGGCCTGTGATTATGTATAGAGAGATCTATTGATGAGTGAGTGGAGTGGACACATACGCACTCTACTGTCTACCACTTGAGATATGGTCCTCCCACCTACACCGATATCATTAACTCCAATAAGACTTTAAAATAGAGGTCTTCTTATTGAACAATTATGGAGAAAGTTAAAATGTTAAAATATTGATAGTTATATAATTAGATTATATTTTTTAAAAAATAAATTATTTATTATCGAAATCATACTTATCGTCTATTTTTTATAAAACAAATATAATTATGACCCCGTTTGGGGTGTTAGAACTTTTGGTTAAAATAGTCAAAAGTTAAAATATCCAATCATATCACTCTATTTATTTTTTCGTACATCTTTTTATAAAAAAAAAAAATCAAAAAAATTAACTAAAATAATCACTTACTAAACACTTCTATTTAAATTTGTTCAATTTAATTTTTGAATAAATAACCTATACAGCTAGTCTTACAAGTTAATCGATTTAAATAGCCAAAATCAATCACAGAGTCTAATAATACCTCTCAAATTGAATGCCTAACTGGAAATAATTCGCTTCCTTTTGATCTCTACCTACAAATTTTTATGCACACTTTTCAATACATTAGGAGGAAGGTGGTTGTGAAGATTCTCGTGATATAAATAAAGGTGGCTTTTCTCCAGTTTGAAATTGAATTAGAGTATATTGTTGGGTCTGTGAAAAGTCATCACGGATTCTGTTTCAATAATCTAAATTGTTTTATATGTAAAATTTGTCGAGTACATTATCTTTATAAAAAATTACGGTGATCGGATATCGATAATTATTTAATTAGATCAGATTTCTGTTAACGGTAAATATAATTTTCAAAATAAATTGTTGACAAAAATTTAATCCGGATCAAGTAGTTATCGATATTCAATCAATGTGATTTTTTATAGAGATAAAATACTTGATGAGCTCTATATATTAAACGATTTAGATTATCGAAATAGGAACCGTAATGAACCCCATAGATTTAACAGTACTGTCCAATTCATAAAGTGTACTGAAAATAAGCCTGACCCATAAATAAAAGGGTTCCTGTCTAGATCCTAAGCAATTTTGGGTCAAAATGACCACTTGACTTTGGTAGGATGGTGCCCCACTATTTGTGAATTCTCTGTGAACGAACTCATTAGGAAATGGTATTTTTTGGTTATACATTCTCTCGGTGTGTTGTTGTGTGGATATGACTATTTGAATGTTGAATTTGAAAGGAACTTGGGAAGCTAAAATAAAATATAATATAAAATTATGGAAATTGCTAATCAAACTCTTATTTTTAAATTTTTTTTATTATAAATTACTTCATATTTTATCTTTAGCACAAAAAATATTTTTTACGACACACACTAAATGATAAAATTTGGAGTCTAATTATAAAGGAAGTGGCTATACTTGTTTACATTTTCTTTTCTTCTTTTTTTTCTTTTTTTATTGACAAATTTCTCTTTAAATTCAAGATCCATTTCACACAGCTTAAAAAATATTAGCGATAGTTTTGTTTCATTTCAATTATTTACAGTCCGTGCATCATTCTATAGAAGTTAAAATGATAATATCAAAAATTACTATTTTATATCACTAATTTTTATCATCATTTTATTTCATTGCATACATAAGTTTTGTTATATAATTTCTTCTCAATATGAAACTAATCACAAATAAATAGAGACAAAAAATCTGATGACATATACTACCAAATTTTTTTTTTTTTTTTTTTTTTTTTTTTTTTTTGGGGGGGGGGGAGGTTCTAAAAACAAGAGAGAAATATCTGGTATTTTCAAAAAAAATATTAAAAATCAATGATAAATCTTATAAATATTAATAATTAAAAATTTAAACGTTTTTATGATTTTGTAAATTTTTTTTAAAGTACCACTGTTTGTATTTCTCTCAAAAACCAGCCATGAGATGATGATAAGTTTGATCTGATGAATATGATGATTGCTTAGCTTGTTAATGAGTGGAGAGATAGGAACAAAAGTCTACATTAAAATACACTCTTATCAAGCAAGAATAATGCCAAAATGTATTGCGCTGTTAAATAAAATAAACCATGTAATTTTTTTGCTCATTTTTTTTTTTTTTTGCAAAAAATATGAATGACTCTTAGCTTAATAATTTGAAAACAGTAGACATCATCATAATTTGACCAGAATTGAGTATAACCTTGGAGTAGAAAGAATTGCATTTCATTATCCCACTACCATTGTGCAAGAAAACTTTGTCTCACACAATTTTTTTTAAATAAAATAAATTACACAAATGCTTCTTCAAATATACATTTTGTTACACATTAATCTCCAATTTTATAATTATTTCAATTTCATTCTTAAAGTATATGATTTGATATACTTTATTAGTTTCTAGTATCAACAATGTTCAAAATCAATAACGAAAGGAGTCATCCAAAAAAACTAGAGCCCATTATAAGAACTTAAAATTTTGATGAATATATATGTAAAATTTGCTAACATAAAGCCAGCTCAAAAAAATCAATAAATAAATAAAAACATTGTCTGACCAAATAAACCAATGCTATAAGATACAATTTTTACCTTCCACCCCTCTCACAGCAAAAAAAAAGAAAAAAAGAAAAAAAAAATGTTGTATGCTATTGCCATGTTGGGATGTGATAACAAAAAAAACAATTGCCGACAAGCAGTTTGCATAAATGGAATCCATTTGAAGCTTCACAGCCTAATGACTTTCATGGCAAGCAAAATGATTTTTTTTTTTTTTTAAATAAAGTTTTGAAAAGAGTTTTGATTTTTTGTTTTGAAAATAATTTTGAATTGAATTTTAAGTTGTGTATTTGGTTACAAGTTTTGAAATTAATTTTTGAATAGAGTTTTAAGTAATTTTAATTATAAATTTTGAAAAGTGTTTTAAAATTTTTGGATGTGGAACCAAACGCAAGTTAAATTTTTTTATGATTTTGTAAATTTTATTTTAAAGTACCACTGTTTGTATTTCTCCCAAAAATACAAGCCATGAGATGATGATAAGTTTGATTGCATGAATATGATGATTGCTTATCTTGTTAATGAGTGGAGAGATAGGAACAAAAGTCTACATTAAAATGCACTCTCATCAAGCAACAATAATGCCAAAATGTATTGCGCCGTTGAATAAAATAAACCACGTGCAATTAAACTTGAGTAGAAAGAATTGCATTTCATTATCCCACTACCATTGTGCAATTAAACTTTGTTTCACACAATTTTTTTTAAATAAAATAAATTACGCAAATACGTCTTTAAATATGCATTTTGTTACACTTCAATCTCCAATTTTATAATTATTTCAATTTCATTCTTAAAGTATATGATTTAATATATTTAAATTCCTAGTATCAGTCATGTTCAAAACCAATAACGAAAGGAATCGTACAAAAAAAATAAAAAAAAAAACCTGACTAGAGCCCATTCTAGGGACTTAAAATTTTGATGAATATACATGTAAATTTTGACCACATAAAGTCAGCTAAAAAAAAAAAAGGTCTAACCAAATAAACCGATGCTATAAATGCACTATACAGTTTTTACCTTCCTCCCCTCTCACACCCTGAGAGGGAAATTTATGATTTGAGTTTGGGCCGTGGTATTGGCCGAGCAGATTTGG